>CM021103.1:553410741-553465254 GCA_007115665.2 Sequoiadendron giganteum | reverse complement strand
AGACTTTCATATGACAATGATAAATGTCTTCCCAATAATACTCCTCATTACAAGGTTGTTGTCATAAGCATGTTAATCAAAACAAAATCCTACCTAGCTACTAATCCTTGAATCAGAAGCCATTTCCCTTTTGCACGTGTTGTTTTATGAGAATTTAGGATAATGCTACAAAGCTAGGGCCAACTTACGTCATAGACATAGATCTATAGTTAGTTTGGAATTTCATATTTTCTAAATTATTAATAGGTTATAATATAATGGCATTCCTAAATCTGTATTACTTAGAAAGACCTAGAAACATTGATGTAGAATAAGATAATATGAATTATCCAATATGGTGAAAAGTAAAGGAAGATTTCATTAAAGATGATATTGATGGTTTTTGTATTGTATGTACAAATCAAATTTTACTTTCTAACATATTAGCTTATAAATATTTTTCTATCAACATGACCCTTGCACCCCCTTCTGGTGCAAGTGCTAGTATACTCACAAGGTAATTTGATATCAAATACTAAGAGATCCCCAAAGTGTTATAGATAAAAGGCTAGGTGGCCTTAAAGTGTTGTATTAAGTTCAACATTACATAACCTCATGTGAATGATGCATTTGAATATGAAGAAGTTTGAATAAATAAGTTTAGAGATTTTGACTTGCTAAAATTTATATATATAAGCACTTGTGTACCCTCTCTTAGGATTTATAAATGTTTTATAGGATCAAAATTAACCAAATTAAACATGTCAATTGGATGTTTTGTTCATGTTGTTCAGCATGTTGTGGTGAACTATCCTTATGTAAACTAGTTCAATCTACATGACAATGAAAACCAAGTGACTGGCTAGAAGAATACTAGTACATTTAATGGATATTATTATTATAACATTCACCCTTATTCCTTCTTATAACCTTAAACATCAATTAATAAATCATAATGTGAGTGAATAACTAAGTGTAAAACATAATAGGTTATTTCTAGATCTATGTGCAAGGCAATCATATTTCCATATATTGTCTTAATAATAATGATGTTACCTATAAAAGTATGAGAAAAATGAACTTTTTAGGGATATGTATATAACCTATCATTAAGCTTGAAACACTCATGTTCTTGTGCTTGGATGCATGAAATTTTTTTTTGACCTTCATATGCATACCATTACAATTTATAATCATGATCAAACATTGGTTCTATTAAGGTTCCTTTAAATTATTGAAACACTTGATAAATTTCGTTTTGGTTGGTAGGATAATTGTTAGTTAATGAGTAGGTTGAAATATGAGCTCTAGTTTATAATTAGTGTTGTATTTATGAAACTACTTTTTGAATTTTCTAAAACATATAGAAAACTTTTTGCTTAAGGATAGCATATGATTCAAAACTCAAATTGGATTAAATATAGCTTAATATATATTACTTATTCAAATGATTTTTTTATTTTATGTGGCGGGGGAAATTGAATGTATAGCTCTTAAAAGAAACATTTGCTAGCGTTCCTTATTAAGTATGAAACATTCCTTGCATATTGTGAAAATTATAGTGAAACTACCCAATATAGAATCAGTAGTGAGCATAACAAACTATTTGAATGAAAGAGGAAATGAAGCATGGCTAAATATAAAAACCCAACCTTGATCATTTATGCAATAAAATAGTAAGTGTGATATATCGTATGTTGCTAATTATAAGTTGATGGAGTAATACCTAAGTTATAGTTGTGCATTATTTAGGAATTTATTTTACTTATGCAAGTGAGTAGATATCAACAAAATTGAGAAGCAAAATGAACGTTGTTTAAAGTTAATGAAGTAAGAGTGGGTAAAATGATTTTGTGACTACTATGTGGTGGATTAAATATAAGAATATTATATTGTGAAATATGAAACTGAACCAGTAAATGTGTTGTGCCTCAAGTATGAGATACATGGTATCCAACTTAGGATAAGGATGAGAGTACATCAAGCACGATCCCTTACATGTACCCATTATGATTTTATTTTTTGTAAGCTAGTTAATTATGGATTGAAGTAATAATGTTATGTGTGTTTACATGTGTGTACTAAATGAAATGTGATATCCCCTTTGTGTAAGTCTTGTTCTAAAATTAAATGTGTACCCCTAGTGTATGGTTCCCCTATGAAATTGAGCCTGTTAATGTAATTAGGGGTTGAGAGATGGAGGACCTCCATTGAAGTCTTGGGACTTTGAATCGATGTTAGTTCCCATAAGTCTCCCCCACACTCTTGGATCACACTATTTGATTCATCGTGCAAACCT
Source organism: Sequoiadendron giganteum (assembly GCA_007115665.2). Classification (NCBI taxonomy): domain Eukaryota; kingdom Viridiplantae; phylum Streptophyta; class Pinopsida; order Cupressales; family Cupressaceae; genus Sequoiadendron; species Sequoiadendron giganteum. Next base: position 553,462,976 of record CM021103.1, on the reverse strand, counting down.
AATTCCTTGATGTTTACCTATGGGTTGAGGATGGACCTAATTGTACCTTTGGAGATCTATTAATGAGGATTTAGTTATTACATGAGCTCTATGTAGTTTGAGACCACTATGGTTAGAGACCACCATTTTTCAACATGCTATTATATTCTATGGTTTGAGACCACCATTCCCCTCCTCCCGCTTAGGTGATTTATTTTGTGTTGTGAATTAAAATTTTGGTATTTGTGTTATGTCCTTAGCTAAGTTTGTGTTGGAAATTTTTGGGCATTACAAACACAGTTATTCCTTTTTAAATAAACACTTTCACAACCACAAATATCAAAGAATGATGAAAGAAAATCCAAAACTTCATAAGGTCATTTAAACAATCAATCTTAAGAAGATAAGCACAAAAGTGAAATTCACATAACTAACACTTCATGAGCAACCCTAACCAAAGATCCCAGTGCTACAACCATGCTCTGATATTGGGTGCTTGCAACAACACATGAAGACAAAGCCTACAAGGAATGGTAACATTATTTGGAGGTACAAGAAGCACAATAGACATAGAGTAAAAGGTAGAATGATATTAAAGGTGTGAAGATGAATTCATATCACAAACATGCAAGTGATCAAAATACGGAACAAACAAGGATGTCACGTGATGGGTTGTGGACCTCCAAGCATTTTGATTATTGTAAACTTTGACTATTAAGAACCAAGGATGGCACTTGGAATGGGATGAACACAAGTAGTAGAATAGTATAGTGTAACATAAGGAAAACAAGTAAGATTAAGCAATATGGTGCAATAAACTCAAATCTAAACCTACGCTAACAACAAAGAACAGTGGAAATTAAAAAACATAAACAAAAGAACAATCTCACCAAAAGTCTCATCCATTCCATGAATCACCTTCATTGCACTTCTTCATTTTGTCGTTGTATGATAATTGCCCTCATATTTCTCTTAAGTATGCAAATATGGCTTATTGATAATGACTAGCAAAATGTTGAAGATTCTTAAAGTTGCTTCCAAAAAGTATAAAGATTCTGGGAGGAGTAATAATGATGAAGGTCAAGCCAATTTATAGAAAATTGATTTTTGAATGATCGACTCAGATTAAAAGATAAATCAACGATCATGATTAAAGATACGACATGCAATAGAGATTAGTGTCAATAATAACGCGAGTGATAAAGCATAAAAGTTGAGGATTAAGATTAAATAATAATTTAATCTTTAGTTGAGACTGTTTGAAACTCAGAAGAATAATGATTACATGTAAAAGATAAATATTAGAATAAAGGAAACGGTTTCTTCGAACAGACAAATGAATTAATTAAATAAATAAAGTTATTTAATTAATAAAATTTTGCACGCAGAAGAATAAAACTAGATAACTGAGTGATTAAACCAGAAGCTTTGTTCGTCAGAAATAATAAGATATTAAATCAGGAGATAATTGACTGCTTTAATTAAATCTTGACTTAAGTGGTAAATGACTAATTAGATAACTAAGCGATTATCTAATTATAGAAGAATATGCTAGAAATAATTATTTTTATGAATTAAATAGTTATTTAATTCAACATTCAAAATTTGGAGATTAAATTGACTCGAGAAAAGGTTATAGAATAATTAAATAATTTTAGATGATTATTTAATTATAGTCGAAAATGTGATGAGGGTAAATTAAATAACAATTTATTTAATTTTTAGAAAGAAGGTATATTTAATTAGTCAATAAGAGATAAAGGTGAAAATGAAATAATTAAATAATTAAATTTATTTAATTAATAGAGAATATGTGACTTTAGAAAATAATTAAGATAATGTAATTATGACAATGAAGATGAGAATTATGTCAAAAATTGAAGTTGCAGGCCTAGACCAATTTTTAGTGTCCACAGTTTTCCCCTCTTTGATACAATGTCATTTCGGCATTGTGTCAAATAAAATTAGTCAAAACATGCCCCTGTCATGCCCCTATCGTGCCCCAGTGAAAGATAGAAAAAAGATATGCCCCAGTGAAAGTAGGATGAGGAAGGATAATGAGGAAGTAGTGGAAAGTAGCATGAGGAAGGATGACGAGGAAGTAGTGGTATGCCCCCTCAAGAGGATATACAGGTTCAAAGAACAAAAATGTGCTCTCAAAATGGATAAAAGGACTAGAAGATGAAGGACAAGAGAATAGGGGAAAATAGATAAGGATGATGAACATGTAGAAAAGAAGAAATGTTAGAGCGAAAAAAGATTAATAGTAACATAAAATACATGGATGTTAGTACTAGAAATCTTCAATGTTTTGTCGAAACATAATAGGCCTTGCATTAAATCATCATTGGGCATTAAATGATACAAATGGACAAAAAACACCATAATATGAGATAGACCAAGGTGTGCAAGGTCATCCACCTGCTTAAAACAAACATTCACAGACAAGGAGTGTCCTAACTCATACTAAGGGAAAAATTGTCGCAGTCTTTTTGTCTAGACAAACCACAGACAACAATCAGATAAAAGACGAGTCATGAGACATCATTAATCCTCTAAATCCTTCATGGGACATCCTTGAGGAAGCTAGTAACGTGACTTGAAAACAAATTCAAAAGATAGTCGACAAACAATAGTCAAAGATAAAGAGTCTTGAGACATCATTGCTTCTCTAAATCCTTCATGGGACATCCTTGAGGAAGCTAGTAACGTGACTTGAAAACAAATTCAAAAGATAGTCGACAAACAATAGTCAAAGATAAAGAGTCTTGAGACATCATTACTTCTCTAAATCCTTCATGGGACATCCTCGAGAAAGCTAGTAACCAGACTAAAAGACAAAGCCAAATGATAAGATAAGACAAAACAAGCCATAAATTCAATAGGCGGTAAAAATATTTGCCATAGTTTGATCTATTTGTTGTTTAATTGTCTAGGAGATTGATAAGATGATTGTTTGATAAAGCCTGGTTTCAAGAATGACACATACCATATAAGATGTTGAGTCTGGTTTCGATCATGTGACTAGCTGTATAAGGCAATGATAAAGCCTAGTTTCAGAAAAGACACATATTGTATAAGACATTGAGTCTAGTTTTGATCATGTGACCACCTATGTAAGGCAATGATGATACTTGATTATGATGTTTGTTTTCAGGAAGGAAACATCTTGTATAAGACATAGATTGATTGTTTTGGTTGTTTGAATGTTTTGGAAATTTGTTTGGTTTGACATGATGACATTGTTGACTTCTTTTGATTGATACGACAAACCTTAAAGGATTGACCTAGTGCGGCCTCGAGGGCTCATCGATTGATGGCCTTGCCTACGTTCTACATGCAAAGACCTCATAGTTCAACTTGACTTTGACTGACAAGATTGACTAAAAAAGATTTGAAGATTTTTGACGTGTGTGATAGTGAATGCAATGAACCCTAATGGATTGAATTATTGCCTCAAGGGCACATCGACATATGGCCTTACCCACTTCCAGTCACAAAGGCAACATTGTTCAATAATGACAATGATTGATTGGTGCGACTGACTCTAACTCTATTTTTTGGATTTTTGAAAGTTTTACAATATTTTTAGATTTTTGAGGATATTTTGTGATGTTTTGGATTTTTTCAGGACATTTTATGACGTTGGAATAACAAGTGCAAGGTCCAAATGACGTCCCTAGTCAAGTATAATACCAATAGGATGGGATGGGGATATGGAGGGTACTTGATATCAATTGTTCCAAGTTAGGGAAAGGACAATAATTTATTATGGGTGTAATGATAGGAAAAATCAGATTGGAATGATGGTAGACAAAGGAGAAAATTCGACTACACATGGCGCTTGTTTGCCAGGTTTTCACCATGGTACTTATCCAAAGTGCCACCGAAGTGGTTTTCACTATTGGATGAATTATTTCTCTTTACTATTTTGTTGATTTTTTAAATTTTTTTGGTGTTACAAAGATGCCTATTTGCCAAGTTTTCATCAAGGTAACGATTTTTTTTCTATTTTTTTTCTATTTTTTATGATTAAGACAAGGCTCTCAGAAGCTATGCATAGAACCTCTTCAGATGAAGGTTGTTGATAGATTCTAACAATGGTTCTCCTTCAGGTGTAGAAAGCTAGTATGCTCTTGATCCAAAGGCTTCTATAACAAGCAAGATTAAGCAATACGATTCAATAAACTCAAATCTAAACCTACGCTAACAACAAAGAAGATAAAGGTGAAAATGAATTGATTAAATAATTAAATATATTTAATTAATAGAGAATAGGTGATTTAGAAAATAATTAAATTATTAAGATTATTTAATTATGACAATGAAGATGAGAATTATCAAAAATTGAAGTCGCGAGCCTAGACCAATTTTTAGTGTCTACATATAGCTTCCAAAATGAAGCTCCATAATAAAATCCAAAGGAAATACATTTAAATGTTGAAAATGGATAAAAAAAAATTACAACCAAGTCAATAAATCAAAGGGGAAAAGTGCAAGTCAAGGGTGACTTTGACCTAGGCATCGAACCCCAAAGGTTACCCCAAGGGAAGACATTACCGATTCAAAACATAAAAGAAAAAATTTAGAACTAATTTGATCCCAAAAGTACTAAATGTACAAAAATCCTATGAAAATTATTTTTGAAACACAAAAAACTTTAAAATGGTGAAGATTTTGTGTTACCTATAACAACAAGAAGCTCGAATTCAAGTTGTTTGAGGAAAACAACTCGCTTTTCCTTCCAATCTCCAGTCAAAATGATCAGAATGGTCCCAGGGTGAACTAACCCTAAAAAACATGTTATATCACAAATCAAAGCATAAAAATAATCCCTAGGAACCCCAAACCCTCTAACCTAAAATTTTTAATATGTATAAATATACTAGAAATCACACCTTGGTGTGCAATGGGTACGTCGAAAAAAGCTAATATGTAATCAGTGTTATGGAATTTGCTAAAAAAATTTGAAAAGACGACTGACCACATGGTGTATATATCAAACCTTTTCCACGATCCTCAACAATGCATTTGGTACTTTTTTAATCATCTAGAAAATAACAATTTCAACATAGTTGGTACTTTTTTTATCATCTAGAAAATCTAACAATTTCTATTTTTATGAGCTAGAAAAGAACAATTTTTAGAGTACACCATTTGCAATTATAAGACAACAAGATAGTTTATTTTTAGAATTAAGCAGTAAAATCCTTGAATCAAAGTTTTTTGGGCGTTGATTATCTATGAAAATGAAGAACCAACCAAAATTTCTTGGGTAGAAAAACTCTTACAAAAATCTTTGGACTTCCAACAGACTTTGTAACCACAATCTTAAGTGAAGAAGACTTTGGAGTTTCAATAGTTATCATCTTTCTTGGTGACTGAAGCATTTCCCCCACTCTAATAAATTTTGTTCTTTAGAAATATAGTTCTCTTGTGCCTTTTGACTCTTTGGATTTTTGTACATTTTAGGAAGAGGTGATGAAAAACTAAAAACTGTTGATCAAATCTCATAATGTTGTTGTGAGAATCCTTGCTTGTATAGTTCAAAAGCTAATGGAAATAGAGAATTAGATTGTCCAACATAAAATATGGCTCCTCAAGAAAGGAATAATTTGTCTGATACTGAATTTCATATTAAGTTATGTTCTTATGATTGACAAGAGGATAAAAGAAAGGGATGTCTACATATTTGACTATGCTTGATGAATCCCCATATGTGATTGAAGAAGAGTCTTTTAAAATATTTTTCTTAAGTATGTAAATTCTATTTTAGAAACAAGACACAAGTATTAGAATGATAAGCAATACAATTCACCCACATTTGGGAAAACTTAGTTTATTTGGATGACATGTTGGTCTATTAAAGTAGCGACAAGGACCATGTCCAACATCTTTAGGTTGCTCTTTATCTTTCAATGTATAGATTGCAGGACAATATAACTCATGCATTTCTTTGGGAAATACTTTTATTTAGTATTTTGGTTGTATTTTTTACTACATTGATGTACACTTAGATCCAAGAGAAGTTAAACTCTTTCCCAATTGGAGAATAACATCAATTATCGCACATTAGAATAGTTTCCTTGGTGAATTGATTAAATTATTCTCTAAAATTGCCAACTATAATTATCCAACCAAAGGAATTTCTAATAAAATGAAACAACAATAGAACACAACAACCACCAAAGCATTATAGCAGCTCAAGAATGATCCAATACTTTCTCTTCTTGATTTGCACAAGCGTTTTGAGAAGGGCCAGAGTATTGCATAGGCATTGTTCTTAAGTAGGGAGGATCTAATGCAAAGCAAAATTACAACACATGAAAAAGAATTATATGCATTGATTCAAGAACTCAAGCAATAGAGAAACCAAATACTTGATAAAGAAACAATCTTTATACTGAATTCATCAAGTGGACATCATGTTGGCACATTGGAGACTTCACAACATTTACATAGATATTTCTATTAGCCTTCTATAAGAAAGTATTTAGATAATTTTACAAGATGATATTTATTACACAATCAATATAAACCTACTAATTGAAAGCTTGGTTTCCACTAGCCATGTATCTAGTCCCTTTCAAACCTTGGGAATGTATATCCATGGACTTAACTAGTGGATTGCTAACTACTCGGAGAATGTATATTGTGAATTGTTGTTGCATGTAGGTTTTCAAGAACAACTATATTCATCCCATGTACAAAAAAACTATAGATTCTTTACAATTTGTCAATTTGTTTTCTTAAAATTCTTGGTGTCACTCTCTTAAATCTCATAACACATTATTGTGTATATGTTGTGGTATGCAGGTTACTAAAATAGTTGCAATCATTCCATATAGTAAAATTATAAATGCATTGCAAATTGTTGAGTAGTTTTTAGCATGTTTGGTCTCACGTTGGCTTGCCACTCAATGTTATTTCTAATTGTGATTCATGATTTCTTATTAGTTTCTTTTAGAATTACAGTTAAGGTTCTCTACATTCTTCACACAGAGTGAAGTTGGTGTATAAGTTGTTGGCAGTTTTGGCATCTCTATTGTGAAAGACAGTGATTGCAACTTTTTAATATGGCATGGATGGCATCAAATGGTAGAACTACTAAAGCAATATGCACAACCAAAACCATTATATTCACCTTTAGGAATATATACAAGACTACACAACATGGCTCCATGGGTGTATTAGGGAATGGTACACAAGCATAAAATGTGTATAGTAAAGTGCACTTTAGTGCATGCTACTAGAATGTCTTTAGGATCTCATCCTAATAAGACATGTAATAGCATTTTTAATAATATGTTTAATGTTGTATACAACTTTCTAAACTAAACAAAGATACTTCTCTTCCTACTGTGCATAAATTTTAATTCTCATTTGTTTTTCTTAAAATTTGTATGATACAAATTATACACAAAAAATGTGTTAAAGATTTAATAAACAATTGATGCTGTTGAGAATTATTGCTTGTTCTTTGTTGGGGATGGGGGTGTATTCAACATAGAACCACAAGAAGAGGATGAAGGATGTGGTGGTTAGTATAACACTATTAAATGTTAGATACATCACATCTATCATATCCCTCATTTTTTTCATCATTAGATTATGAGATTTTGATGGTACAAACCTTGGGGAGATCTATAAATTTAAATATAGAAATGCTTGGCCAAATCAAGGCCCCAACTTGTCAAATAGACCCCTAGATATGGTGATTAGCTATATAGTTTAGTCATATGTTACTGTTATCTCTTAAACTTGCACGCAAACTCAATTGTGAAACTCAGTTAGCTAGAGAAACATGGGAGCATTCTCGGGTTGTGGGTCACCCAAAATGAGAATGAACCTCCGGATAGGTCAGATTCCTAGCTAGTTATCACCTATACTATTGATTTTTTGAAAGGAAAGGGGAGAAGGATTGCTGAAAATGAAATGTTGAAAATGAAAATACTGGGTGATACACCAAACTAACGAGAGACAATGGAATTCAGAACTTTACACTTAGCTTGAAACTGGTTAAAACTAATTTTTCTCAACTTGTTACAATGTGTTCATGCATAAGTATTTTACTGACAGGTCAAACACCACAACCTATAAAAGGAAGAAAGACTTCACAATTATAAAGAATTTTGTATTTTATATCTACACAATCAGTAACCTGAATAAACACACTAATCACAGAAAAGGTATAACACATAAGACAAAGTTGTAAGGAAATTAGGATAACCTTCACATACAACTTGATAAATCATTAACATACACTAAATTGTAAGAACAAATAATCAAGATTTTATCACTAGAAATAGCTAAAATATTAATCAGAACTGAATGAAAAATGAGTAACAAAAGTGACTAAGTACAAAGCTTCAAGTTGTTCCACCAAAAAAGGAACTAGAAGCATCTTGGGTCAGATGCAACAATAAACCCATAAATCTAGCCTCTAGATTTTCTCCACAAAAGCTCTAGAATGTTGAAATGGTCAATTTTGACCATGTCAAACATGATGACAACTCAAAAAAGCTCCAAGATTCCCTCCAATGCTCATAAAAGGTCAAAAACAACCCCTACATCTTTGGCATGTGTTGAAAACTGATTTACAACCTCCCTAGATACCGTCCTCATGTTGGCAAACTGAAAACAACTTCCCAAGATTCCTGGCATGTCATCAATACAAGCATATCTCCTTCTTTTCTTCTCCCAAGACTTAGTTATATAACACATGTCTTTATTTTTATTTTGCATCTAAAAGATAATGACTTAACTTAAATGATTTATAAATCATTTACAATATAAATCAAATGCAAAGAAATAAATCTATGCACTCAGTCAAAATGCATAGTAAAATACCTAAGTTACAAGGCAAAAGCATAACAAACCCATGGGGGTATTAGTTGTCACACAGTTTTTTTTTTTTTTTTAAAGCAAAAATGCCTAACTTCCAATCGGTCATCAATAGGGTTTCAAACCTCAAGAAAAAAAAATAATGAAACTTATCATTTCATTTTATTTCGCATGAAGCTTCATGAAGAAGCTAGGCCCACCGACACCATGCAACAGTTTCTGGAAACATTTCTCAGGCTCTTCTTGATAAATCTTGTTGTCATAGTGACATTTCTTTGTAATTTTCTGTGAATCTCTTCCACGAGGACAAGCTGGTGAGTTTTTAATCAAAGCAAATAAAAACTTCATTTTACTTCTTTAGATTTGGGCTTGGAGCCACAGCTTATGAAGCCTTTTTCACTCATTTTACTTGTTTTTTTTATGTGACTCACTTGGTTGCCATGGAGAATTGATAACTGGAATGCATAAGTCTTTTATGGAAGAATAATCAAGAACTAAGGTGAGCCTTCCTTTTATTTCTCATGCCTTTCTTTTTTAAGGAAAAACTAAAGGTTTGATTAAAACACCAGGTCGTAGATTCATAATTTGGATTTTCTATAGATTTTAACATCTACTAGATCAACCCCTTTATATTTTCCTATTTGGGTTTTCAAATAAAAGATAAAACCCCACCTGGGTTATCTCATTTTTGTCCACCACATTTTATGAACCTTTTCCTATAGCATTATTGTGCTCACTCATGGCTGCATTTACATGGTCTGAAGATAATCTTCATACATTTCATGGCCACATACTCTTCTGGAACCCTAGTTTTTTAAGGAGATTTCCTTCTTCGTAGGCTAAAACCAGATGATTTAAATGGCCGCTAAGGCTTTTTTATCTGAGTCATTTTTTATGGCTGCCATAAAGAATTTCTATCATTTTAATTTTATTGTCTAGGTATACAAAACCCATGTGAAAATCCTTTATTATTTCCTTCATAAACAACACAACTGTGGCTATACACTTTGTTGCAAGCATAACCCTAGCTTGGCTAATATGGGTTTCATTTCTATAGATTTTTCTCTCAGACACAACTTATGTTAGTATTTAATGAAAAATACGTGGGTTTGTGATTCATAGGCATTGAAAATCCATATCTAAAAACCCGTAAGGGTTTTCAGCCTTGATCTCATGGCCAAGGGTTTCATCTAATATTTTACTATGACTACTTTTGAAACCTATATCTAATGATTTATGTTTTTTTTCTTCAAACTTCTAAGAGAAAAATCATAAAAGTCATGACATGGCCTTTTTTCATAATGGCGGAGGGTTTTGTCTGTTGTACTCTTCATTTTTATAACAGGGCTCAAAATGGAGCCATCTCTGTACCACACTTTTCCCTTTAGCTTCTGGGCATTTGAAATATTTTGGGTTTTATATATTTTGTATTCTCTTTCTTTGCTCATGTAAATCATAGGCTTGATATTCACTAATCTAACAAACAAGATTTAACTGTTCACCTCTATGATTCTTGACTACATCTACCCTCTGCATTCTGATTGCATAATATCATAAAAATGTCAGGATATGTTCCATAGTGCTTTGTTAACTCAAAGGTTTGAGAGCATCCTTGCAAAATCCATTTTGTCCACTCCGACAATTGTTGTGTTCCATGAAAAACATCTTTTAGGAATATTGTCAAACAGTTCACATGCTTTTATGATTACACATTTTGCATATATATCCACCAGGGTATCTACTGCTATAGCCCTTGATAATACATAGTGTTTTTGGTATATGACACACATTTTAGCCCATGAGACAACCTAACAACCAAGACTCCTTTTGATCCTCTTTGATACAATCACATTATTGTGATATCTTAGGAGTTACTTCTTTATCATGTGATCTATGTTGAACCTTACCCATGTAAATCACGCCTTTGAATAAGGCATCATTTGTTTGATGTCCTAGATAAAGATGAATATATCCTCCAACTATTAAATGGAGGACCCTCAAAGATACCAATGGGGTTGGTGCTCTTCTGCATACTGTTGGCACTACTGGATTTTGGAGACTTAACTATCATGTATGAAAATTATCATCTTCAAACAAACAACAACTTATTCATCACAATTTTTTCATCATTAAATTTAGAAGACTTCTTAGCATGAACAATTATAATCATGTTGAAACAATGCTCTTTCCATATGCACAAATCTCACTGTTAAATGACAATTAACAAATACATTTCAATCACCAAACTTTACAACAATGTGTATTACCTTTGGAATGGAAAATACAACATGCGCATTATGAGAAGTGATATCAAACCTCATATCTCTGTCAAAACCTAAGAGGAAAGCACGTCGGGCTCAACCCTTATGGGGGCCACATTTTATCCCACGTGCTATAATCAAATGAATTAAAACAACAACCTTATTTTTCCTATATCTACACATGAAGCAAACAAGTTAGAAAAAAACATGTGCACATCTTAGGTGTGTTTGATGACCTAACTGCTCTCCTAGACACCCAAAGTGTACATTGCTTATTTAATGCACATCAAGTTTAGTTTATAAATGAATAGGTGTTTGTTCATGTATGGTTTGGGAATTTTAATTGCTTAGAGCATTGCTCTAACATTGTTGATATTGCCAAATGTAGGAACTAGGAGCAAAACGGAGCTAGAAAAGGACACAAGCAACATGAAGTAGCAACAGGACAAGATGACACAAGTAGAACCAATCATTCTCAGGCAATGACTGGTCTCCCTCCCTACATGCACATTACTTTTATTTACTTATCCATGCATATACTTTTCTTTATTTGCATTGAATAAGCAAAGTCAATCTCACGACTTGTGTGAGATAATGCATATTTTTTTATATTCAATAAAGATTATTACTCTATTCAAAAAAGATTTGTGTAAATCCTTCTTATGTTACATGCACTTGTATGGATGCATTAATTTGTAAAAATGTAATCTTTTTTGGATTATTTCATTTATGCAATTGAATGTAATGAAGGAAAGATTTAAAATGTACCTTTTCTCAGTTAAAAATCAACAAGCTCTACCTAATTGAGCTATAAGTAAAAATTTGGTAATAGTTACATACATCAATATTTTGAAACTCAAAAAGTCTTAAGAAAGACTCATATATTTGAGCTCAATTCAAGCTCGATTACTTGCAAGCTTGGTTGAATCTTTGAAAAATATAATAATCAACTTGAAAGATTCAAAAAGAACATTAAAAACACTTTTTCATGTATTATATATTTTAATTATCGTTCTTTTCTACTGATTTTGACTCCAATTGAGATACTCTATTATATATAGTGTGATTATCTATTTTCCCACAATGATATAAGGGCTTTTGCTTGGGTAATTCAAAACTACAACCTAATTAAGGTGAAGGGATGAAACCATGTGTCTTTCAAAACTCAACATGGAAAAGTGGTGTGCCATAGGTGTATAGTTTAATTGTTCTTGTACATGGGTAAAAAGAGGGGATCTAAGGCATAAAAGGCAAATCTGGAATCTTTTGTGTTGATATACATGGGTGTGAAGCCATATGATGCAATTTTGATGAAATTCAACCACTCAAACTCAAAATGCAAAGCATGCTAACACTAAGAAATGGAAACTAGGAAATGCAAACCACAACTTCAAATAGCATTCATGATTCCTCAATTTATAAAGCAAATACATAAAGCAAGACAAAACCAAAAACCCTTTTATTCAAAGCTCTTATTTTCCCAAAGTTTTTCTTCCTTTCCCTAGAAGCATTCCCCCTTACTTCAACATCTCTTCATGGTGTCCTTACTACCATTAATCGACTTCCTATTTGAGTCACAAAGAGAAACAATTGGGCATGTAAGACAAAAAACAAAACTGCTAGGAAATGGTGAACTTGTCTTGCCATTACTAATATAGGACCAAGAATCTATTTCAATTGTGAAACAGTGAACTTGACTTGGTATTTTCTTCATTTGCAACTTTCAAAATTATGGAGTTTTCATCTTGCAAACTTGCCTCACTTCCATTTTTTCTTTTAATCCAAGATCTTGTAATCCTCATGAGGCATAATCATTTCTTAGTTTTGTGCGTACTTTATGTTGTTGTGAGTTATCTAGCATGGTTTTCAATTAATATCTCATCCTCCTCTTTAATTTTTGATTTTGTAAATGTCAATCTCAAATATTCCCCAAGGTCATCAAGAGGCTAGTCCTGAGATTTGGAATATATGTAAATTTCATAAAGAAAAAAAATGTTGATATAGTGACTACACACCTTAAGAAACAAATTTCAAAGTATACTAAACCCTAAAAAAACCCTTGCAAAATCAAACCCTACTAAATAGATGGATGTTCTAAAGAATGGCTTTCTTTTTTGGTCTAGCACCAAATATAGGCATGATGTATCACTTTGAATCAAACCCTAAACCCTAAAAAAATAAAGGGATACCACAAGTCAATGCGCCCATGAACCAATATTAATCATCTAAAAAGATTAAAGTTTTAGGGGTACTGGATTCTTGAATTTGAGACAAGATTATTGCAGCCTTTTGAAGGAAAATATTGGTTGTGAGTTAAAAATGTTTTCATGTACCTGTGCTTGTGTAGTCAACCAGTTGTTCATTTGTCTGCCTTTGCCTCACTTTCACCTAAAATTACCTACTTTCACCTTGGTTGTGACTTTCACTTGGCATGCCTTTTTGTGCAAATATTTGTGCGTCTTTTTGTGAAAATATCCTCAGCCAACCAATTTGAAAAAAAAATTTAACTAGCACTTGCACCTAAAGAAGGTTCAAGGATTACACAGATAGTAAATTATATGTATGTTTTATTTACTAACTTCTAAATTATATTTAATTTTTATTATTCAATATAATTATAATTTATCTAATATAGTTAAATTTTTATACAATTTAAAAAGAAAAAGGAAATTGTACTTTTCATTAAAAATATCATTTATTTCTATTACTCATAATTTTATAAATTATTTTATTTCTAAAATTTAAATTTATGCAACTAAATGTTCTTGAAAAATAATTTTCAAATAAAACCCACATACAATACGAAAATTTTAAGTAAACCTTATTTAATACAATAATTAGCTCGTTCATTTTAACATAAATAATTATAAAGTGTACATAATAACTAAGCTATTGCATAAACATGAAGGGAACAATCAATTTAAATGTTACGTGTGTGTATATATCTATGTCAAGATTCTAAGTAAATTTTAAAAGAAAAACAAAATTGTAGTTTTCAATAAAAATATCCAATTTAAGTCAATTTAATGACTTCTCAAGTGTCTTATGTTGCTTTTGTCTGAAAACAAGTTCATATGATTTTGTAAGGAGATTACAATTACATAAAACTACATAGGAAAATAAACAAACCATGCACACTACAATACACCACTAGAACTTTGGAAGACCTTACTTCAAAAAGTAACTTCCACTTAAAGCAAACCCCTTTTATCCCCATCCTCTTCTTCATCAAATTAGCATTTTCTTCCCCAAATTTATGCTCGTAAAAGTTGAACCAAATGTTATTTGTGACTGGACTCAAGTCTCTTCCCTACAAGATGGTTTCCAACAAAGTTGCTACAACATTCAACTAAAACTCTTTATTTTGTGTTGAAACTGAAAGAAAAAAGCCAGTACGAAGCTCCTCCACCAAACTAGAATGATGCCCCTCCTCCAAACAAGTTGGCAAACCCTATCGCCAGTGACCCGCCTGCAAGCTCTGTTTCCCCAACCATGTCAGAAATAACATTGATATTATGGTCGTTGAGTATTGTAGCAACCTCATTGCCACCATCAACCTAGATATTGTGAATAATGCCTTCACCTTCACAATTTGTCTCACCGCCAAAATAATACATATATAACTACTTATCCAGCAAATAAACGTAACTATCTCCACACTAATCAATTCTCAACGTATAAATCGTATACCAAATAGAATACTCAACTACATTGTTACCCAACGCTGACATGGCCACTACTGCCACGTCCAACTGTGCGTCCAACATGTTGGTGTTACTGGAAAACAACCTCAAAAAATGGTTTAATAAAGCGGTTACTGGCGTGAAACAGGTTTTGGCTCAAATTGCATTCACAATATATATAGCCTATCGGCTAATTACCCACTTTAATATCATAATGTCTAATTTTTATTTGTGTGACTAAAAATTTTGTTGTGTTTTTTATCCAACGATCAAATTAGTCATTTATTTAGTCATTTATAGCTGTGTTGCAAAAAAATAATAGAATTTAGTCATTTTTAATTGTCGTGACTAAAAGTTTTAGTCACATAATCATTTATTTGCCAAATTCTACTAGTGATTGGCTTCCCACCTTTTGCCTTAGTCAAGCCCCATTGTTTGATTCAATGATTTTGATAAAGTTGGAAGACACACCAATCATTAGGTGCAAGTGATTATGATGTAGTGTGATGATGTTAACTACTTGTGACTTGCTATTATGAAGTGTAATGCAATGGATGCTAGGGTGATATAGTCAAAGAATTAGGATTTTGCTATTTGTTGATGCAAGAGTTGATGAAGTTGATGTAAGAAGTTGATTTATGATTGTTGGTTGATCCTTTGTGATAATGGGCGTAGCAAAATTATAGAATCCATTGATAATTGAAATGACACAAGGATGGTCTCTTTTTATAATTGACCTATATGCATAACTTGAAAAAATAATAGAAAAATAGGTAAGTTATGACTAATTAAGATAAATTATGACTAGTTAAGATAAGTTACGACTAATTAACATAAGCTAACTTGGACCCATATTTAAATGTGAAAATAGACCAATAAAATAAAATAAAATGTATTGCATTCCTGATTTGAATCAAAAGTACATTTGACTTGAGAAAGGAAGGTGTAAATTAAGATATAAAAGTATTTAATATAGAAATATAATACTATTTTTAAATATAAAATGGTGTAAAAGGAAGGGTAAAAGTGTACCGTAGAAGTTTAAAGGGATGCACTTTTCGCCCGTACAATGAGATGGCGAAGAGACGTATAAAACTTCGAGTTTTAATGTGCAGTTATAAATAGAGCGGGAGTTGGTTTATATCAACCAATATATATTTAGAGTACTAGGCGTTTCAAGGAGTAAAGCAGAGTTCATGGAGATGACTGCGCGTGCCCTGCTCATAGTTAAGGTCAGAAACCTTTAACCTGCTTTATTTTGTTAAAGAAGTTTTTCCAGGGTTCTTGTTGTAGATGATTTCTTAATATATCTTTTGATAATGCATGCATGTTTATACAGAATTTTGCTTGCTTTTTTCTGTATTATTCTTCTGCATGCTATATCTATCCAGATTTAGGTTTAAAAAAGAAAACTAGGTATTGCTTTAATATTACAGATACTTGAAAGGAATTGGAGACATTTCGACAACTGTTAGACGCTCCCAGAGCCGAATTCACCATGCATAGTTCTAGGGTTTGATTTGTCTTGTTCAGATGTGGAGAGTGCATCTATCAAAATATTGTGTGGCGTTTTGAAGACGCAGACTGTTTGATCTGAAGATTGCAAGGGTTTCGAATTTTGAAGAGTATTCGTAGTGTTTTATGACGGAAATGGAAAGAGGATCAAGGTATGCAAGTCCTCCTCATAACTTGCAGGAGGATTGTCTTTGTTTAAACCGAAGAAGAGGAATAACGAGTTTTTCTCCAGTAAGGGAACAGTCAAGAAGGGCTCGTGTTGGGCTCACGGAATTTGGCTCTTCCGGTTGTAAGGGAGAATTAGTAAAGAATGAATGTTATCCCACGTCTTCTGGTAATAAATACAAACGGTCATTCAATGAAGCAGAAAGAGATGGCGAGTTCAGACCGGCATCGAATGAAGTTGCAAACGCTGACGAGTTAGTTAGCTCAGTATCGCACAGAGGGCATTGCAGGATTTATTCTCCATCCCGTCACGGCAACGGGGAAGAGGATGTCTGCCATAATTACTTTTCTCCCATGCGAAACAAAGCCAAGGGCAAGGATCTGGAATTAACTGAAGACAAGAAGGATAACCAATTTGCTAGTATGTCGGGAGAGAGAATGGTTTTAGATAGTCGTGATATTTTACTGAAGAAGTATATAATGCTGGAGGATGGGACAGTGGGGACATTTTTCTTCTTGCCTCCTGAGTCTTCAGACCCATTATGCAATCCCAAATTAAACTCCGTAGATAACATAATAGGAAGTAAGAAAGTGACGCCATGTTCAATTGGCAATGCAGATTTCGGTTCCACTAGTTCAGTTGCATCACAATATGGAGAAGAGCCTCGACATCTTGAAACAGATAGCACTTACAAAATGCAATACACCAGACTATCACATGGACAAGATAAACTACAATACAGCAGACTATCACATGGAGAAGTTTTTGAGAAGGAAGAAAGAGATATACTTAATTACTCAAGAAGAGTAGTTTATCCGTTTAGCTTTCCACAGTCCAAAGTTCCTGAAGTAAATAGCAACTTGTCTAGTTTACCTAGAGGTTTATCATGTGGTGAACATACAAATTCATTACATGCACGGTTGGAAGACTTGTCTAGTATAAATTTGTGTGAAGCTATCACAACCGAGAGACACAGGCAGAGGGATACATACAGTAAAGATCATAGTTCAGTATTTTGTATAGGGAATTGCTCTAGCAATGACTTTCAGCTTTATTCAACAAGACAAATGCATGAAGGTGTGGTTGCTGCTTGCACAGAAAATATCAGGAGGGATAGTTCTGATACTATTTTAATGCCTCATGACAACTACAATAAAGAGCAGCACATCACATGTCACAATTATAGTGATAGCCCTCGAAGGCAAGAATTTTGGCAATGTGGTTCTGTAAGACCACATTCGGATGTTCAAATTACTGATTGCATGGAAAATATCACAAATTTGAGAAAACACTTTACAGGAGCAAAGGAAGATATGGCTGTACAGAATGATAAACTGGATGACCATGGAGGCATGCATAGGTCATTCTCACCGAGGACTATTTCCAGTGGTTTAAATGGAGAGCTTTTTAGATCGAGAAGAAGTGGCCTACCATCTGTTTTGAGAATGGAGGTATCCAAGAGTCCTCCAACCAGACATGCCAGGGAACAGTATCCATTTGGAAAAAAAGATTTTGTTGTGGATTGCAAGCAAGCAGCAAAGAATCACTTTAGAGAGGCTGCTGTTGATCTGCATAAATCCAGTTTGAGCCCATCGTCAAGGTCAAAGTTGTCTGTTGGAGGATTGGACAAGCATGGATGCGAAAAAAGGGTTTCAAAGAGAAAGTACATTGTTGAGGATAATTACAAAGATGGATTACAACGGAGGTCATTGAATGACCAGGGTAAATCAAGGAAGCTCCGAAAAATTGATCTCTATGAAAATGGATGGATAAGTGAAGAAGAAACTTCAAGGAGTTCTATATGTTCACGGAGATCATTTAATGACAATGTCTTATACAGAAGTTTTGATACTATGCCCATATCTACAAACAAATCCTCTGATATCCAGAAAAACTTTTCCAAGTCAAAGCCTCAATCAAAATTTTGCAGTTCACGAAAACAGATGAAAATCAATAACCACTATGAGGATAAATCTGATTACAGAAATGATGAGCAAGATATTCGTCATCCTTACAACTCTCAGAAACACAACAGTGAGTGTCTTGAACAAGACAGGTGGAATAAATACCATGAAAAAAATGATCTGGTGAATGTTAGGGATCCTATTCAGCTGTCTGACTTGCCTGAAGATTCTGAGGCATTCAAGCAAAAAGTTCAGAAAGCATTCCTACATTTTGTAAAAATTCTCAATGAGAATCCAGGGGAACAAAAAAGATATGAAGAGAAGGGGAAATGTGGATCCCTACTTTGCATCGTGTGTAGCAGGTCTGTGTTCTCATTTATTGAGTATCATTGCACATGAAAATGTTAAAAGCTTAAATCTTATTCCCTGTTATTAGTCTTTACTAATCTAATAACTGCCTTTGCATTTTGTTTGTGTCTGACATCAACATCAGTGGGATTGGGTTGATTCCTTTTTGTTGTGGTTACCAACCAATTTGATGGAAAACCAAGCATGAATTTGGTTAATTCCTTTCAAATGGTTTGCAGTCACAATTGAAAACACCCCTGATGTAGGGTTTGGGGTAAGGCTACAATTTGGAGACCATAGAATGTGTTTAATGAAAGAGTGAATTGCGAAAATACCAAATGCATTGAAGAATTGCAGATTGGCTAGTTTTCTCTCCCATGAATTTAATTGCTTAATTACTCTAAAGTCTTTATGAGTTTCCAGATTTTTCTAGATGATTTAACAGAGATAATTATACAGATGATTTAGGAGATATAATTATACAGTTGAAGTGTGTGGAGATATTAATATATATCCAAGCAAAGCATTTTCAGCCATGTAAGGCCCAGACATAATGTACAAGCACATAAAATTATCTTCAGATTATACTGTTAACATGCTTATATTCATGGCCAAGTCATTCTAATAATTCCATGCAAAGACATGAAATCCATATTGCTCTGAATAGATGATTGATGTCATCCAAGATGTTTTATCTTGATGTAGGCAGAACTGGAAAGTTCTTAAGGAAGCAATATTTGCAACTCAGTTGCTGGATGGAATTTTCATGGACTAAAGAAATATACAATTTGGAGACATACACCAGAACTTCTGGCTGTGCATGTGGATGACAAATATTAGTGCCAGTGGCTGTTGATTGATTTGGTTAGAATGGCACATAAATGTTAGTTCTTAAATTTGTTTTTCAATCAAAGGGTGGTTTAAATATAAGCTGATATTTATAGTCACCAGGAGGAAATCTTATAGTAGCTGCAAAATTGGGATATGTTTGGGCTTGAATTCAGTTAGCAGCTCCAATAGTGAGAATGATCTAAAATGGCTTGTGACTTGTGGTGGTTTGTGATGATAGATGACCCTTTTGATCTCTTCAGGCTTTCAATAGACCTATTTGATCATGTCTCTTTTTTTGCCCAACTTTTATATTAGAGGCTGAGCAAGTGGACAACACAAGGTGTCCCAAACATATGTGAAAACCATGTCTCAACCAACATACCAACGGCTTTGTAATATTTTGTGTTGTCTATTATGACTTGGACAACATTTTGAGAACCTACTTTTTGAATGCATTGTATAAGGGTGCTAGCAATAAATTGTGCATCTTTCACTTGCTCCCTCATATTCCATAGCTTTCAAAAACATTGCCCCTTTAGGACACATTTCAATCACATTGATCAATGATTTCTGACAACTCTCTGTCCATTAGAAAGAATGGTCACCTTTGTTTGTTACCATGAATGCCTAATGGGAACCGATGAAGTTTCTTTATTTTTGACATCCTTTGACAGTAGGGTGTTGCACCACTTCTCATAGTTTGGGTCTGTGTACCTTTTTGGAGCCTCATTTAACCAATAGGCAATATGGTGACCAAACAGCATTGAAGGACAAACTATTTGCATAGGGGCATTTTGCAACAGTTTGATTGACAGTCTGTCTAGTGCTATTTGGAAATGTCTTCATTAAGGGTTTACATATGAAGGTTATTTTTCATTGCTTCCCAAAAATAGGTGGATCTTTACCACAACATCATGGATGACAATATAAAAGGAGGAAGCAAGGGACTTTTGTGACCCCTTGTGATTCCCATGCCTGGAATAGCTCACAAACGGGCTTTTAGTTGACTATATGAGCTTGTATACCATTGACCACACACATTGTGTATCCAAACATATGTCCCACCACTTGGAATTTGCTCTTATCATTTCTATATGCCTCCACAAAGTTGAAATTGGGTCAATCTTAAAGTAGGGTTGTCCAATGGAACAAGAATTGGCTGCCATTGTAATCCATAAACAACAAGTCTTCAAAACAAACATTGTTAATAAGTTCTAGAATCCAAACAAATCAGAATTAAAAGTTACAACTAAAAAAACAAACAAAAATAATATCCTAAAAGGCTAAATCATTTAATGATTTCAAATTTTATTTTGTAAATCATTTAATAAATTAATTATAATAGTTTGCATGCTATGTACATGCATAGTTTATTTTGATAACTACTTGAGAAATATAGGCTTATTAAAAATTTGAGAAACACGGAAACAACAAGAATTGAATATTCCCGGCAACTGTAAGCAGCAAGATCAAAATACAGAAGCAATGAGATTTAAAAAAGACTAACAATATGCCGAAATACTTATCTCCTCCTCTTCTGTATTAAAACAGGTTCAGGGTTCCAATCTATTGTCTCAAGGGGATGTACACAATGAAATAGACTTTGAATTCCTGTGAAACCTTTCTGGAGATATGTATATTATATACATTAATGTTTTCTCACAAGGCAAAGACAATTGCTAGCAGCAATTCTACCTCTGGGTTGACTTAACTGCAGACTTTTGTGAACAAAGAATGCCTCTTGTTTGCTGCTTCTTGAGTTGTCAAACACAATGCAAGCGAAGATGACCGTCATCTAGGGTTTAGGGTGTGCTTTTTATGGTTAAAATTCAAATTAAAAGCATGGAAATTGTTGTCAGCCCCTGGAATCACCTCAACCAAGTTGGAATCACTTGGGTATTCTCATGAACAAATGAATCTGCCCACGAAAAATGTGCCCTGAATGATTCCTCAGGCAAATCGAACCAGAATCCAATTTGGAAACAAATTGTGCCCAAATATGTTTGATATTTTGGCCAATTCAGTAACATAGGTTCCAAAAGATATGTTTGTAGTTACTTTGAATAAGTAACCCTGCTGATTGAGAAGCATACACACTCCATATTACTACCTGCTTAGAGGCCCAAACACATTCATAGCAACAAAGGACCTCACATTGGAAAGGTACATTATTCCACGTTTCAGAACAATGAACTGCTTTAAGGAAAAATGGAAAAGTTGAAGATGTAACTCTTATGTTTGATGAGTGATCGACTAGTAGTATCCGTTTCTCTATTAGTATTATTTTCATTATTTTCTAGCAAGATTGTCATCATCTTGGCTTTTAACTTGGGTAGCAGCTCAACTTCAAATTAAATTGCAAGTTCTCATAAGAGATATGACTGATGTTTGGAGAGAGCTCTTATCTTGTTTGAATGATCTAATTTTTTTGAACAGAGGCTTCTTTCCAAATTCGACGCCTAATTTATGCTTGATAGTTTTGCTACCTGATAGTCTCGTTAATAATAGATTATTATTAAGATGACAGTGAAATTGCTTTCTCAGGAAAATAGTAGATTCCCAATAGCAAGTGCTGTTATTGAGGGATGGATCGTGGAAGTAGTGCCTGGGGAAAGTTGGCAGTCCACAAACAATTATGGTGTCAGTGGATTGACATGGGAAAGAATTCGCCACTTTTAGTAATTTATTCAGACGCTGGCACAAAAGCAACCGATCATCGATTGCTGTATCTGAAATTCTATGTTAAGTTTCAAGGTTTCAATTGACAGCATTTATGATTTGATAGAAGTTCAGTTATAAAAAATTCTCATGTATTCATTCATAAATAGCTACTATTTCTAATATATCATAGTTTCTCCAGGTTTGTCGGAGGCCTTAACCAAAATGAAGCTTAGCTAGGAATTTGTCTACTGAATTTCTGCTGTTATCCTTAAGGCATGGTTTATTTAATTTTATAAATACAATTGCAAGCTTATCATTTTTAGAATTTTCAATTATCCACCAATTCTTAAGCCACATCTTTGGCATCTCGATGTATCCAGGGAATGTAGGTGAAACTACTTCTGTAGTTCATTAGAAAAGAATGAGTGTTTCTCATCCATTGTATTGTGTGTCCCTCGTTTTTATATTTTTGTGCCTTTTTAAATGAAAAGGCACTGGTACTTTGCCTTTTGGATTTGTTATGCATGATTTATTGCAAACTTGTTGAAAGAGTCTGAACCTAAAGATCAATATATAAGATAAATCGCAAAACAACCCCCTTTTGAGTTTCTACAAGGGAGATTTCATGCACTAAATTGGTTTCTTGCTTGATGGTGACCTAAAAACCTATCTCTACCTTCACCTTCTATGGTATTTGGCTTTTTAAAATGAAATGAGTTAACATTGTTGAAACAGTCTTAAAATGTAGAATAGATGACAATTCTGGTAGATGAGATAATTCTTGGCTGCTATTGTCATAAAATACTAGTGTTAGAAGAACAGGGATGTCCATTCATTTATTTAATTCTTTGTTTTAGTTTTGTATGGCCTTGTTTAGTTTTAACTTATTTTTCCTTCATATCCTGTGCTTGGGAATTTGACTTTCCAGTAACAACAAATATTCACTTCTGTCCTTTGCAGCTCTTCAAAAGATTATTTGTCTACGCACAGCCTGGTTATGCATGCATTTAACTCTCAGAAAGTCGGCCTTAGAGCAGAGCACCTGGGATTACATAAGGCGTTGTGTGTTTTGATGGGTTGGAATTATTCTGTGGTGCCTGGTAATGCATATGCTTACCAGTCATTGGCGAAACCTGATGCAATAGCCATGAAAGAAGATCTCATTCTATGGCCACCATTAGTTATCATTCACACTTATAGTTTTAAAAATAAGCAAGATGGATGTCAGGTTGTTACTAACAAGCTAGAAATGGATGACATTCTCAGAGGTACATCCCCTTTTTCTGAAGTCTTCATCCAAGTCATCTTATGAATTTGCTTTATCTGTGATTTTACCTGTTTGTGGATCTTGATTGAACAAAAAGTCCTTAAGATTTATCTCCAGTTAGGCATGTTACTTACCAGAAATCAGTATACATGGTGAATGGGTAGGCGATTTGTTAATTTATTTTGATGTATGTGGAATCTGTTTTGTATCTGACAGCGACGCTTTTTACAGGTTTTCCTATCTGGGTAAGTACAAAAGATGCAGTATCTAAGTTTCTAACATCTCACTAGTTTCTAAAATGTTGTAGGACTTGGATTCGGCGGTGGCAAATCAAAGGTGGTAGATTGTAGTAGTACCAGTCAAGGCACATTCATAGTTAAACTCATTCCAACATATTCTGGTTTACAGGAGGCCCAGCGGCTGCACAAATATTGTGAAGAAAATCATCATGGAAGAAAAGATTGGGTTCAATTTCAATCTTTACATAAAAGAAAACGAGGTGTTGGCAAAAGACCTCATCAATTGCAGGATGACAGACATGCAGAGAACGGGAAGATATTCTATGGCTACATTGGAATTGCTGGGGATCTAGAGAAAGTTGATTTTGATACTAGGAGGAGATCTTTGGTGAAGAGCAGGAAGGATATAGAAGCTATCGCCGATGGTCCAGTTTTGGGAGCTTAGAACTGTAATATTTCAATACCTTTCAAGCACGCATCTTTGATGGGATTTTCACACTTTAACATGTATCTACTTATATGACAAGAAAAATAACAGTTGAGGATGTCTTAGGCTTCAATCTATAGCAAGCCATCCTAAGGTGAAGTAAATATTCTCATAATGAGTGGGAATGAGTTTTATCACTGGATCTTTCATCTCAATGAATTTTGATCGCCTGAAAAAAGCAAAAGTCTACTATATGTTCTAATTTTTGTACTTCAACCGCTTTGTCCTATTTCTGGCACACATAAACCTGCTTTCTATACGGTACTCTGCTTACAGAGGTCAAGCCTCTATCCATATTATTAAGAAGATAGATTTCTTGTCCTATCATTCTTTTTGTAAGAAATTTATTTTTGAAGAAAATTTTATGTATGCAGATTATGGAACTTGTTGCTCTATGTATGAAAATAATTATTGATCTATATTGCAAGCATGCAAGTGCCTGCATGCAATTTGCAGAAATATTTTACATTATGCCATGGTTGCTTTTTATGTGTGCTGGATAAATTTCTTTCTCAAACCTTCAGGCCTTCAATTGGCAATCAATAGTTGGTATAAACTTTTCCCACCACAGTTCTTTCCATCTCTTTAGCATGGCGTTGGTGAATTTTTCAACTTCCTATTTGCATATGTTCTAATGATAGCAACATTAGAAATTCGTGGTAGAATGTAGTCCATCAATATTTTTAGTGTGCACTCAATAGCCTTGTTGATATTGGTGTGACACACTATTGATTTTTATTTTTCTAATAATGAGTGTGTGACACGTTTTCTATTTACGTAAGGTTTTGTCAACATATTTGATGTGTTTACAAACTCTGCTCAACTTAGTTCAGGGGTTCAGAGAAGAAGATCAAGCATCTATAGGCTTTACCTGTACATGGTGTGTAATTTACCATTGAGTCTTTTTGTCTTTGATGGATTGTGATCGCCTGCAATTTGCAAGAATCTTGTCCTTCAATTATTTTTTAAACATCACTCGTTGTCATGTTCCCGCCACGATCAGACTGCAACCCTGAACCAAGCAAATAAAAAATAGCAAAGCAGCCGACCTCCCCTCATAATATTACACAAGTCATGCTGAATCGTGCTAAATCATCTCTATTTAATGACAGCTGACCTCTTCTTAGACACGCCCATGTTTTAGCATTGCTGCCAAGGAGGAATACCTGTGTCTTGTTAATATACTAATAAACTTAGTCTGGCCGACTTTCCTATTAACAGCCAAGGCAAAGACAGTAATTAAGGTAATAGTTACTTGCGATTAGTAAGGACAGTAATTAATATATATAAAGGCAGCGCCCAAAGTTTGTAATGAAAACAGGATATAAAGGTAGCGATTGAATCTTAATGAACAATCATTAAGTTTATGAAAAGAGTTGACCTTTGAATAGCCGCCACATTCCATAAGAGTCACCTCTATACATAAAGAGGTACGATGAGGTATATAAGCGAAAAGAATAGAAGGATAAAAGGCATCAAGGAGGAAGAATGGAGTATGAGTTGGAATAAGAAAAGTAAGGAATATGTTCTACGTATTATAGCAGATCAAATGGATCAGATCTGAATTGGCCATTCAATACTAATCAATATAAGTAAAGAGTAATTATAGATATATACACATATGAATACCAACCAATATAAATAAAGAATATATATGCCAATCAATCATTGAATCATCTTTAGACAAGTATTAACAGTCAGGCAGCCTATATCTGCAGACTAGAAAAAGATCAAACTGCAAAGGCAAATCAGAACTAATTAATATAAATAAAGAGTAATTATAGATATATACATATATGAATACCAACCAATATAAATAAAGAATATATATGCCAATCAATCATTGAATCATCTTTAGACAAGTATTAACAGTCAGGCAGCCTATATCTGCAGACTAGAAAAAGATCAAACTGCAAAGGCAAATCAGAACTAATTAATATAAATAAAGAGTAATTATAGATATATACATATATGAATACCAACCAATATAAATAAAGAATATATATGCCAATCAATCATTGAATCATCTTTAGACAAGTATTAACAGTCAGGCAGCCTATATCTGCAGACTAGAAAAAGATCAAACTGCAAAGGCAAATCAGAACTAATTATTACAAATGCTGATGTGAATATACCAATTTTATGTTTTAATAGATATTGTGGTATGCTCTATCATGGTTATTGTGATATATTTATTATTGTATAATCTCTATAAATCTGAATATTTTTAATGTTTGCAATTCTCATCAATGCAACCATGAGGGGAATGGGGGAAATTTCAGTAGGGTGAGCAGATACTAGATTTCTTTCTAAGTATGCCACTCCAAGCTGGCCACTTGGGGCCAAGGGGGTGAGTATTTGCCCTTGGGCTTAGAAAGAGGAATCTATGGGCCTTTCTATTGTAGTTTCTCCCCAATCTCTACATGGATTGGTTGTTGATTGTAAGCAGGATAAATAAGGCAGCAAGGGTAGGGAATGCAGATACAAGTTTGTCCACCAAGTATGCCACCCCATGTTGGATGATTGTGCTTGCCACTTGAAGACTAAGAGAGATGGTATATTCGCTCTTGGGCTTGGTATGGATAGCTTTGGGCGGACTTATCATGATCCTCATCCAAGTCCTATTATGATCTAACTTCCAATGTGCATTATAGATATTGTGTGGTTTATATTATTTGAAATAGTCATGTATTTCCATGGTTTAAATAGATAAGACATTTATTATATGTTTGAACATATGAATTATATTCCAATATTATCTAACATGATTGCACGACCTAAACCAAGATTTATCTTGCTAAAAGCATTTAATTGGTAAGTTATAATCATAAATACATTAAGCTTGTGATTCTAGGGCAAGATTTAGGGCAATTCAAAAAGGGGACATTACATGTCTTATAGAGTTCAAGTTGGAAAAATTAGTCAATAGTGAAGTGTTTGTAATATTTGGTTCACTCCCTCTTTCTATCACCTTTGCAAGAAGTTTGTGTTCTTAAATCCAAGTTTGTATGTGCATATCGAGGAACTTGGTTTATTAAAAATAATTTATGGAGGGATTTATGGGGTTTTCAACTATGCATAAACAAAATACACACATTGAGAGGAAAACATAGAGAGACAAAAGCCCAAACAAAACAAACATGTCAAGTAGGTGCAATCCAAAACCAATGTGGATGAACAACCATGAGTGTACAAAAACGTGACATTAGCAAGGTTGCAGCTCAACCACCAAAAGAAGAACCAACCAAACAATTTGATTGTCTGACAATCAATTGCACCATTGCCATGATAAAAATCCAAACCATTGGCATAGTCAAGATTGTTAGGATTAGGTGGTTGTACACCTTGTAATTTCTTTGTAATTTAATGCACACTCATGAAAAATTGCACCCCACTTGGAGTAGCACTCTTTGCCACTTACAAAATTTAATGTGATGTGTTACGAGAGCATTTTTAACATATAAGATGCGTAGGAGATTTTATGATGTGTAAGAGGAATTTATAAAGTGGATTCAAAAAGTTAAGGAGGACTTTGGATTGTTTTATGACACATAAGAATGGCATGTAAGAGTATCTTTGAAGAACTGAAATACATCCAAAATTGAGCATTGCATGTGGTGGGTGGAGTTATGACATTGTGAGTTACATTTTTTATTGGAATAGTTCTCATTCTGACTTGTAATTTGTGTCATAGATTTGGGTACCAATTTTGGCTTATGGTTTTGGAAACCATTTATGGTATTTGGTATTTGGTTTTGTTTATATAAGAGATGCTTTTGATGGAGATTGTCTTTACTTGTATTTGTAGAGGGTTATGTTGTCGCAATTTCTCAAGACATAGTTGAAGGTTGTGATTGAAGGAGTGGATGCTTTGACAATATATTATAACTTGATTATAATGGTATATTGGGTGTCCCTTTGTTTTTATCAGATAAATTAGTTTTGGGTGTTCCTTTGTTGCTAGCTTGTTTATAAAGGTTTTTTAGAGTATCCACTATGTTTGTGATCTTGCTTTGTATTACATGTTTGTTTGTATTTTTATGAAATTATAAGATCCATATTTTATCAGTATTTTTGTCCTCTCAAGGTTAAGTTGTATTTTGACTTCCTTTCATTTGGTATTAGAGCATGGTCAATGTGTGAGATCCTTGGTTAAGAATAGGTGATTATTTTATGCTCATTTTAGACTTGGAACAAATCGCATATTTTCATGTTTTATCTTTTGAGTCATGCATGGATACAAAATACTCTAAAATCCAATTGAATTTTCTCTCGCATTCAAATTTCCTTTTCCTCATCCTATTTTCTTTCAAATCTAATCTTGGATTTAGTTCATTTCACATCTAGGATATTTTCATAGAAAAAACTCCTCGGTTTTCATCCTGTGGTCTTTGAGAAGATTTTAGATCCAAAATCCTTCTTATATCATGATTTGTCGACTTTTCACATATGGGTTTTCATTTTTTCCCTTGAGCTTCCAATGGGTTAAAAATTATCATCTTTGAAGTTTCTTAAAGTTTTATATTGCATTCTTGGACTAAATATGATGTAACAACTTGTCTTCTCTAGAGTTAGTAAGCTTTTGCCACTTGTTTTTCCTTACTGATACAACATGGCATCTACAATCTCGAGCTTTGAAGTTAGATTATTTGGATTTGAAGTGTGTTTAAAATGGTTTAATGTAAATTGCAATCATTTTAGCATGTGTCCTTGAAGCCCATTTTGATGTTTGAGGATTTTGGATCCAAAGGTTTTATAAAATGTTTAACTTGGTATTTCAGATCTAATTTCTAAACTTGGGAGCTTTGATTGTGGTTTACCTTGGTTAATTATTAAGTAATCCTAGATTAAATTAAATGGATTACAATAATAGTTTACATCCAATCACCTCTTATACTTTTAACCCATTTTTGCTTTTTGTACTTTAAAGTATTCTTTGACAAAAAAAAGACTATGAATTTGATTTTGATGTTCCAAATCTTCATTTTAGTGATGTGGCTAAAGTAGCTTGGAGCCCATGTTAATCATAATGTGCCCCCAAATTTATCCAATGTGGCAAGATTGGGACCCAGTAATTGATAAGTTAACGATGGACACTTGGTTCCCTTGGGGTAGACATATATGATCAACTAGGTGTAAATTTGATGGCTATTTACATAAGAAATTTAGGCGATAAGATTGATACAAGAGAATCTTCCTCCCTCGAAGAAATGAAAACTAATTTTTATTCTTTAATCAAATGATATATTACAATGATGATTACTAATTTGGCTATAAGTTAATTTAATTAGGTAAACTTACAGTAAAAATATGCATGTAATCTTGAATGTTGTATTTTTTTTAATTTCAAATTTTGATTTAATTAAATTACCTCTTCAAGATCAATGATTAATTTTCTAGATATTTGGATGGACAAAAGGAAATGAGTGTGGAAAGGTGTGAACCCTTTTGACTTTTAGATTTAAAACTCACTAGACCAAGAAAGTTGAAATGAACAAACTCGAGGACACAAAATTAGAAATAAGGCTCAAGACTATCTAGGAGTGGCTAAATTGTGATAAGTGACAATTGAATATCTCCCAATACATATATATATATATATATATATATATATATATATATATATATATATATATATATATATATATACTTGATTATAACTTGATTTAATAGAGGATTCCAATTATAATAGAGTCTAAGGGGAAAGGAAATAAATTTGAAAATGCGTTTTCTAATGGAAATATCTTCTTAGACTTTGTATCAAGTTATCATGCACCCTACTAATACCAATCAATATGAGTTCCTAGATGTAAATATCTTGGGTGTTTCTTTATAAAATATAATATTCTTTTACCCCTATTAATTTGGTCTTTAACGAACTTTTTGGTTTATCTATGCACACTTTTGTGGCCTAGTAATATTGAGAATCATTTTATATCATTTCTCTAAATATTATATCATTAAAATTTGATAATTGTGTAAGGATTAGTCACTACCCAATTAGTTTACGAAGATATGTGTATCTCATAATTAGGCAAATGATAATGCATACTTACAAGAAAGGATTGGATATGTATAAAAAAATCATTGACCCTTTTAATGGGTCCTTGCTTGAGTTATGAGAAAATTAGATGTGATTGTTATAATCACATTATTTAATCATGAATAGTATGATCAAAATTGACAGTCTTTGTCCAATAATATCCTTACATGTGGTTTGGGGGAGTGTATCACATAGAATTTGCACACACATATAAATATCAAGAATGTTTCCTACAATGACCTTTATCTATTTTTGTAAAAGGCTAGGAAGAACTCATAAGAGCCAAGGGTCCTACAAAGCCAAATAAACCTTCTACAAAGATATTTGCATAAAAATGCTAATTTTTTATTAATAATTGAATAAATCTCGTCCACAATGAATTTCTTAAACACTAGCTTTATGTTCTTATATAGATAAGGAAAAGGATATGAACAAAATTTGGATAGTAATTACCCAAAAATAATCTAAACTCAACTCCAAAAGAGTAGTTAACTAATAAAGCATATCTATTTAATATATAATTATACGACCAATACTAAACATCATGAATGAAACTTTAGGACGCTATAAGATTATGAAAAGTGTCTTAATCTTATGAGTTGAGATACAAAAGATTAGTGTCCTAAGTAAACTTAGCTAAATAAGTGTGAATGTGATCATGAGGATAGTTGGTTAGTAAATAAACCTTTTCACACTAACACCCCCCTTAATATTAGTTTAGGGATAATCCAATAAATGGAAAGATGCAAATATGGGTCTCAAAATCTAGGCTTGATTAGGCACCAATGCACAAAAGATTTCTCAAAATATGGAGAAAACGAGAAAACCTTGTAGGAAAAAACTCATTCCCCAAAGAGAACATGAGAAAGACTTAAAATCCTCCTCTAAAGATGTCGTTAAATATTAGGAACAAGAAAATGAACCTAAAAAATGCCATGCAACACAAAGAAGTTGCAAAAAATACCAAAGTAAAATTGTTAGAATCGTAGAACCTACATTGAGATTAGGATGAGGATTATGATCAAAGAAGACTAAATGTACTCAAGTGACATCAATGAACCTACTTGAAAAATGATCATATGGCTACTAGGTAACAATTTGGTAGTAAAAAATTCAAATGACACATACAGTGTATGAGTGACCACAAGGACACTACTTGGGCAAACCATAGATGGCAATCTATGCTACAATAAGGTAGTAAAAAATACTAAAACCAATAGACTAAAGAATATTGATCAATTAAAAAAGATAGAAGGTAGAATCCATAAATAGGTATGTATAAGTGTCTATATGGAATGAGTTCCATCACATCAAATTGCAAGGGTAACTAGCCTCTACATCCACTTAGTACATAGAAATTAAAACTAGATACATAGCTTACTCCAAAATGAAACCAAGTATTAGCATAAATAATATGATACACCTCTTAATGTTGAAAAATGAGAGGTATAATGAGATTCATTGAAATTTGTTCACATGTAGTGTAAGAAGGTAAAGTGACAACATCAAAAGGATAAATATACATGCAACTGAAATAGGGTGTGCTCATACAAGTCGCATTTGTATGAAGGTGTTTGATTTTGTGAATGCAAGGCATGCCCAACTAACTTATGACACTACTCACATGGGGGTAGATGAGGTTGTAAGGGCATTTCAAAGTGTTAACACTAGACTCCCCATGGCACTTTAGAAGTAGTGTGAGTACAAGAATGACTCAACATGATATGTGAAATCCCTAAGAAAGAAAATACAATATGTGAAAAATTATTTTGATGTGTTTACAAGTATAAAAGTACACGATGAATTATTTGCATGCCTAATAAGGACCACATATTGAAGAGATAACTATAATTTCTAAAAAAATTGACGTCCAAACAAAAAATACTTGCACCATTATGAATTATGTGAAAATATATTTTCAATACCTAAACATAAGTTGCAAATTGAACATCATGGGAAAAAATTAGGCCTTGTAAAGTAATATGTGAGGAGAGGCTTCAAATAGAAATAATAGGGACTTACAACAAAATCTATAAAAAATTACCAACATGATTGCATAGTGCTTGGAAAGGGTTTTGGTTGCTTATAAGAATTAAAAAATCTAACTCTATGGTTAAAATTTATGCCTTTAAAGTTTCCAAAATGAGAACTATGCAACAAAAGCATTAAGAAATCTAATTTCTAGAAAAAATAGAAGTCAAGACTAAAAATAATTTGCAACATAGTAGAGAGCGATAATTGTACCCCATTTTTAAAAATACTAGAAATAAACATTGTATAAGGAAGAAAAAGGCCTCCAAGGTTGAACTACAAAGTAAAAGTTGTTACTTGAGAGGGGATTTCAAAAAGGAAGTGAGCTAATGTTAGTTGATGGTAAATATTGTTCATTGTCATTTGCTAACATCATCTGATGGAAACTTGATGTTAGTACTAATTAGCCATGGGATGTGGCATTATCTCCCAAAAAGATGATGTTGATTTCCAAAAAAGTGATGTTATCCATCATAAAGTTGATCTCACCATGACACAAGTTGATAGAAACATAATTTGACTAGAATATTCTATGTCATTGCTAATATGCTAAAGTTACTCTTCCTATCACATAAAACTGCCTTGTGATTCAAACACCATTGTTTTTGTCACCCAATCACCTTTCAAAATAAACGGTTATTTTGGATTGTAAGGGCCAAGCTAGAAATAGCACCACTAAGAGTGATTTTCTAGGTTGGATTAAAGAAATGGTTGGGTAGATGGTGGCCCATAGAGGTTTAGCCTCCTTGGTCCTAGTTGAGACTAAGAGTCAACCTCAAATGTGACCTCAACTTGTTTGTGGTAGGCCTAGATTTTTTTAAGGATTTTTTTAAAATCATACAGATGTGATCCCTAAGCTTGCACAAGCACGATATAGGTCTATCATAAGATTTTTCATAGTGAACTAGACACAACATGGAGGTGGTATACTGCAATGGTACAAAACAAGACAATCATTATACAACTGTATGAATCCATATAGATTGTATAATTTTTTGTACAAATACCCTTTATAGCCTAAAAAGTATTTGACTTTCATTGTGAGCAAACTATATTGAGTTTATGATCAATCCATGGGTTTATGGGCCTTTTTTATTTAATGGTGAGGTTTATTTTACTCTAGAATTTATTGTATGAAATCACTTGGAAATAACTATCCAAACAAGAGAAATGGTTTGTAGATCTAGATCTCTAATAACATGTTAATATCCAAGAAAGGGTTCACAAGATACAAGGATCTTAAAAATCCAAGAAACCTTTGCAAGGCAATTTGCATAGAAAATCTAAATTTCCATTAATGATTCAATAACTCTCATCCACAATGAATTTCTCAAACATTAGCTATATTCTCTTATATAGATAAGGTAAAGGACAAGGATAAGATTTGAAGAGTAATTATGCAAAAATAAATAGTCTATTAAGAGATATTTAATTAGCTTCCAAGAGAGTAGTGAACTAATACATCATATCCACTTAATATAGAAGTGTACTATTGATATTAAATAGATTGCACGAAACTTTAGAATACCATAAGATTATGACAAGTGTCTTAATATTATGCCTTGACATGCAAAAGGTCAATGTCCTAGGTAAACTTAGTTAATTTAGTGTGAATTTTACTCGATGATAACTAATTAGTAAATAACTCTTTTCACACTAACATTTTTTCCTTGTGTACCAAGATTGATGCATATTATTTTGCATAGTTTGTTAAATCAATAATTGACCCAAAAGCGAGACAATTTTATGGTTCCACATGTGTGTGTGAAAGGAGAAAGAAGACATATAAAGTAAACCAAAAGAAAAAAATGTGGAGAGAAAGAAAACTTAGAAATAAGGAACAATATTAGCAAGAATAACTAAGAAGGGAAGATGTGACAGATAGTAGGAAGAAGATATGAAATTGGCATGGAGAGTGGATTATGAAGAAAAAAGGGGTGGTGAGGTAAGACAAGAGAATGTAAATAAGAGAAGGAATATGTGGAAGGATATGATAGGAAGTGTAAAAAAATGGCTAAGGAGAGAAAGTGTAAGTAGAAAAAGAGTATGCATAGGAGAATAAACGAGAAGTGTAGTATTTAATTTACAATATTTGTTGTTGTAAATTATTCGTGTTTTATATTTATACTTTTTAACAGATTTTGAAGTGGAATAATTTCAAGTTTATGGAAATGAAATAAAAATAAAAGATGCCTCCTATCCTATCTTAAGATAAGATGTATATTTACTTTAAATTTTAATGTTATCTTACTATGAAAATTTGGAATTAAGCTAAGGAAATTAATGATATAGAACTTTTATCTATATCAATAAGATTTATCTTGTTGCTTATAGCTCTCTAATATAATGGATTCTTGTGAAAGCCTTTATTTCTTACAATAATTTTCCACAAGCATCTTGCTTATGAGTTGATTAGATGAATCCAAAAGTGGCTAGGAATATTGATTTTTTTGGGGTTTATTCTTTCATAATTCACTCTTGAAAATTTTCTTGTATATAAAATGGTATAGAAAAGACAAAACTTGGGCATGCACACCAACTTTATGAACTACAACCTAAAGATTATGTTGCCAAAGAAAATTTTATATTCTTAACACTTCATTGTTAAGGTGATTTTAACAATACCATGCCTTGTGATCCTTGCTCAATTAGTTTTTGAAACAAACAAATATTGTATTGAGAGTGCTTAACTATGTACTAGCCTAGCAAAGATAAAGCTAGTTTAAAAATAACATTTTATTAAGAAAACAAAAATACAAAGCAAATAAAATACAACAATGTCCATATCAATAAACATGCATTTGAATAACACAACCAGCATAATGACACCACAATTGGAAAACCCTCAAGAGTTGAAAGAGAAACAACTAGAACAATTAACTTGTCACCTTGAGCTACTAGGGCAAGAAAGGTCTAAGGTTCTCCTTTAATTCAAAGAGCTATACAATTTAGAGGTTGTAAAATAGAAGCAACAATCCATGGTTAATGCACACCACCATGTTTACATATAGTCAATAGCAGAACAAAGTTCAAGCAACAACATTGATCTCTTATCTAGATAAACTCATTTATTAGCCATAATTTATTTGTTGCAATAGTGGCATGTCTGCAAGCCTAATCCATGCTTCATGTTTTCCACATCCAGGTCTAAAGGATATAAATTTATTCTACGAATTAAGGATACTGAGTTAGAAGTGGGTGAAGAGACAAAATACCAAGGGAAGTAAATTCTCATGGTATAAAACCATGTACTCTTATAAGGTTCAACATCATCACTAATTCTCAGAAAGTAGAGGAAAAAGCAAGGGATAGACCTAGGGGAAACGGTTCAAGAAAAAGACAGCAAGGAAAAAACAACTATGGACTGGGTGGACTCCCTTAATATACAGTCCTAAGGAGTAACGAGCACTAGGCCCTTTGTTGTTTTTGTTTTTTTGTCTAGTCCTTGTTCTTGGACTGTGTCCTTTTGTTGTGCCTACATGCACCTTATAATCTATCTTATGTTCATAGTTTTTAGCTTCTTTGTTTATTTTGCTCGCCCTCTGGGCTATGGTTCTAGGTTGAGGCCTTGGGCATATGCAGATTGCCACTGATTGTAGAGAATTGTTTAGTTGGTAGATATCATGTTTTTATATTACATCCCTATAGATAATCTTCTCTCAAAGGAAGAGGAGCTAAAAAATATTAAACCACTACTTTATTGGCCTTTACAATATTTTGAGGAGGATTAAAGAGGCTTCTTATAAGTTGGAATTGTCAGAAAAAAAAAAAAATCACAATGTTTCATTTTTCATGCCTTACAAAGTCACTTGGACATTATGTTACTACTTATTTGGGGTTTCCACCACTTGGTGATTGGAGAGAATTGGTCTTGGTACCTAAATCTTTCATAGACAGGAGAGGGAAGGTTGAGGGAAAAGACCATAATGAAGTACCTGGTACATTAGAAAAACCTTATAGTAGAGAATGTTGCATGGGAAAGTGTAGAGATTTTTTATCATTCAAATTTACAATTGCTTGATGACATGCAATTATGAGAAAGGGTGGATTTCCATGTCCCCTTTATTGAACTAACATCATGAGAAGACATGTTATGCCTTGCATAACCACCCCATCCTTTGACTTGGTCAAAAGAGGGTCCCCCTTGTTTTTCTTTATCCTTTATTATTTTTCAAATAAAGTTTGGGATCATTCTGCTTCCAACACTTTGTTTGTTTTTTATTTAGTCTGCCGGAAGCGGAACCAGAACTGAATCGAGTTATGAAATTTCTCTGAAGTTTGTTTTGGTTCCAATCCCAATGGTTTTTCTTTTTAGCTTTTTGTTTGTCTTCAGCGGAACTAGAGCTGGATTGAGTGTTTAAGTTGGTCTTTATCAACAATTGCAAAATCATAATCTATTCTGACTCTGTCTCCGCTATTTTTATTTATGCTTTAGTCTTAGTCTTAGTATTTAGTTTTATTATGTCAGTCTTTTACTTTACTTTTTATGTTTTGTTTTTTTAAGTCTTTAGTTGGTAGATCCGAAACTGGAATGGGAATTAAGTTTGGAAATTTCGTAAATTTCATAATCACTTTCCATTTTTGTTTCCGCCCCGGCCATGTTTGGTTGTTGACTTTTTGACTGAAGTTACACTACAGAGAAGTGTTTGTTCTCTCATAGTTCTGACTCTGCCTTAACTGCGCATTAATGCATTAATGGTAGTTGCCTGTGTAGGTAGAAATCAACATTTTTTCTTTTATTAAGGGTTAAGCGAATCATTATTACCATTATTAAGAAATCTCAGAGCACAGAAGAGCAGCAACAGAGTTCATTTGATTGGTTCGAGTAGGTTCTTGTTTTATCTTGTTTGTTTTACTTTAGTCTTTGATTTCTTGTACTGTCGTGTTATTTCTTTCTATTTTGAGCATGGTCGCTTTCATGTCTTAATCGTGATTGCGTCGTGTTGTTTCTGGTTTGCAATAGATTAGATTAAATTAGGTTTTTTTAATGGCATTTTTTAAAGTTAGAGATTTTACAGTTAGATAGATTAGTGATTTACAATGAGTTAGGGTAGATTAGATTTATCATTTACTTAGGGTTTTGTCATGTATTCGATCTGGTAAATGGAAAGGTTTAAATTTGTGCCCTAGTTTTATCAGGTTTTGTTAGATTAGGGTTTTGTATCGTTTGGTGATCACAGTTAAAAGATTTAAATAAGATATCCTAGATATAGTCGTCCCCCATGGTCATATGGGTGTAGTGTTTTAAAGCCCTTTTCCATTTTAAAAGCGACCTTAGTTTTAATCATGAAGTTATATGTTAAATTAATAAAAAAGAATTGATGATGTCATGATTAACCTAGGCGGAGGCGGGGTCGGAATCGATTATGAACTTAAGAATTCTGTTTTACAAAAGTTATCGATTCCATTTCCATCCCGTTTCCGGCTCCGCATACAATAGAAGTCTTCTTTGAAAAGTAACTATAACCTAGACGGAAGTGGAAGTGGAGTGGAGACCGGATATGAGAAATGAAAATCTGAAGAAAATCAAATCCCTTTTTCATTCCAATCCCGGTTTCGGTCACCTTTCCGATTCTGACTCCGAGCCCGTTCATTATTAAGTGAAGTATCTATATCGGTTTTGGCTCTGAGTCCGATAGTGTTGTAAAAGAGGTTGTTTTTGAGTTTTGTTTGGTTTCGACTCCGATGCATATATGAAAGGTATGTTTTAAAAGCATGTTTATGATGATCTAATAAGAGGTTTGCTTTGCAGGAGAGTTGAAAGATGTCAGGAACATCAGGGGAAGCTGCAAAGAGGAATCAACCTATTGGAACATCAAAGGCAGCAACAAAGCCAAAGAAGTTAAAGCCAGAACAACTGCCTTATACCTTGAGGTATAATCACAGGAGTCCAGTGGTGAAAGTGAGCAAGGTGGAATCAGACTGGGCAGATATCACGGATACCAATTTGGGCCAGTATAACTTTGAAGAGTTATATGGAGAGACCTTTGCAAAACGAGAGAATTTGACAGGAAGGACACAATGGATTGTTGATTCCGGTCTGGCACATATCATTGTGTTCCCTTTATCAGTTCAGTGCCCGGAGTTGATATTAACTGCAGCCAGTGCATATAATCCTGCTACAAGATTATGTACGGATTCATAGAATAATGTGATTATTGATCTTAGTCAAATGTTCCAAAACATGTTTAATGTTTCGGATCCTAAGAACTTGGTGTAGCTAACTGAAGCAGAGGCATTGAAGAAGTATAGCAAGCATAAAGACTCCAATAAGTCTCATTTAAACAAGAAATGGTTGAAAACAGAGAAGAAATCCTTGAGCAAACTAGCAGATCAGCCAAAGAGGGCAGATTTCAAGAAGGAAGTATCTGATTTAATATTGATGTTGTCTAGGGTGTTTGGGAAGAGAGACACAATACAGTTTAAGGAATGGATGTTTCCTTTCATCCAAATAATTTTACATGGATTATCAGTTCGATTGGCCAATGATTGTGTCAAATGCTATCCATGATCAGTTGACTAACATCAGAAACACTAAGTGTTTCTTCATGACTTCTTTCATTGTATATGCAGCGACCAGATTGGGGATTTTCCCAGGTTCGAACAGAGTAAGTATAATGGGAGCCTTGGATGGGCAGAAGAAGGTATGGGATCACTATGATCAATTGTCTCTTCAAGTTGTTGAGACTCATTTCAGAAGAGTCAATGATGCATTTTTATATGTGATCATTAACCAATTGAATGGAGATGCCGGATACAGGTTGAGTCAAGAAGTTATGGCATTCATTGCAAAATGGGGATGTTGGTACATCCAATACCCTACATTTACATACTTCAGGTTGGATCGTTTTGAAGGTCATCCCCATTTTCTTCCAAGGTGTTGCAGTAACAAGATAGTGCTTATGGAATTTGTATATCAAGCTATTGGAGTTAATGCTCGGTTCGAGATCAAGCACAAAACTGGATGTCATAAATTTCCCAAGAAGTTGGGGGAATATAGCTGTCAACACTTAGTAGGAGAAAAGGTAGTCTGTAATGAATTGGTACAATTGAAATTGGGCTTGTATACTGCTCGCAAGTGTTTTGATCACAATAAAAAGATGTATGCCTTATTGCCTTCAGTATTCACTAGACATTTCCACTTGTTAGAAGACTTTTGGAGTGATCGGCAAGATGAGTATGACTTAAGGAAGAAAAACTATAAAAGACTACCGGTGGCACTCATGGAAGAACTAGATATTAAAGAAAAAATTCCTGACATGTTAGTGGATGATGGAGTTGTATTAGATCCCTCCTATGAAGCTTTGAGTATTGGCACCAAGAATCTGGATCCAATTGACTGGAATGCTAAAGAAACAATTGACATCAAGAAAATTGGAAGGATAGTCTTGGATAGGAGTGTGCAATGGTTGATGATGAGAACTCAAGCTCCTCAAGGACCAGTCCTTAAGAAGGGCAAGGGCTACAAAAGAATCAAGAGGAAAACACCTCCCAAGGAGCCATTAGAATTCCTTCCTCCGGATGTTGAAGAAATAGAACTTAAGGCGGTAGATGAAGAAGAGGAAACACAAGAAGGCGATGTTCCAATAGGATCTGTTGTTTCTACACCTACCTTGGGTGAATCATCTACACAAGTTACAATAATGAGCAAGAAAAGTAAAGAGATTCAAGAAGGAGCTCTTCATAGCATGGTTGAAGCTGCTAAGGGAAAAGCAATGGAAAAAGAAGCTTTGGAAGTAGAGACAGATTCAGATGAGACTCTGTCGGAGAAGGATCTGCAAGAGAACATGCCTCTAGAAGAGGATATTGAATAGATGTTAACACATGAAGATTAGTGGAAATTATTTGAGGATGCAAAAAGAGATTCTGATGCAAGGGTTGCAGTGGAGAAACAAAAGGAAATAGAAACTAAAGTAGCAGCTGATGAATTGGATGAGCAAAGAAAACAACAAGAAAATGAGCTCAAGGTCAAGGAAGAGAATGATAAATTGGAATTGATACAGAAAATTCATGACCTTGAGGAAGAAAAAGCAAAGAATCGAAGAGAAAGAGAAGTCTTAGTTGCCAAACTAAAACTTGTAGAAGAAGCTCGCTAGAAAGAGAAAGAAGTTGAAAGTTCGAAGAGGAAAAGAGATGTTGAGGAGCTAATAAAGAAATAGCAAGCTGAAGAAGAAAAGGAAAAGGCAGAGGAACTCAAGGCCTTAGAAGCAGAGAGGTTAGAGAAAGAGAAACAAGAAGCTTTAGAAAAAGAGAGATTGGAAAAGGAAGTTTTAGAAAGGGAAGAGGAGGAAGAAAGGAAAAGAAAAGAACAAAAGAATAGAGAAGAAGCTGAGAAGTTGGTGCAAATGCATGTGTTGTAGGAACAACAAGAGAAAGCAAAGGTTGACTCTCAACCTCAGGTAAATGTTCAACCACCTCCTACAATTGTTTCTTCCTCTTCCATGATGACTACTGCTCTAAGTGCTCCTACTTGGTTGAAATTAGACCTGCAGAAAAGGGCAAGAACACTTCCACAACCTCTCAATTGGGAGGATATGATGAAGGGGATTGAGCAGGAAAGGCCTAAGAAGAAGGCTAAAATTCTACATTCTACCCGACTCACAGATAAAGGGGAAATAGTTGTTGAATGTGTCATGCCGATGTCAGAAAAGGAGGTAGGGGATATGCAACTAACAGACTATCAGCTGAGTACAGTCAATTCGGGAAGACCCACTAGAAATCAGCAAATGGATTTGATTGATGTAATGGCTTCAACAACTAAATAAAGGATGATCAAGGACAAGCAAAAGAACGATGAGCTGAAATCTCAATTGGATCAATTGCATTCATTCTTGAAGATTGTCTTCTCTCCAAGGTCACAACAGGTAGCAGCCATTGAGACTCCTGTTTTGTTAAGCAAAAAGGAGGTAGATGATTTGGTGCAGGTTAGAGGTAAGGCGGAGATGGTAGACAAGTGGATAGACAAATTGAACCGAGAGGTAGGTGAG
Organism: Sequoiadendron giganteum; assembly: GCA_007115665.2. NCBI lineage: Eukaryota > Viridiplantae > Streptophyta > Pinopsida > Cupressales > Cupressaceae > Sequoiadendron > Sequoiadendron giganteum. Next base: position 553,421,730 of record CM021103.1, on the reverse strand, counting down.
GTTTTAGTGAAAGGGTTTGAAGCCTACAAGGATGCAGAAGGATTGATAAAAGAGATGCATCAATACATTGAGGCATCAGAAAAACAAGAAGAAGAGTATAAGGAATATAGTCAGAAGTTAGAAAAGGTAAGTGCATTGCCTCTAACAACTCTTCTAGAACAATCCATACTTGAGGAAGACAACAAAGATTTTGTGGAGAAAACTTCTCGCATACTCTGGTTTAGGACTAGATTTTTGTGTAAACACAAGGATGAGATTCAGGAAGCAATTAATAATTTGACTGAGCAGTTGGAAGAGTTGGAAGTAGTCATTTCCATAATTGTAGATGTGAATGTAATGACAAAATATGGCATGCCTTTGAGTCAGGTTAAAGAGAAATGGAATGAAAGATTCAAAGGACTCATGCAAGAAAAGAATGATAGAGAAGATTTGGTAGTAGATCGGCTTGTAGAAGTCAAAGGAGAGATAAAAGCTGCGGGGAGAGAATTGATAAAAATAAAGAGTATGAAGGAATTTGTTGTAGCAGAGTTTCATCGGATCAAGTTTGAAGATAGCTGGATTGATGGGCCAGAGATGGATACATTACAGCAAGGCTTCACCAGTTATGATGAGTTTATTGCGGATCCAACTTCACATGCATGATGTTCTCCTTCTTTGCATGTTGCATGCAACATTGACACCCTTTTTGAGCACATGACTTCTTCTTCTCTTCTATCTTCTATTTTTAGATTAAACTGAATGTTTTAATGTAAGAACTCAAGATCAAATTGATCTGAGTTTCCAAGAGAGTTTAGTTTAGTTCCTAAAAAGGTGGATAGCCTAAAATAGAAGTAGAGTCGTATTTTTGTATATCTATAAATACCCAATGGGTATCATATTGTAAAGGTTGGCTAATTGAGAATAGAATTGGCTTACCTAATGCTAGGAGATAGAATTTTGTAGTGATCATTTTTTGGACATACATTGTTACTTGATCTTTTTATAGTTAATAGAATTACAGGTTTTTATGCAATATGGAGTTACAATTGAGTTGTTTCATGTGATAAGGCTGATAAGTTATAATCCATCTGAATTCCAGTGATTGTGCTAAAGCATGATAGTTTCTTATGTGGTGAAATTCATTAGAAGAAACTAGATTTAAAGATTATCTTGTTAGATTGTCATTGAATTAAGTTTATTTGAAGTTTGTTGATCTATAATCTTGATGATGAATGAATGTGTGTTGTTCTAAAATCCTTGAAGTATTTGTGACATTGTAAGTGTGGAATTAATTAAGCACCTAAAATGTATGCAATGGTATAGATTATTCTATAGATTGTGTCATCTTATGGTTTTCTTGATATGATTGGAAAAACATTCATCATGGAAGATATATGTCCGGACGTTAGATAAAGTTGATTCAAATTTACTGGTTACCCCCTTTGTTCCATCTTTTTATTTTGTTTAAAACCCCTTTAATTACAAGAATCATTTTGATAAAAGATTTATTGCTTGAATCTTTTGTTACCAGCACAGGCCCCTTGAACATTACAATTGCATGAACCAATTGAGTGACACCAGACAGTTGAGAACCAACTACCAGGACCTTGGGAGTTAGGCCACTATATGTTGTCTTTCTTTTTCAGGAGAAATAGAGTAGAAATATTTTGTTTTAATGTTGTTTGTGTCATTTTAACCATCAACAGAAGTGGGCGCTAGAAGGAGGGCCTAAAAAGAAAAGCTGGCTCGCACAGGATCTTTGTCACCAGAGAAATATGGATGGATTTTCATATCCTCTACTGACCCTAAACCATTACAAGGATTGCAAACTCCGGTTAGACCAAGACCTCACGCTCGTAGGATTTTGATACCTACACTGCCACCACCACTCACTCCACCTAGATTCCCTCCAATTCCATCTACACCACCACCAATTCCACCTACATCATCACCTCCAAATAGGCTTGTGTCACCACCAATTCGGCCTATATCACCACCTTTCCAACCAATCCCACCAATGGCTTACTTTGTGAATAATCCCTCCCCATTAGGGACTATTCCTGGTGGATTCCATGATCTACCAAAGAATCCAGAGAGGTTTTGTCTAAAATACATGCATGGAGAGTTGAGAAGTGTTGAAGAACATATAGAGGCGTTCAAAGATGCTTGCACAAGAGCTCAAGTTTCTCACCAAGATGTGGTATGTAGACTATTTCCTTATTGTTTGGGAGATATGGCATATAATTGGTATCTAAATCTGCCTCAAGGATCTATCCTAAGTTGGACTGATTTAGAGAATGCTTTTATTAATCAATTCAGGGTTTATGTTGATCCTGCAATATTATATCACCAATTTGCCACCATAAGGAAAGAACATCATGAACCATTGCCCTTATTTAACACTAGGTTCCAAAGGATGTATCGTAGGCTACAAGAGCCTTACTTAGTACCAGAAGGTATGGCCATACAAGCATATTTGAGAGTTGTTGACCCTTTGATTAGCCTGTTCTTGCAAAGAACTTATCAACCTGATGAAATTGACTCATTGTCTAAGATTTATCATTTGGCTATCAAATTGCAACAGAAGATAAGTTTGCAATCTGGAGGGTTAGGAGCAATTCTTCCTCTAGTGAGTTATCTGATGCCTAATCCACCGTTATACAACACTATCCCAAGGATGTCTTATTCTCAATATGGACCTATATCTGAGTTGCAAGCTCCACCCATGGTGCCCTTCTTTAGTAATGGTGTACAAGATGCTTCACATCAACCACAACAACAACAATCTCAAAAGCAACCACAACAAGGGGGAGGACCAACCCATGTCCATTCCCCAACCATAATCCAAAATGTGCAGAATGAACAAACTGTTCAACTCACAAGTGGGTTAGAGACTCTTAAAAAGACTCTCTCTCAGATGTCAAATGACATGGCACAACTAAGGAAAATCCCTCCCAATAATCAAAACCAGAATTACAACAATCAGGGAGGTTATAACAACCAGGGAAATTACCAGAATCAGAATACCAATAGGAATTTCCAAAATCAGAACTCCTCAAACCAGAATTATCAAAATCAGAATAGAGGATATAATCAAAGATTCAACAACAATAACAATAATAGGCAGTGGAATACTAGACCTAATAATGGGGGAGTCCCTCATAATTATCAAGCAGGTGAAGAAAGACCACACACTGCTAATGTTGTTGATTTGAATTTTATGACAAATTGGTGTAGGCTACATGATAGAGCAGCCCATTCTGAGGTCAATTGCCCAGAAATGGAGAAGATTGTGAAAATAGCATAGGTTGATGCCCATCCTCCTGTAGGAAATTCCAATCAGGATAATGGGTCAGTCAGCACTACCATGACTTATGAAACCATTGAAGAGAAATATCAATTCCCTATGCAAGGAGATAATTAGCCAGAGGAAAATGTATATGATGCTCAAGCCTTCCAATCTAAGGGTGGCCACTTTCTAAGAAATCAGAACAAGGGGCCATTCACAACATCTGCACCCCCGAATAACATGGTTCCACCAAATTAGAATGCGGATAATAATCCACCTCCACTAAAGGGACCTTCTGATTCTCGAAACAGAGGTAATCAACCTTCTTTTCCTAAGTACCAAGTTAGGAATGATTCAGAATTTGACTTTGTTGCAGAATTACAGAGGCATAAGATGTCATTGTCTTTCTTTGATATCATGAAGTGGTGCCCAGCTCAACGGGAGGTGGTATTAAAAGCTTTGGAAGAGGCAAATCACCTAAAAGGGAAAGGTAAAGTGACTCCTGCAAAGGAGACCAATGCAACAATGTATAAAGGTAAGACCGGTACCCCACCTTTCTTGTTAAGTTTGAGAATCTTTGTAAAGAATCTACACAATTATTTATTAGATTCTGGAGCATCAGGAATGTTATGCCTTTTTCGATTTGTAAAAAGTTAGGATTGAGTCCTATCCCAACTAACAAAAAGGTGATTCAATTGGATAAAACTGAAGTCAATGTTGTAGGTGAGTTGAAGAACATGCATGTCCAGGTTGGATCAGACCCAAGGATCCAAACCTATATAGATATTCAAATACCAGATATCCCAAAAACATATGGTATGCTCTTAAGTCAAGAGCTAATGAAGAGCATAGGGGGATATCTATCTTTGGATTTCTCGCACATGTGGTTACCTTGGAAAGGAGTTGCCACCCAGATAAGAATTGAAAGTGAACCTAGACTCAAACATATGATTACAGAGTATGATACTCCAAATGAAGTAGCATTCTTTGAGACTGAGATAGGTATTTACAAACAAGAGGAAGTCCTTAGTTTCTCTGTAGTTAGTCCTGAGGATACATCATCCTTAGATCATAGTGACTCAATGATTCACATCAACCAGCAAGTTCTAATAAAGAAACTGCAACAAGATAGGTTGGTTTTAGGAGCATAAACTTATTTGAGTGGTTTATTGCTTCCTAATTGGTGTAGGATACACTATCATAACCATTCAGAGTTAACGTGTCAGTCATGCATAAATATTCTAAGGCATGTAGATCAACCCAAACAAAAATCCCCAGAGAGAACTCAGTCTCTTTTCAAGTTAAGGATGCAACTATTCTTACACGGGTCAGTCTTTCTCAAGAGGAAGTTTCCTTACCAATAGAGAAGACTCAGGTCTTAGGGTTTTCAGATCAAGAAGAAGTGGAAGTATCTCAGTTTCATTTCAATACCCCTACTCTGAATACTTTACCAATGCCCAAGATGCTAATGAAAGATGAATTAGATGATAAACTAACTCAAGAGATCACTCAGAAGATAATTGTTGAACAAATTGGGAATATAGGAGAACCTTCAACTAAGCCTAGCCTCAAGATTATTGTTGATGATCAGCAAAAGTCCGAGCCGCCACATGTCACAAGTGATAAAAACCCTGTTGCTTTTAAAAAGAAATAACTCCCAGCCAAAGACCAACTATGTACTCTTAAATTTAATGGTTCTAAATCTAAAGCAGGAAGTGGAGCTAGAATTGAACTAACCAATCTGAAAGGAAAAACTTACTTTGCTTCTTATAGATTGTAGTTTGGATGTACTAATAATGTGGCAGAATATGAAGCACTTGCAAGAGGGCTCATGTTTGCTCATAAGAAGAAGGTAACTACTCTTGCAATGATGGGAGATTCAGAAGTAATTGTGAAACAGGTACGAAGCCAATACACATGCCATAACAAGAGATTGGTTGCCTATAGAAATAGGGTTTGGAATTTAATAGAAGATTTTGATGCCTTTGGGATTACTCTCATTCCAAGGGAAGCAAATCAAATAGCAGATGCTTTTGTTGTTGCAGCAAGTACACTAGAGCCTATGCAAGATTCAAATTTGAAGAGGTTTTATGTGGAGTTGGTTTCAGTCCCGGCCATTCTTGATAATGTCAGGCATTTTCAGGTGTTTAATGATGATCAACATATTTTGGCCTTTTTGGAGAGTTTTGATGTATTTCAAGGATAGATAATTGATGACTCTGATAGAGATCAGAGAGATTGGGATCCAGAAAGTGACAATCCATAAGGGATATGGGATTTAAAGAGCAATAACATCCCAAAAGGGATGATAGCATTGGAAAGGATATTTGATTTAGATCCACGAGCTTATCAGAGAATGCCTACGAAGAGTGAGGGAGGTAAGTATGAATCTGTTAATTTGGCTCACTCAGGGGCAGAAAGAAAAGTTCTTATAGGGAAGACTTGTTCTCGGGAGATTAAGGATGAGATAATCAGAATTTTGAAATAGAATATTGAAGCAATTGCTTGGAGCTATGATGACTTGAAAATTTTTGATACATCTGTCATCACACATACAATTCTTTTTAAGCCAGAAGCCAAGTCGTTTCGCCAAAAGCAATGCCCAGTCAATGCATTAATTGAACCTCTGATTTAGAAAGAGGTACAAAAACTGTTGGCTGCAAGAATAATCTTTCCAGTTAGACACTCTACTTGGGTGGCTAATCTAGTTCCTGTAAGGAAGAAGAATGGTGAGATTAGGTTGTGTGTGGATTTCAGGAATTTAAACAAGGCCTCTGAGAAGGACAACTATCCATTACCTTCCCTTGATGAAGTATTGCAAAAGGTCAATGGATCATAGATGATGTCTTTCTTGGATGGGTATTCAGGATACAATCAGGTCCTAGTAAGTCATGAAGATGGGATGAAGATGGCTTTCACTACAAAATGAGGCACGTTTTCCTACAGAAGGATGCCATTGGTCTAATCAATGCTGGTGCTACTTTTCAGAGGGTGATGGATGTAGCGTTTAAAGATTTGATAGGAAACTATATAATCATATATGTTGATGATCTAACCATCTTCTCTAAGAATAGAGAAGATCATGCTGCTGATTTGGAGAAAGTACTAAAGAAATGTATCAGTTATGGTGTTTCTCTTAACCCAAAGAAATGTGTATTTGGAGTTTCTGAAGGGAAGCTTTTAGGTTACATTATATCAGAGGAGGGAATTTCCATAGATCCTAATCAAGTAGAGGCCATTTTAAAATTGATAAGGCCAGGAAGTAAGAAGGAAATGAGATCTTTCTTTGGAAGGATCAATTTTGTCAGGAAGTTTATAACAAGGTTTGCAGAGATCGTTAAACCACTCAATGAAATGATGAAGAAGGATGCAAAGATTGAATGGAGTGAAGAGGCCAAGTCTGCTTTCATGCAGATTAAACAAGCTATATCTAAGGCACCTGTTTTGACAAGCCTAGATTATCTAAAACTTTTTTATCTTTATTCTTTTTCTTTTGAACATTCATGTGCAGCAGTTTTGACACAGAGAAGGGAAGAAAATGAGGAGATACCAATTGCTTTTATGAGCTCTCCCTTTAAAAATGCAGAAGTAAGATATTAATCATTGGAAAAACAAGCCTTTGCATTGGTTAGAGCAGTAAAGAATTTTAGGCATTACATAATCAAAAGTCAGGTTATGGCTATAGTCCCAGATCCAGCTGTAAAGTCTCTCCTAATGCAAAGTGAATTTGGGGAAAGAAGAGGGAAATGGATGGCAATCTTACAAGAGTTTGACCTGGAGATTCATTCAATGAAACTTGTAAGAGGTCAAGGTTTTTCAAAGGCAATGGCTGAAGTGGATAGAAGTATAACTTGCCAACAATACACTGTGCAATCATTCACAAGAGATCCCTGGTATATAAATTTAGTCTTTTTCCTCCTCAATAACAAGTGTCCAGAAGGGATGAATGCTACTCAAAGGAGAGCATTAAGGATGAAGAGTGCCCATTATATGCTTAAAGGGGGATCAATCTACAGGAAGAATTTCCAAGGAATCTATCTACGTTCCCTAGATCAGCAAGAAGCTAAACATGCTATAAATGAATTTCATGGTAGGCATGGAACAGGACATGGATCAGTTGATGCTTTGGCACATCAGATTTTAAGGTCAAACTATTATTGGCCTATGTGTTTAGAGATGCACACCAACACTATAGGACTTGTCATATATGTCAAACTTCTGCACCTAGAGAAAGAAATCCTGCAATGCCCCTACAACCAGTATATGAGGTAAGGCCATTTGCTCAATGGGCACTTGATTTTGTAGGTGTGATTAATCCAATTCTGCAGGACATAAATTCATCTTGACTGCAACTGATTACTGCACGCATTGGACGGAGGCACAACCTTGCAAGAATAGCACCACGGAGGTGGTCATCAAATTTCTAACTGAGAACATCACAACCAGATTTGGAGTTCCGTTTGCTTTGGTATGTGATAACGGCCCTGCTTTTTCTTTTGCTGATTTTATTTCATGGGCATATGAGCATAAGATTGTGTTAAAATATTCTTCCAATTATTACCCTCAAGGGAATGGAGTGGCTGAGTCCACAAATAAGAACTTATTGGAAGTTATAAGAAAGTTGTTAGAAAATAACCCTAGGGACTAGCATACCCAGTTGAGGTTTGCCTTATGGGCAGATCGAACCAGAATCAAAGCAGCCCTAGGAAATTCACCCTTTAAGTTGGTCTATGGCCAAGATCCAATCTTTCCCATTCATTTACAAATAGCTGTTTTGAAGTTCGTGCAGGAATTTTATTCTAAGGATGATAGGATTGAGGTTAGGCTGCTTAATTTGTTAAATATGGAAGAACAAAGAGATGTTGCTTTGCAGTAATTCTCTAAACATCAGGCTTTTGTCAAACGCTGGTTTGACAAGAGAGCCAAGATAAAAGCTTTTAGAATATCGGACCTTGTGTTATTATGGGATAAGGCTAAAGAAAAGAAGGGAGATCACCAAAAGTTTGATAGACTTTGGTTAGGTCCCTATCAAGTAGCTGAATCTTAGGTGAGAATGTTTTTCGTTTGAGTATCTTAACGGGAGAACTTGTTTCATTACCTATTAATGGTCAATTTCTCAAGCACTATTTTGGTGCATAAAAGGTCTAATATTTTGGAGGAGAATGTATTATATTGTATCATATGTAATTAAGTTTTTTGGTTTTGGTTTTAATTTTGTTTTTAGTTGAGTTTTCTTTTTGTTTGTTTTGGTTGTTGTTTTGTTCTCTTTGTTTTTGTTTTGGTTTTTGAGTTTTTGTTTCATTGGGGATCTTTATTTTGTTCATCTCAAGACTTGGGGTTGTTATTCAAAGTATACTGTTGGCACTAGGAGAGAAATTGGTTTAGGTATTTTCATTATCATCATTAAAAAGGATGTTGTTCTGATACTTATGTCCTATGATCATTCTAGTTTGGGTTTGAGAAGTTATTTAAAGGTAAGAAGATAGATTGTGAATATCCTATGCTTTATCATCAAAAATTTGTCACCAAATTAGATAAAACATCTGCATGAGTAAATGCCTATTTGTTTTAGAATGACTTTACCTTTGATTCAAGTGAAAAATCTGATTCCAAGACTATGAAATCCATTGTAGTACTCAACTCACATTTTAGATTCATTGAATCTGAGTATTGAGAGGTGCATAAAAGAATTTCCATAAAAAAAAAGAATGAAAAGAAAAAAAAAGAGAAGAAAGCTCAATATCAAGTGGGTAATCAAGTATCTCTATCGGGGCTATGGACGCCTGGTTGGCAGTAGAGCAATTCTTTGTGTGAGAACTAGAGGCATCTTCGTCGGGGCTATGGACGCCTGTTTGGCAGCGGAGCAATACCCAGGATTTTACTATACAATAGTTAAAAGACTCAACTCAGGTAGCTTGAATTTTAGGTAGGGTGGTTCAAAGAATAGAGAAAGTATTTATGAAGAATGATGCACAATATAAGTACACACTCAGATTCAAAGATAACTCATGGGCACATAAATCTGAGATTCTAGCTCAAACTTATCCTAAAAATATATGATTTTATTCAAGTTAAAGTGTTTATAAGTTAGTTCTCATTGGCTGACTAAAATTTTCTTTGGGTATCTTGAAAATGGGTAAACCATTTTTCCAGCCGAGTCGCCATTTGTTATGCCTTGCATAACCACCCCATCTTTTGCCTTGGTCAAAAGAGGGTCCCCCTTGTTTTTCTTTATCCTTTATTATTTTTCAAATAAAGTTTGGGAGCATTCTGCTTCCAACACTTTGTTTGTTTTTGATTTAGTCTATCGGAACTGGAACCGGAACTGAATCGGGTTATGAAAGTTCTTCTAAAGTTTGTTTTGGTTCCAATCCCAATGGTTTTTCCTTTTAGCTTTTTTTTTGTCTTCAGCGGAACAGGAGTCAGAGTGAGTGTTTAAGTTGGTCTTTATCAACAATTGCAAAATCATAATCTATTCTGACTTCGTCTCCGCTATTTTTATTTATTCTTTAGTCTTAGTCTTTGTATTTAGTTTTATTATGTTAGTCTTTTACTTTACTTTTTATGTTTGGTTTTGTTTAGTCTTTAGTTGGCGGATCCGGAACCGAAATGGGAATTAAGTTTGGAAATTTCGTAAATTTCAGAATCACTTTCCATTTTTGTTTCCGCCCCCACCACGTTTGGTTGTTGACTTTTTTACTGAAGTTGCACTACAGAGAAGTGTTCGTTCTCTCCTAGTTCTGACTCCGCCTTAACTACGCATTAATGCATTAATGGTGGTTGCCTGTGTAGGTAGAAATCAACATTTTTTCTTTTATTAAGGGTTAAGCGAATCATTATTACCATTATTAAGAAATCTCAGAGCACAGAAGAGCAGCAACAGAGTTCGTTTGAGCAAATTGATCGAGAGAGAGAAAAGATATTGTGTGCAAATCAGTTCAGAAGGTTAGCTCAGGTTCTTTGCGTTTGAGGTAGGTTTTCTTCTGTATTATTCTTGTTTATTTATGTCGTGTTTGTTGTGTTTTGATTTATATCTACTCGTGCTTTCAATCATTTTGTTTTAAGGCAAATCTATGATTATTGGTATGATTGGTTCGAGTAGGTTCTTGTTTTATTTTGTTTGTTTTACGTTAGTCTTTGATTTCTTGTACTATTGTGTTATTTCTTTCTATTTTGAGCATGATCGCTTTCATGTCTTAATCATGATTGCGTCATGTTGTTTATGGTTTGTAGTAGATTAGATTAAATTAGGTTTTTTTAATGGCATTTGTTAAAGTTAGAGATTTTACAATGAGATAGATTAGTGATTTACAGTGAGTTAGGGTAGATTAGATTTATCGTTTACTTAGGTTTTTGTCGTGTATTCGATCTGGTAAATGGAAAGGTTTAAATCCGTGCCCTAGTTTTATCAAGTTTTGTTAGATTAGGGTTTTGTATCATTTGGTGATCACAATTAAAAGATTTAAATAAGATATCCTAGATACAGTCGTCCCCCATGGTCATATGGGTGTAGTGTTTTAAAGCCCTTTTCCATTTTAAAAGCCACCTTAGTTTTAATCATGAAGTTATATGTTAAATTAATAAAAAACATTTGATGATGTCATGATTAACCTAGGCAGAGGCGGGATCGGAATTGATTATGAACTTAAGAATTTTGTTTTACAAAAGTTATCAATTCCATTTCCATCCTGTTTCCGGCTCCGCATACAATAGAAGTCTTC
>CM021103.1:553116569-553410641 GCA_007115665.2 Sequoiadendron giganteum | reverse complement strand
ATATAATTAAAGCACTTTTATCATCTCTCACACATAATTAAATATTATTTATTTAAATTATGGAAGCTTCTAATTCTTTGTCACGTGTAATTAAATAAATTTATTTATTTAATTATGGATTTTTCCTCAAACTATCAATTAACTTCTTATAAAAGAAGTGCACAAATGACAACTTTCCTTCATTTTTGAATGGAAAAAGTTGTATAGGAGGAAAAATCTCCCTTTATTCTCTCAACCTTCCATATTTTTCTCAACTTCTCAATATCTCACCATTCATCTTGACAGGTTTGAATTCAACCATTGATCTTGGCCAACTAGATTCTTGCCTTCAAAAATCTATAAATACAACCCTCTTGTGAGTTGAAAAGGATCCTAGATTTTGTGAATTTAGCATAATCATTATAGTTGCATTCAAATTCTTAGAATAATCATTTTCAAGTTCATAGCATAGCAATTTCAAGTTCATTTCATGGCTTAAATCATATAGCAATAGACATGCATGTTGCATAAATATCGTTCTCCTAAGTTGTCATTTCAACAAGCTGCTACTTACACCAACTGAGAGCCAGTAACTTTAATCAAATCCTTTGAGATAGAGGACAATGGAATGCATTTGAAGGATTTGTTCTTATTTAGAGTTTGCATTGTCTTTTTAAATAGGTTCTTTCAATTTAATGTTTCATTGATGTGTTAGTTTACTTTCTAATTAGTTCACATATTCTAACAACACATTTCTGGCACCCACCATGGGGCTCTTGCCCCATTTTTAATCTCTTTTTTTTGTAGGTTTTCTGATAGGTAACAGACTAGAATAACACTTTAGCACATACGAATCATGGATTAGCACATACGAGTTGAGGAATAGTGCATTTGCAATTTGTTTTAGTGCACATTCATCCTATTTTAGCGCACATGCATCATGTTTTAGCGCACATGCATCCTGTGTTAGCAAATTTGTGTTTGATATTTTAGGGAATTTGTAGGTTCTTTTAGTGCATACAGGGGTTGTAAAAGAAAATCTTGATTCTGACGCCATCCACGGACAGTGATTTTTCAATTCGATTTTAAAGTAAAATGAAGCAATCCTAGGATAGTCACATAAATCTGGAATTAACCAATCCTAGGATAGTCACATAAATCTAGAATTTATCAATCCTAGGATAGTCACAAAACTTTATTCCATTCTGGTATGAATCCAATGTTTGTTGTGAAGCAAAATCTTCACTTAGCATAGAAAACTATTATTTGGATTTAAAATTGAACCAATTGTTTTCTGTGATTGTTGGGTAATAGGTTTATGCTCTCCCCTTTACTGGGTGATCAGAAAACTAGACTTACCTATTTCATTTCATGAAAATTCATGCTTTATTAAAACCTTTAGAAGGCTTATTGTAGTGAGAAAAATTACTCATCCTACGGGAATGACCTAAGTGGGAACAACCAAAGCCAGGTTTTCCAACCCACTATAATCAAAAGTGAATTTTGGGGAAACCCATATTCAACGGAAGTGAGAAAGATAACCATCCCCAAAATATTTTTTCTAAAGATTGGGAGGTCTCCTGAGGGAGTTTATCTATTTCCACGCCGAAACGGAAACCTTTACTATGAACCATAGTGTAGAAAGCTAGCCGTGTCAGTATCCAAACATCATTTCAATCACAGTGCAAGGGGAGGGAAGAATCTGCCCCCAAGACACTCACCATATAATTGCCATAGATTTTTTGCTCAAGGGATCAAGAAATATAACCTTAAGTACGCACCTAGAAAAGATAAAAACACGGGCGCCCTCCAAGGGGTGACACAGTTGTGTGAGTCGACGCGATTTTAAGTTGTGGGTTGTGATTCCTATGATGACCTATTTGAAAAATTAAGAGCAAGTCTAACTGAAGTTCTTATCTTGTTCAATACTTGTGAAAATCTCAAGAACATACACTCTTTGTTTAGATTTTAGGAGTAATAAAACAACTACTTTTTACTATATTCCATTTTTTTCAAAATTAAATAGATAAAGATCATCCAAAACATCAAACTGTCAAAACATGTTGGTCTCAATACCATAATTGGATAGCCTAGCACATATGTGCTCTGTTTTAGCACATACCTAAAACATTCTAGCGCATAGGTTTCATATTTTAGCGCACCTTCTGAAAATTTTAGCGCATCTGTATTCTAAGCCTGGGTAATTTTCTAACACCCAAAAATCTGCCATCTTAGTCTAGTCTTTTTTTCATGCTCAGGGTCTGGAAGTCCACAACTTTTGTCAAGAAGTCCCTAGAGAAGAAGATTAAGAAGCCAAAGAAATCTCTCGGTTATAAGAATTTATTGAAGAAGAGGAAGTTTTTATACCAAATTCGAAAGGTCTTACTTGAACACAGGACCTTTATTCACCGATATCACGACTTTGTTAGAGTTTTCACTGATGATTATGTTGTAGAAACTTTATACTCATGAGACTTCTTTCAAAGAAGAGACCTTTCTCAAAGGCACAACCACAGTTAGTGTATTCATTCCTCTTACATTCCCCAACCTACAATTGTGTACTCTAATCGTCCAAATGAATTCTTGCAATAGAGAGCTTAGGGGACATTAGGCATTTATCAAAATCCTTATTTTTACAAAGCTACGATCAAACCTCACAAAGTGAAAAATCATCTTTATTTTTGATCTTTGGTTTAATTCCCGTAAACAGGATCATCATCCTTTCAATCAGGGAATCATGAGCTAAGGATTAGAAATCTCACAAGTCATATCAATAGAATCTTCATTCTATTATAACTTATATATCCATAAAAAATTGCACTATTTCATTCTTTTTTATCAAAGTTAGTGGAAATTTGGAAAAATCTTATGTCTATTGTCACAAGATCTCAAAAACACATAGAAGGAGATGAAAGGGAAATTACATTAAGCAAAATGGGTGATAATGGTGATAGGGAAGAAAACGATTTTCACAATTCAAATACTAAGGAGATAACAGAAGAAAAGCTCCAAGAAGCAGAGCAGGATCCCCAATTCCATACTCTTATGGAAAGGATTTTAGAACGAAACAAAGAAATATATTTCCTTTCATTAGCTAATCAAGGAGCTAAGTTACCTGTCGATTTTGACACAGAAGGGATTAAAGAGAATCCTGAAACTCCTCCTAATGATTTTAGTGCCCTTACTCAACAGATAAAAGAATTAAAAGGGAAAATAAAAGAGATGCAAGGGGGTGCGACAAAGAAGTATTTTTTGGATGACATATGTCCATATCCATTTGATATGAGTCTTCAAATAATTCCTTTTCCAAAACATTGTAAAATCCCTAAATTTGATAGGTATAATGGGAAAATCGACCCCATTGAACATGTAAGGGATTTCCGAAATATGAGCTTAGAATTATCTCATGAAGATACCTACTTAATGCAATTGTTTCCACGAAGTCTAGGTGGAAAATCCATGGAGTGGCTTTCAAATATCACTCCCCCCATCAGAAAATTTGAGGAGTTAATAAATAAATTTATATCACAATACTCCTACAACATCCAACACCAGATAACTATGCTTGATCTGTGTAAGGTAAAACAAAAAGTAGGAGAATCCTTCACTACATTCTTGCAAAGATGGAGGAGGGTGTTTGCTAGATACTCCCGTCCTATTCCTAAAATAGAGAAGATGGATATCTTTATCGATAATCTGAATCAAGATATGAGTTACAAACTAAACCTTCACTGTCCTCAATCATTTGAAAATTTTATTGAAAATTCGATTATTATTGAAGGTGCCTTGGTCAAACGTGGAGTTCTAAACATCGATAAAGAGGGTTCAAATTCGTACAACAACAACCATAGTAACAACAATGACAAGTAACGATTTTGGACTCGAAATAAAAATGTTGTGAATGATGGGGTAGTAGATGCTAACAACGTGAATGTGAAGCCTACCATTATTAATGTATCAGGTGTCCAACATAGAAATAACATTGAAAATTCTAGTACCCAAGGTAATGTTTCCAATCAAGGGAATGTGACCAATAATCATGGAAATAATTTTGGCAATAATAAAAATTCAAATGTGCCCAGATCTTCATATTTTTCAAATCGACGGAGTTTTACTCCCTTGGGCTAGACTTTGGAGTCTATTCTCAAATAAATATTGAATCAAAATGCTATTACATTGCCACCACAAAGAGACTATCAGCCTAGGGTTAAACCACCATTATTGAATGACTCACACTTTTGTGATTATCATATGTGTAAAGCTCATAAGACAAATAATTGCCAAGGGTTAAAGAATATTGTTCAAGATTTGATTGATAAATGTACCATCATGGTTGAGGGACATAATGTCAATGATGACCATCAGGCATTCAAGGATCCTCTCCCTAATTATCAAAAAGGGGAATCTTTGGGTGATAAGGGAAAAAATGTTAATTATGTCCATGACACCATTATCAATCATATTTATACTGACAATCAACAAATTAATGCTATCAGAATCAAAGGTAAGCAAGAATATTGAGAGGTCAATGCTACGACAAGGGGACAAGCCAAAATAATTGTCAAAGGAAGCTCATCTAAAGCATCAGTTCCCCCTACGAGTCAATACAATTTGGTTGATCAACTATAAAAAACATCAGCCCAAATTTCTATCTTGGAGCTCTTAAAGCTATCACTTGTGCATAAGAACATTCTGGAAAGGGAAATTGTCGATACAACTGTCTCTCCTTATCTGGATATCAATAAATTTAAAGCCATGGTGGGACACATTTCCTCCTCCACATGTTTATCCTTTTCTGAAAAGGATGACTCATCCATAACCCATCTGCATAATTCATCACTCTATTTAGAGGTCATGGTTCACAAAAATCGCATTAGACATGTCCTAATAGATGGGGGAGCTAGATTAAACATTTGTGCTTTGAAATTGGTCCTAGATTTGGGATATTGAGAAGAATCTATAGATCCATGAAGGAAGATTACAATCAAGGCATACAATGATGAGGAAAGAGCTTCCAAAGGCCTCATCATGCTACCCATCAGAGTGGGACCTATTGTGAAGAATACCTTTTATCAGGTTCTAGATCAGGATATATCCAATAACATACTCTTGGGTCATCCATGGATCCATGACAAGCAAGTTGTTCCATCCACTTATCATGAATGCTTGAAGTTTCCATATGATGGACAAGAAGTAACAATACCTGTTGATCATATTAGTAGTCAAACTTTCTCTAACCTAAGAGAAACTCAAGAAATACTCGTCCCACATAATAGAGAGGCTTTGTCAATATCTACCTCAAAATACAATGAACAAGCATGAGAAATGATAAGTAATTTTGGCACCAAGCTAAAATTAAAAGATGATGGGGTGGGAGAATATTCCCTATGTCTCTCTAATCTACCCATATCTCCAAGATCCCATGGTCAACCATCAACATCTAGACAACAAGCTACAACAACTTTAGCCTCAGCTTCAGTTCCCATCACCAGGTTTAATGGAGTGTTTATCAAAGAAAATGAAATGGAAGATAGAGACATCCTTGATTGGTTCTATAAAGATGAAGAAGAATTAGTACAACATATCAAGTTACCCATTGAGAAATATGGAAAAGGTTATGCTATCATGCAACACATGGGTTATGAAGGAAATGGCCCTATAGGTAAAAGAAAAGAGGGTATTATTGAACCTATCCAACTGAAAACAATGCATCCAAAAGATAAGACTGGGTTACGATATGGTGAAAATACAAAGGAAGAAGTAGTAAAAAGAATGTCTAAAGAGGAGTTAGCTGAAACAATCTTGAGAATTCAAGCAAATAATTCTGACACTGAATCCAATGAATATGAATGGGATGATATCTCTGATGATACATTCTTGATGGAGAAAAGAGTGGATGTCATAAACAAATTCATACTCGCATTCTTACAAGGGGAAAGCTCAAGGCCTCTACTTGATTACGTTCTACAAAGCGATTATGACTCAGGTGAAACCGATTTGATTCAAAGTGAGACAGATCATCCACAAGAGGATATCATCCTAGACCTCTTCCATAATGACACTACTAATAGTATCATGACTCTAACATCCAGTGACCTTACTCATCCTAATGATCCATTTCCTTTGGTCTATCTCGAACTCATTGATTGGGAACAAATCACACCTATTGATGTCCCCACTTTTCCAAATGACGAAACCATCCTAAAATTCCTTTGTTCATCCCATCCAGAAACAAGCTCCATCAAGGAATCACAAGATCAAAGTTTTTGATAGGAAAGTGCCAAGTTTTTCAGCTATGAAATAAATAATATAAAAGAAAGATCTAATGATGAAAACCTAACAAAGGCAGTATTAGATCAAGAAAAGAGAAAAATAAAAAGCGTATCCAATAGTGAAAACCTTTCAAAGGTACTAGAGGATGGGAAAATTGACTCTCCCGGAACATTACTAGGAAAGGTCTTCTATTCTAATCAAACCAATGGAGGCACTCAATATAGGTACTACAGAAAATCCCAAAGTCTTGCAATTGGCCGCATCTTTAACAAAAGGGGAAATTCCAAGATTCATAGAATTCCTCAAGAACAACCAAATAAGTTTTGCATGGTCCTATGCAAATATGCCTAGATTAGATCCAGATCTCATCATGCATCATCTATCTATTACGCTGATGGAAAAACCTATGAAGAAAAAACTCAGAAAAATGCATCCACATGTTGCATTGTTGGTTAAAGAAGAGTTAAAGAAACTTTTAGATGTCGGATTCATTTAGTCTATTGACTATGCTGAATGGATCTCCAATATCATACCTATTTCAAAACCAGATGAAAGAATTAGAATTTGTATAGATTTCAATGATTTCAACAAGGCATGTCCTAAAGATGACTTCCCTTTGCCAAACATAGATATGATTGTTGATTTGACTATGGGACATGTGATGTACTCATTAATGGATGTTTTTTCAGGATACAACCAGATAAAGATTACACTAGAGGATCAAGATAAAACAATGTTCACATGTCCTTGGGGTACCTATTTCTGGAACGTAATGCCATTTGGGTTGAAGAACTCAGGAGCTACATACCAACAAGCAATGACAACAATTTTTCATGATATGATGCATACATTCATGGAGGATTATGTTGATGATCTCCTTGCCAAATCTAACACTAGGGAAGGACATGTAGATATCTTATCTAAATTTTTCAAAAGAATGGAGCAATTCAAAGTGGGACTTAATCCAAAGAAATGTGTCTTTGGAGTGAAATATGAAAGTTGCTAGGTTACATTGTATCAAAAAAAGTAATTGAAGTGGATCCAGCTAAGATACAAGAACTTCTTGATATGCCACCACCAAGGAACATTAGTCAACTATGCTCTTTGCAAGGATGGTTACAATCCATCAAAAGATTCATCGTGCAACTGGCAGATAAAAGTCTACCATTTATTCATCTCTTACACAAAAATGTTCCATTTAAATGGGAGGACAAATGTGAAGAAGCATTTGATCAGATAAAGAAGTATCTCATGAATCCACCAGTGCAAGGTGCACATCTCATATTGTATATTTTTTCCATGGATGTGTCCTTAGGAGCATTATTGGCATAGGAAGACAACTCAGGAAAAGAGCGAGCAATCTATTACATCAATCAAACTTTGACGGGTCATGAGCTAAATTACACCTTCATTGAAAAATATTGCTTAGCAGTAGTGTTCACTTCTCAAAAGTTACGACACTATATGCTAACTCATACAATAAAACTTGTGGCTAAGATTGATCCACTCAAATATCTTCTAAGTAAGTCAACCTTAACGGGCAGGTTGGATAAATGGGTCATGATCCTGAGTGAGTTTGACATTCATTATGTGGATCGCAAAGCTATAAAGAGATAGGTAATCATAGATCAGTTAGTAGAAACACCAATGCTAGAAGCACACCCAATACACTTTGATTTTCTTGATGCTGATGTCTTCACAACAACTATTAAACAGTCATGGGTGCTCTACTTTGATGGTTCCTACACTCAACATGTCTCGGGAGCAAGAATTATTTTTATTACACCTCAAGGACATACAATTCCAAAATCTTATCGGCTAATGTTCCCTTGCACAAACAACATAGATGATTATGAGAAACTATTAATTGGCATGAGAATTGCAGTAGACTGGAAAATCACAAAACTTCATGTTTTTGGTGATTCACAACTTGTCATAAATCAAATCAATGATGACTATCACACTAAGGATGACAAGTTGATACCTTACAAAAAAATGGTGGACGATTTCAAGAAATAATTTATTAATATCAAGTTCATACAGATTATGTGTATTGACAATAAAGTAGCCGATGCAATGGCTACAATAGCATCTCCACTCAAGTTTTCAGAGAATCAAACACAATACGATTTCCTGGTGGAACAATTGTTTTCTCCCACCTACGACACTCTAGAAACTCAAATCATTTGCCACTTAACCAGTTCTGATTCTCCCTTGTATGGCAAAATCTACACTTACCTAAAGGATATTATTTACCCTTAGATTTTTCTAGAAATTAGAAAAAGAATTTCATTCGTCAATCCTCCCGTTACACCTGTTATGCCTTGGATAACCACCCCATCTTTTGCCTTGGTCAAAAGAGGGTCCCCCTTGTTGTTCTTTATCCTTTATGGTTTTTCAAATAAAGTTTGGAGTCATTTTTCTTCCAATACTTTGTTTATTTTTTATTTAGTCTGTCGGAAGCAGAACCGGAACTGAATCGGGTTATGGAAGTTCTTTTGAAGTTTGTTTTGGTTCCCATCTCGACGGTCTTTCTTTTTAGCTTTTTTTTGTTTGTCTTTAGCGGAACCGGAGCCAGAGTAAGTGTTAATATCAACAATTGCGAAATCATAATCTATTCTAACCCCGCCTCCACTATTTTTATTTATGCTTTAGTCTTGGTCTTTGTGTTTAGTTTTATCGGGTCAGTTGTTTTACTTACTTTTGGTGTTTGGTTTTGTTTATTCTTTAGTTGATGGACCCGGACCCAAAATGGGAATTAAGTTTGGAAATTTCGTAAATTTCAGAATCACTTTCCATTTTTGTTTCCGCCCTAGCCACTTTTGGATCGTTGACTTTTTGATTAAAATTGCACTACAGGGAAGTGTTTGTTCTCTCACAGTTCTGACTCTACCTTAACTACACTTTCATGCATTACTGGCAGTTGCCTGTGTAGGTAGAAATCAACATTTTTACCTTTATTAAGGGTTAAGCAAATCATTATTGTCATTGTTATAAATCAAAGAGCACGAAACAACAGCGGCGAAGTTCGTTTGAGCAAATTGATCGAGAGAGAGAAAGGATATTTTGTGCAAATCAGTTCAGAAGGTTAGCTCGGGTTCTTTGCATTTGAGGTAGGTTTTCTTTGTTGTTATTTGTTTATTTATGTCGTGTTTGTTGCGTTTTGCTTTATATCTACTCGTGCTTTCAATTTTTTTTTTTTAAGGCAAATCTATGATTATTGGTATGATTGGTTCAAGTAAGTTCTTGTTTTATCTTGTTTAGTTTACTTCAGTCTTTGACTTCTTGTATTATCATGTTGTTTCTTTCTATTTTTGGGCATGGTCGCTTTCACGTCTTAATCGTAATTGCGTCATGCTGTTTCTGGTTTGCAGTAGATTAGATTAGATTAGGATTTTAATGGCATTTGTTAAAGTTAGAGATTTACAGTGAGGTAGATTAATGATTTACAGTGAGTTAGGGTAGACTAGATTTATTGTTTACTTAGGGTTTTGTCATGTGTTTTGATCTGGTAAAATGGCAAGGTTTAAATCCGTGCCCTAGTTTTATCGGGTTTGTTAGATTAGGGTTTTGTATCATTTGGTGATCACATTCAAAAGATTTAAATAAGATATCCTAGATACAGTCATTCCCCATGGTCATATGGGTGTAGTATTTTAAAGCCCTTTTCCATTTTTAAGCGACCTTAGTTTTACTCATGAAGTTATATATTAATCAATAAAAACATTTGATGACATCATGATTAACATAGGTGGAGGTGGGATCAGAATCGATTATGAACCTAAGAATTTTGTTTTACAAAAGTTATCGATTTCATTTCCATCCCGTTTCTGGCTCCGCATGCAACAAAAGTCTTCTTTGAAAAAGTAACGATTAACCTAGACGAAAGCTGAGGCGGAGTGGATATTGGATATGAAAATATGAAAACATGAAGAAAATCAAATCCCTGTTTCATTCCGATCCTAGTTTCGATCATCATCTCGGTTCCGACTTCAAGCCCGTTCATTGTTAACTGAAGTATCTATATCGGTTTTGGCTCCGATTCCAGCAGTATTGTAAAAGAGATTGTTTTTTGAGTTTTTGTCTGGTTTCGATTCTGATGCATATGCGAAAGGTATGTTTTAAAAGTATGTTTATGATGATCTAATTAGAGGTTTGCTTTGCAGGAGTGTTGAAAGATGTCAAGAACATCAAGGGAAGCTGCTAAGAGGAACCAGCCTACAAGAACATCAAAGGCAGCACCAAAGCCAAAGAAGTTAAAGCCATAACAACTACCTTATACCTTGAGGTATAATCACAGGAGTCTAGTGGTGAAGGTGAGCAAGGTGGAATCAGACTGGGCCGATATCATGGATACCAATTTGGGCTAGTATAACTTTGAAGAGTTATATGGAGAGACCTTTGCAGAATGAGAAAATTTGACAGGAAGGACACAAAGGATTGTTGATTCCAGTCTGACACATATCACTGTGTTCCCTTTATCAGTTTAGTGCCCAGAGTTAATACTAACTGCAGCCAATGCCTACAATCCTGCTACAAGATTATGCATGGATTCACATAATAATGTGATTATTGATCTTACTCCTCAAATGTTCCAAAATATGTTTAATGTTCTGGATCCCAAGAACTTGGTGCAGCTAACTGAAGCAAAGGCATTGGAGAAGTATAGCAAGCATAAAGACTCCAATAAGTCTCATTTAAATAAGAAATGGTTGAAGACAGAGGAGAAATCCTTGAGCAAACTGACAGATCAGCCAAAGAGGGCAGATTTCAAGAAGGAAGTGTATGATCTAATATTGATGCTCTCCAGGGTGTTTAGGAAGAGAGACACACTACGGTTCAAGGAATGGATGTTTCCTTTCATCCAAATAATCTTGCATGGTGATTATCAGTTTAAATAGCCAATGATTGTGTCAAATGCTATACATGATCAATTGACTAACATCAGAAACACTAAGTGTTTCTTCATGACTTCTTACATTGTATATGCAGTAGCCAAATTGGGGATTTTCCCAAGTTTGAACAGAGTAGGTATAATGGGAGCCTTAGATGGGCAGAAGAAGGTATGGAATCACTATGATCAATTGTCTCTTCAGGTTGCTAAGACCCATTTCAGAAGAGTCAATGATGCATTCTTATATGTGATTATCAACCAATTGAATGGAGATGTCGGATATAGGTTGAGTCAAGAAGCTATGGCATTCATTGCAGAATGGGGATGTTGGTACATCCAATACCCTACATTTATATACTTCAGGTTGGCTGGTTTTGAAGGCCATCCCCATTTGCTTCCAAGGTGTTGTAGTAACAAGATAGTGCTTATGGAGTTTGTATATCAAGCTATTGGAGTTAATGCTCGGTTCGGGATCAAGCACAAGACTGGATGTCATAAATTTCCCATGAAGTTGGGGGAATATAGCTGTCAACACTTAGTAGGAGCAAAGGTAGTTTGTAATTAATTGGTAAATTGAAATTGGGATTGTATATTGCTTTCAAGTGTTTTGATCCAAAGAAAAAGATGTATGCCTTATTTCCTTCAGTATTTACTAGGCATTTCCACTTGTTAGAAGACTTTTGGAGTGACCACCACGATAAATATGATTTGAGAAAGAAGAATTATGAAATATTGTTGGTTGCACTCATGGAAAAACTAGGTATTAAAGAAAACATTCCCGACACTTTGGTGGATGATGGAGTTGTATTAGATCCCTCTTATAAATATTTGAGTATTGGTACCAAGAACCTGGATCCAATTGACTGGGATGCCGAAGAAACAATTGACATTAAGAAAATTGGAAGGAAAGTCTTGGATAGGAGTGTGCAATGGTTGATGTTGAGAACTCAAGCTCCTCAAGGACCAGTCCTTAAGAAGGGCAAGGGCTACAAAAGAATCAATAGGAGAACACCTCCCAAGGAGCCACTAGAATTTCTTCCTCCGGATGGTGAAGAAATAGAACTTGAGGTAGTAGATGAAGAAGAGGAAACACAAGAAGGTGATGTTCCAATAGGATCTGTTGTTTCTACACCTACCTTAGGTGAATCATCTACACAAGTTCCAATTACGAGGAAGAAGAGTGAAGAGATTCAAGAAGGAGCTCTTCATAACATGGCTAAAGTTGCTAAGGGAAAAGCAATGGAAAAAGAAGTTCTGGAAGTAGAGATAGATTCAGATGAGACTATGTTAGAGAAAGATTTGCAAGAGAACATGCCTCTAGAGGAGGATATTGAATAGATGTGAACACATGAAGAGTAGTGGAAGTTATTTGAGGATGCAAATAGAGATTCTGATGCAAGGGCTGTAGTGGAGCAACAAAAAGAAATAGAAGCTAAAGCAACAGCTGATGAGCTGGAAAAATAAAGAAGGCAACAAGGAAATGAACTCAAGGTCAAGGAAGAGAACGACAAGTTGGAGTTGATACAGAAAATTCATGACCTTGAGGAAGAAAAAGCAAGGAACCAAAGAGAAAGAGAAGTCTTAGTTGCCAAACTAAAACTTGCAGAAGAAGCTCGTCAGAAAGAGGAAGAAGTTGAAAGTCTTAAGAGGAAAAGAGATGCTGAAGAGCTAATAAAGAAGCAGCAAGTTGAAGAAGAAGAAAAGGCAAAGGCAGAGAAACTCAAAGTCTTGGAGGTGGAGAGGTTAGAGAAAGAGAAACAAGAAGCTTTAGAAAAGGAGAGATTGGAAAAGGAAGCTCTAGAAAGGAAAGAAGAGGAATAAAGGAAAAGAAAAGAACAAAAGGATAAAGAAGAGGCTGAGAAGTTGGTGCAGATGCATGAGCTACAGGAACAACAAGAGAAATCAAAGGTTGATTCTCAACCTCAAGTAAATGTTCAGCCACCTTCTACAATTGTTGCTTCCTCTTCCATGATGACTACTGCTCCAAGTGCTCCTACTTGGTTGAAATTAGACTTGCAAAAAAGGGAAAGAACACCTCCACAACCTCTCAATTGGGAGGATATGATGAAGGGGATTGAGCAGGAAAGGCCTAAGAAGAAGGCTAAAATTCTACATTCTACCAAACTCATAGATAAAGGGGAAATAGTTATTGAATGTGCCATGCCGATGACAGAAAAGGAGGTCGGGGATATGCAACTAACAGACTATCAGCTGAGTACGGTCAATTTGGAAAGACCCACTAGAAATCAGCAAATGAATTTGATTGATGTCGTGGCTTCAACAACTAAATCAAGGATGATCAAGGACAAGAAAAAGAAGGATGAGCTTAAAGCTCAATTGGATCAGTTACATTCATTCTTGAAGAGTGTCTCCTCTCCAAGGTCACAACAGGTAGTAGCCATTGAGACTCATGTTTTGTTAAGCAAAAAGGAGGTAGATGATTTGGTGTAGGTTAGAGGTAAGGTGGAGATGGTAGACAGGTGGATAGATAAATTGAACCGAGAGGTAGGTGAGGTTTTAGTGAAAGGGTTTGAAGCCTACAAGGATGCAGAAGGATTGATAAAAGAGATGCATCAATACATTGAGGCATCAGAAAAACAAGAAGAAGAGTATAAGGAATATAGTCAGAAGTTAGAAAAGGTAAGTGCATTGCCTCTAACAACTCTTCTAGAACAATCCATACTTGAGGAAGACAACAAAGATTTTGTGGAGAAAACTTCTCGCATACTCTGGTTTAGGACTAGATTTTTGTGTAAACACAAGGATGAGATTCAGGAAGCAGTTAATAATTTGACTGAGCAGTTGGAAGAGTTGGAAGCAGTCATTTCCATAATTGTAGATGTGAATGTAATGACAAAATATGGCATGCCTTTGAGTCAGGTTAAAGAGAAATGGAATGAAAGATTCAAAGGACTCATGCAAGAAAAGAATGATAGAGAAGATTTGGTAATAGATCGGCTTGTAGAAGTCAAAGAAGAGATAAAAGCTGCGGGGAGAGAATTGATAAAAATAAAGAGTATGAAGGAATTTGTTGCAGCAGAGTTGGATCGGATCAAGTTTGAAGATAGCTGGATTGATGGGCCAAAGATGGATACATTACAGCAAGTCTTCACCAGTTATGATGAGTTTATTGCGGATCCAACTTCACATGCATGATGCATGCATCTCCTTCTTTGCATGTTGCATGCAACATTGACACCCTTTTTGAGCACATGACTTCTTCTTCTCTTCTATCTTCTATTTTTAGATTAAACTGAATGTTTTAATGTAAGAACTCAAGATCAAATTGATCTGAGTTTCCAAGAGAGTTTAGTTTAGTTCCTAAAAAGGTGGATAGCCTAAAATAGAAGTAGAGTTCGTATTTTTGTATATCTATAAATACCCAATGGGTATCATATTGTAAAGGTCGGCTAATTGAGAATAGAATTGGCTTACCTAATGCTAGGAGATAGAATTTTGTAGTGATCATTTTTTGGACATACATTGTTACTTGATCTTTTTATAGTTAATAGAATTACAGGTTTTTATGCAATATGGAGTTACAATTGAGTTGTTTCATGTGATAAGGCTGATAAGTTATAATCCATCTGAATTCCAGTGATTGTGCTAAAGCATGATAGTTTCTTATGTGGTGAAATTCATTAGAAGAAACTAGATTTAAAGATTATCTTGTTAGATTGTCATTGAATTAAGTTTATTTGAAGTTTGTTGATCTATAATCTTGATGATGAATGAATGTGTGTTGTTCTAAAATCCTTGAAGTATTTGTGACATTGTAAGTGTGGAATTAATTAAGCACCTAAAATGTATGCAATGGTATAGATTATTCTATAGATTGTGTCATCTTATGGTTTTCTTGATATGATTGGAAAAACATTCATCATGGAAGATATATGTCCGGACGTTAGATAAAGTTGATTCAAATTTACTGGTTACCCCCTTTGTTCCATCTTTTTATTTTGTTTAAAACCCCTTTAATTACAAGAATCATTTTGATAAAAGATTTATTGCTTGAATCTTTTGTTACCAGCACAGGCCCCTTGAACATTACAATTGCATGAACCAATTGAGTGACACCAGACAGTTGAGAACCAACTACCAGGACCTTGGGAGTTAGGCCACTATATGTTGTCTTTCTTTTTCAGGAGAAATAGAGTAGAAATATTTTGTTTTAATGTTGTTTGTGTCATTTTAACCATCAACAGAAGTGGGCGCTAGAAGGAGGGCCTAAAAAGAAAAGCTGGCTCGCACAGGATCTTTGTCACCAGAGAAATATGGATGGATTTTCATATCCTCTACTGACCCTAAACCATTACAAGGATTGCAAACTCCGGTTAGACCAAGACCTCACGCTCGTAGGATTTTGATACCTACACTGCCACCACCACTCACTCCACCTAGATTCCCTCCAATTCCATCTACACCACCACCAATTCCACCTACATCATCACCTCCAAATAGGCTTGTGTCACCACCAATTCGGCCTATATCACCACCTTTCCAACCAATCCCACCAATGGCTTACTTTGTGAATAATCCCTCCCCATTAGGGACTATTCCTGGTGGATTCCATGATCTACCAAAGAATCCAGAGAGGTTTTGTCTAAAATACATGCATGGAGAGTTGAGAAGTGTTGAAGAACATATAGAGGCGTTCAAAGATGCTTGCACAAGAGCTCAAGTTTCTCACCAAGATGTGGTATGTAGACTATTTCCTTATTGTTTGGGAGATATGGCATATAATTGGTATCTAAATCTGCCTCAAGGATCTATCCTAAGTTGGACTGATTTAGAGAATGCTTTTATTAATCAATTCAGGGTTTATGTTGATCCTGCAATATTATATCACCAATTTGCCACCATAAGGAAAGAACATCATGAACCATTGCCCTTATTTAACACTAGGTTCCAAAGGATGTATCGTAGGCTACAAGAGCCTTACTTAGTACCAGAAGGTATGGCCATACAAGCATATTTGAGAGTTGTTGACCCTTTGATTAGCCTGTTCTTGCAAAGAACTTATCAACCTGATGAAATTGACTCATTGTCTAAGATTTATCATTTGGCTATCAAATTGCAACAGAAGATAAGTTTGCAATCTGGAGGGTTAGGAGCAATTCTTCCTCTAGTGAGTTATCTGATGCCTAATCCACCGTTATACAACACTATCCCAAGGATGTCTTATTCTCAATATGGACCTATATCTGAGTTGCAAGCTCCACCCATGGTGCCCTTCTTTAGTAATGGTGTACAAGATGCTTCACATCAACCACAACAACAACAATCTCAAAAGCAACCACAACAAGGGGGAGGACCAACCCATGTCCATTCCCCAACCATAATCCAAAATGTGCAGAATGAACAAACTGTTCAACTCACAAGTGGGTTAGAGACTCTTAAAAAGACTCTCTCTCAGATGTCAAATGACATGGCACAACTAAGGAAAATCCCTCCCAATAATCAAAACCAGAATTACAACAATCAGGGAGGTTATAACAACCAGGGAAATTACCAGAATCAGAATACCAATAGGAATTTCCAAAATCAGAACTCCTCAAACCAGAATTATCAAAATCAGAATAGAGGATATAATCAAAGATTCAACAACAATAACAATAATAGGCAGTGGAATACTAGACCTAATAATGGGGGAGTCCCTCATAATTATCAAGCAGGTGAAGAAAGACCACACACTGCTAATGTTGTTGATTTGAATTTTATGACAAATTGGTGTAGGCTACATGATAGAGCAGCCCATTCTGAGGTCAATTGCCCAGAAATGGAGAAGATTGTGAAAATAGCATAGGTTGATGCCCATCCTCCTGTAGGAAATTCCAATCAGGATAATGGGTCAGTCAGCACTACCATGACTTATGAAACCATTGAAGAGAAATATCAATTCCCTATGCAAGGAGATAATTAGCCAGAGGAAAATGTATATGATGCTCAAGCCTTCCAATCTAAGGGTGGCCACTTTCTAAGAAATCAGAACAAGGGGCCATTCACAACATCTGCACCCCCGAATAACATGGTTCCACCAAATTAGAATGCGGATAATAATCCACCTCCACTAAAGGGACCTTCTGATTCTCGAAACAGAGGTAATCAACCTTCTTTTCCTAAGTACCAAGTTAGGAATGATTCAGAATTTGACTTTGTTGCAGAATTACAGAGGCATAAGATGTCATTGTCTTTCTTTGATATCATGAAGTGGTGCCCAGCTCAACGGGAGGTGGTATTAAAAGCTTTGGAAGAGGCAAATCACCTAAAAGGGAAAGGTAAAGTGACTCCTGCAAAGGAGACCAATGCAACAATGTATAAAGGTAAGACCGGTACCCCACCTTTCTTGTTAAGTTTGAGAATCTTTGTAAAGAATCTACACAATTATTTATTAGATTCTGGAGCATCAGGAATGTTATGCCTTTTTCGATTTGTAAAAAGTTAGGATTGAGTCCTATCCCAACTAACAAAAAGGTGATTCAATTGGATAAAACTGAAGTCAATGTTGTAGGTGAGTTGAAGAACATGCATGTCCAGGTTGGATCAGACCCAAGGATCCAAACCTATATAGATATTCAAATACCAGATATCCCAAAAACATATGGTATGCTCTTAAGTCAAGAGCTAATGAAGAGCATAGGGGGATATCTATCTTTGGATTTCTCGCACATGTGGTTACCTTGGAAAGGAGTTGCCACCCAGATAAGAATTGAAAGTGAACCTAGACTCAAACATATGATTACAGAGTATGATACTCCAAATGAAGTAGCATTCTTTGAGACTGAGATAGGTATTTACAAACAAGAGGAAGTCCTTAGTTTCTCTGTAGTTAGTCCTGAGGATACATCATCCTTAGATCATAGTGACTCAATGATTCACATCAACCAGCAAGTTCTAATAAAGAAACTGCAACAAGATAGGTTGGTTTTAGGAGCATAAACTTATTTGAGTGGTTTATTGCTTCCTAATTGGTGTAGGATACACTATCATAACCATTCAGAGTTAACGTGTCAGTCATGCATAAATATTCTAAGGCATGTAGATCAACCCAAACAAAAATCCCCAGAGAGAACTCAGTCTCTTTTCAAGTTAAGGATGCAACTATTCTTACACGGGTCAGTCTTTCTCAAGAGGAAGTTTCCTTACCAATAGAGAAGACTCAGGTCTTAGGGTTTTCAGATCAAGAAGAAGTGGAAGTATCTCAGTTTCATTTCAATACCCCTACTCTGAATACTTTACCAATGCCCAAGATGCTAATGAAAGATGAATTAGATGATAAACTAACTCAAGAGATCACTCAGAAGATAATTGTTGAACAAATTGGGAATATAGGAGAACCTTCAACTAAGCCTAGCCTCAAGATTATTGTTGATGATCAGCAAAAGTCCGAGCCGCCACATGTCACAAGTGATAAAAACCCTGTTGCTTTTAAAAAGAAATAACTCCCAGCCAAAGACCAACTATGTACTCTTAAATTTAATGGTTCTAAATCTAAAGCAGGAAGTGGAGCTAGAATTGAACTAACCAATCTGAAAGGAAAAACTTACTTTGCTTCTTATAGATTGTAGTTTGGATGTACTAATAATGTGGCAGAATATGAAGCACTTGCAAGAGGGCTCATGTTTGCTCATAAGAAGAAGGTAACTACTCTTGCAATGATGGGAGATTCAGAAGTAATTGTGAAACAGGTACGAAGCCAATACACATGCCATAACAAGAGATTGGTTGCCTATAGAAATAGGGTTTGGAATTTAATAGAAGATTTTGATGCCTTTGGGATTACTCTCATTCCAAGGGAAGCAAATCAAATAGCAGATGCTTTTGTTGTTGCAGCAAGTACACTAGAGCCTATGCAAGATTCAAATTTGAAGAGGTTTTATGTGGAGTTGGTTTCAGTCCCGGCCATTCTTGATAATGTCAGGCATTTTCAGGTGTTTAATGATGATCAACATATTTTGGCCTTTTTGGAGAGTTTTGATGTATTTCAAGGATAGATAATTGATGACTCTGATAGAGATCAGAGAGATTGGGATCCAGAAAGTGACAATCCATAAGGGATATGGGATTTAAAGAGCAATAACATCCCAAAAGGGATGATAGCATTGGAAAGGATATTTGATTTAGATCCACGAGCTTATCAGAGAATGCCTACGAAGAGTGAGGGAGGTAAGTATGAATCTGTTAATTTGGCTCACTCAGGGGCAGAAAGAAAAGTTCTTATAGGGAAGACTTGTTCTCGGGAGATTAAGGATGAGATAATCAGAATTTTGAAATAGAATATTGAAGCAATTGCTTGGAGCTATGATGACTTGAAAATTTTTGATACATCTGTCATCACACATACAATTCTTTTTAAGCCAGAAGCCAAGTCGTTTCGCCAAAAGCAATGCCCAGTCAATGCATTAATTGAACCTCTGATTTAGAAAGAGGTACAAAAACTGTTGGCTGCAAGAATAATCTTTCCAGTTAGACACTCTACTTGGGTGGCTAATCTAGTTCCTGTAAGGAAGAAGAATGGTGAGATTAGGTTGTGTGTGGATTTCAGGAATTTAAACAAGGCCTCTGAGAAGGACAACTATCCATTACCTTCCCTTGATGAAGTATTGCAAAAGGTCAATGGATCATAGATGATGTCTTTCTTGGATGGGTATTCAGGATACAATCAGGTCCTAGTAAGTCATGAAGATGGGATGAAGATGGCTTTCACTACAAAATGAGGCACGTTTTCCTACAGAAGGATGCCATTGGTCTAATCAATGCTGGTGCTACTTTTCAGAGGGTGATGGATGTAGCGTTTAAAGATTTGATAGGAAACTATATAATCATATATGTTGATGATCTAACCATCTTCTCTAAGAATAGAGAAGATCATGCTGCTGATTTGGAGAAAGTACTAAAGAAATGTATCAGTTATGGTGTTTCTCTTAACCCAAAGAAATGTGTATTTGGAGTTTCTGAAGGGAAGCTTTTAGGTTACATTATATCAGAGGAGGGAATTTCCATAGATCCTAATCAAGTAGAGGCCATTTTAAAATTGATAAGGCCAGGAAGTAAGAAGGAAATGAGATCTTTCTTTGGAAGGATCAATTTTGTCAGGAAGTTTATAACAAGGTTTGCAGAGATCGTTAAACCACTCAATGAAATGATGAAGAAGGATGCAAAGATTGAATGGAGTGAAGAGGCCAAGTCTGCTTTCATGCAGATTAAACAAGCTATATCTAAGGCACCTGTTTTGACAAGCCTAGATTATCTAAAACTTTTTTATCTTTATTCTTTTTCTTTTGAACATTCATGTGCAGCAGTTTTGACACAGAGAAGGGAAGAAAATGAGGAGATACCAATTGCTTTTATGAGCTCTCCCTTTAAAAATGCAGAAGTAAGATATTAATCATTGGAAAAACAAGCCTTTGCATTGGTTAGAGCAGTAAAGAATTTTAGGCATTACATAATCAAAAGTCAGGTTATGGCTATAGTCCCAGATCCAGCTGTAAAGTCTCTCCTAATGCAAAGTGAATTTGGGGAAAGAAGAGGGAAATGGATGGCAATCTTACAAGAGTTTGACCTGGAGATTCATTCAATGAAACTTGTAAGAGGTCAAGGTTTTTCAAAGGCAATGGCTGAAGTGGATAGAAGTATAACTTGCCAACAATACACTGTGCAATCATTCACAAGAGATCCCTGGTATATAAATTTAGTCTTTTTCCTCCTCAATAACAAGTGTCCAGAAGGGATGAATGCTACTCAAAGGAGAGCATTAAGGATGAAGAGTGCCCATTATATGCTTAAAGGGGGATCAATCTACAGGAAGAATTTCCAAGGAATCTATCTACGTTCCCTAGATCAGCAAGAAGCTAAACATGCTATAAATGAATTTCATGGTAGGCATGGAACAGGACATGGATCAGTTGATGCTTTGGCACATCAGATTTTAAGGTCAAACTATTATTGGCCTATGTGTTTAGAGATGCACACCAACACTATAGGACTTGTCATATATGTCAAACTTCTGCACCTAGAGAAAGAAATCCTGCAATGCCCCTACAACCAGTATATGAGGTAAGGCCATTTGCTCAATGGGCACTTGATTTTGTAGGTGTGATTAATCCAATTCTGCAGGACATAAATTCATCTTGACTGCAACTGATTACTGCACGCATTGGACGGAGGCACAACCTTGCAAGAATAGCACCACGGAGGTGGTCATCAAATTTCTAACTGAGAACATCACAACCAGATTTGGAGTTCCGTTTGCTTTGGTATGTGATAACGGCCCTGCTTTTTCTTTTGCTGATTTTATTTCATGGGCATATGAGCATAAGATTGTGTTAAAATATTCTTCCAATTATTACCCTCAAGGGAATGGAGTGGCTGAGTCCACAAATAAGAACTTATTGGAAGTTATAAGAAAGTTGTTAGAAAATAACCCTAGGGACTAGCATACCCAGTTGAGGTTTGCCTTATGGGCAGATCGAACCAGAATCAAAGCAGCCCTAGGAAATTCACCCTTTAAGTTGGTCTATGGCCAAGATCCAATCTTTCCCATTCATTTACAAATAGCTGTTTTGAAGTTCGTGCAGGAATTTTATTCTAAGGATGATAGGATTGAGGTTAGGCTGCTTAATTTGTTAAATATGGAAGAACAAAGAGATGTTGCTTTGCAGTAATTCTCTAAACATCAGGCTTTTGTCAAACGCTGGTTTGACAAGAGAGCCAAGATAAAAGCTTTTAGAATATCGGACCTTGTGTTATTATGGGATAAGGCTAAAGAAAAGAAGGGAGATCACCAAAAGTTTGATAGACTTTGGTTAGGTCCCTATCAAGTAGCTGAATCTTAGGTGAGAATGTTTTTCGTTTGAGTATCTTAACGGGAGAACTTGTTTCATTACCTATTAATGGTCAATTTCTCAAGCACTATTTTGGTGCATAAAAGGTCTAATATTTTGGAGGAGAATGTATTATATTGTATCATATGTAATTAAGTTTTTTGGTTTTGGTTTTAATTTTGTTTTTAGTTGAGTTTTCTTTTTGTTTGTTTTGGTTGTTGTTTTGTTCTCTTTGTTTTTGTTTTGGTTTTTGAGTTTTTGTTTCATTGGGGATCTTTATTTTGTTCATCTCAAGACTTGGGGTTGTTATTCAAAGTATACTGTTGGCACTAGGAGAGAAATTGGTTTAGGTATTTTCATTATCATCATTAAAAAGGATGTTGTTCTGATACTTATGTCCTATGATCATTCTAGTTTGGGTTTGAGAAGTTATTTAAAGGTAAGAAGATAGATTGTGAATATCCTATGCTTTATCATCAAAAATTTGTCACCAAATTAGATAAAACATCTGCATGAGTAAATGCCTATTTGTTTTAGAATGACTTTACCTTTGATTCAAGTGAAAAATCTGATTCCAAGACTATGAAATCCATTGTAGTACTCAACTCACATTTTAGATTCATTGAATCTGAGTATTGAGAGGTGCATAAAAGAATTTCCATAAAAAAAAAGAATGAAAAGAAAAAAAAAGAGAAGAAAGCTCAATATCAAGTGGGTAATCAAGTATCTCTATCGGGGCTATGGACGCCTGGTTGGCAGTAGAGCAATTCTTTGTGAGAACTAGAGGCATCTTCGTCGGGGCTATGGACGCCTGTTTGGCAGCGGAGCAATACCCAGGATTTTACTATACAATAGTTAAAAGACTCAACTCAGGTAGCTTGAATTTTAGGTAGGGTGGTTCAAAGAATAGAGAAAGTATTTATGAAGAATGATGCACAATATAAGTACACACTCAGATTCAAAGATAACTCATGGGCACATAAATCTGAGATTCTA
Source organism: Sequoiadendron giganteum (assembly GCA_007115665.2). Taxonomy (NCBI): domain Eukaryota; kingdom Viridiplantae; phylum Streptophyta; class Pinopsida; order Cupressales; family Cupressaceae; genus Sequoiadendron; species Sequoiadendron giganteum. Next base: position 553,387,676 of record CM021103.1, on the reverse strand, counting down.
GCTCAAACTTATCCTAAAAATATATGATTTTATTCAAGTTAAAGTGTTTATAAGTTAGTTCTCATTGGCTGACTAAAATTTTCTTTGGGTATCTTGAAAATGGGTAAACCATTTTTCCAGCCGAGTCGCCATTTGTTATGCCTTGCATAACCACCCCATCTTTTGCCTTGGTCAAAAGAGGGTCCCCCTTGTTTTTCTTTATCCTTTATTATTTTTCAAATAAAGTTTGGGAGCATTCTGCTTCCAACACTTTGTTTGTTTTTGATTTAGTCTATCGGAACTGGAACCGGAACTGAATCGGGTTATGAAAGTTCTTCTAAAGTTTGTTTTGGTTCCAATCCCAATGGTTTTTCCTTTTAGCTTTTTTTTTGTCTTCAGCGGAACAGGAGTCAGAGTGAGTGTTTAAGTTGGTCTTTATCAACAATTGCAAAATCATAATCTATTCTGACTTCGTCTCCGCTATTTTTATTTATTCTTTAGTCTTAGTCTTTGTATTTAGTTTTATTATGTTAGTCTTTTACTTTACTTTTTATGTTTGGTTTTGTTTAGTCTTTAGTTGGCGGATCCGGAACCGAAATGGGAATTAAGTTTGGAAATTTCGTAAATTTCAGAATCACTTTCCATTTTTGTTTCCGCCCCCACCACGTTTGGTTGTTGACTTTTTTACTGAAGTTGCACTACAGAGAAGTGTTCGTTCTCTCCTAGTTCTGACTCCGCCTTAACTACGCATTAATGCATTAATGGTGGTTGCCTGTGTAGGTAGAAATCAACATTTTTTCTTTTATTAAGGGTTAAGCGAATCATTATTACCATTATTAAGAAATCTCAGAGCACAGAAGAGCAGCAACAGAGTTCGTTTGAGCAAATTGATCGAGAGAGAGAAAAGATATTGTGTGCAAATCAGTTCAGAAGGTTAGCTCAGGTTCTTTGCGTTTGAGGTAGGTTTTCTTCTGTATTATTCTTGTTTATTTATGTCGTGTTTGTTGTGTTTTGATTTATATCTACTCGTGCTTTCAATCATTTTGTTTTAAGGCAAATCTATGATTATTGGTATGATTGGTTCGAGTAGGTTCTTGTTTTATTTTGTTTGTTTTACGTTAGTCTTTGATTTCTTGTACTATTGTGTTATTTCTTTCTATTTTGAGCATGATCGCTTTCATGTCTTAATCATGATTGCGTCATGTTGTTTATGGTTTGTAGTAGATTAGATTAAATTAGGTTTTTTTAATGGCATTTGTTAAAGTTAGAGATTTTACAATGAGATAGATTAGTGATTTACAGTGAGTTAGGGTAGATTAGATTTATCGTTTACTTAGGTTTTTGTCGTGTATTCGATCTGGTAAATGGAAAGGTTTAAATCCGTGCCCTAGTTTTATCAAGTTTTGTTAGATTAGGGTTTTGTATCATTTGGTGATCACAATTAAAAGATTTAAATAAGATATCCTAGATACAGTCGTCCCCCATGGTCATATGGGTGTAGTGTTTTAAAGCCCTTTTCCATTTTAAAAGCCACCTTAGTTTTAATCATGAAGTTATATGTTAAATTAATAAAAAACATTTGATGATGTCATGATTAACCTAGGCAGAGGCGGGATCGGAATTGATTATGAACTTAAGAATTTTGTTTTACAAAAGTTATCAATTCCATTTCCATCCTGTTTCCGGCTCCGCATACAATAGAAGTCTTCTTTGAAAAGTAACTATAACCTAGACGGAAGCGGAGGCAGAGTGGAGACCGGATATGAGAAGTGAAAATCTGAAGAAAATCAAATCCCTTTTTCATTCCGATCCCGGTTCCGGTCACCTTTCCGATTCTGACTCCGAGCCCGTTCATTATTAAGTGAAGTATCTGTATCGATTTTGGCTCTGAGTCCAGTAGTGTTGTAAAAGAGGTTTTTTTTGAGTTCTGTCCAGTTCCGACTCCGATGCATATATGAAAGGTATGTTTTAAAAGCATGTTTATGATGATCTAATTAGAGGTTTGCTTTGCAGGAGAGTTGAAAGATGTCAGGAACATTAGGGGAAGCTGCAAAGAGGAATCAACCTGTTGGAACATCAAAGGCAGCACCAAAGCCAAAGAAGTTAAAGCCAAAACAACTGCCTTATACCTTGAGGTATAATCACAGGAGTCCAGTGGTGAAAGTGAGCAAGGTGGAATTAGATTGGGCAGATATCACGGATACCAATTTGGGCTAGTATAACTTTGAAGAGTTATAGGGAGAGGCCTTTGCAGAACGAGAGAATTTGATAGGAAGGACACAAAGGATTGTTGATTCCGATCTGGCACATATCACTGTGTTCCCTTTATCAGTTCAATGCCCAGATTTGATATTAACTGCAGCCAGTGCATATAATCCTGCTACAAGATTATGTATGGATTCACAGAATAATGTGATTATTGATCTTACTCCTCAAATGTTCCAAAATATGTTTAATGTTCTAGATCCTAAGAACTTGGTGTAGCTAACTGAAGTAGAGGCATTGGAGAAGTATAGCAAGCATAAAGACTCCAATAAGTCTCATTTAAATAAGAAATGGTTGAAAACAGAGAAGAAATCCTTGGGCAAACTGGCAGATCAGCCAAAGAGGGCAGATTTCAAGAAGGAAGTATTTGATTTGATATTGATGTTGTCCAGGGTGTTTCGGAAGAGAGACACACTACGGTCTAAGGAATGGATGTTTCCTTTCATCCAAATAATTTTACATGGTGATTATCAGTTCGATTGGCCAATGATTGTGTCAAATGATATCCATGATCAGTTGACTAACATCAGAAACACTAAGTGTTTCTTCATGACTTCTTTCATTGTATATGCAGCAGCCAGATTGGGGATTTTCTCAGGTTTGAACAGAGTAGGTATAATGGGAGCCTTGGATGGGCAGAAGAAGGTATGGGATGACTATGATCAATTGTCTCTTCAAGTTGCTGAGACTCATTTCAGAAGAGTCAATGATTCATTTTTATATGTGATAATTAACCAATTGAATGGAGATGTCAAATACAGGTTGAGTCAAGAAGCTATGGCATTCATTGCAAAATGGGGAATTTGGTACATCCAATACCCTACATTTACATACTTTAGGTTGGCTTGTTTTGAAGATCATCCCCATTTGCTTCCAAGGTGCTGCAGTAACAGGATAGTGCTTATGGAATTTGTATATCAATCTATTGGAGTTAATGCTCGGTTCGAGATCAAGCACAAAACTGGATGTCATAAATTTCCCATGAAGTTGGGGGAATATAGTTGTCAACACTTAGTACGAGCAAAGGTAGTCTATAATGAATTGGTACAATTGAAATTGGGCTTGTATACTGCTTGCAAGTGTTTTAATCCCAAGAAAAAGATGTATGCCTTATTTCCTTTAGTATTCACTAGACATTTCCACTTGTTAGAAGACTTTTGGAGTGATCGGCAGGATGAGTATGACTTAAGGAAGAAAAACTATGAAAGACTGTCGGTGGCACTCATGGCAGAACTAGGTATTAAAGAAAACATTCCTGACACGTCAGTGCATGATGGAGTTGTATTAGATCCCTCCTATGAAGCTTTGAGTATTGGCACCAAGAATCTGGATGCAATTGACTGGAATGCTAAAGAAACAATTGACATCAAGAAAATTGGAAGGACAGTCTTGGATAGGAGTGTGCAATGGTTGATGATGAGAACTCAAGCTCCTCAAGGACCAGTCCTTAAGAAGGGAAAGGGCTACAAAAGAATCAAGAGGAAAACACCTCCCAGGGAGCCATTAGAATTCCTTTCTCCAGATGTTGAAGAAATAGAACTTGAGGTGGTAGATGAAGAAGAGGAAACACAAGAAGGCGATGTTCCAATAAGATCTGTTGTTTCTACACCTACCTTGGGTGAATCATCTACACAAGTTACAATAATGAGGAAGAAAAGTAAAGAGATTCAAGAAGGAGCTCTTCATAGCATGGCTGAAGCTGCTAAGGGAAAAGCAATGGAAAAAGAAGCTCTGGAAGTAGAGATAGATTCAGATGAGACTCTGTCGGAGAAGGATCTGCAAGAGAACATGCCTCTATAAGAGGATATTGAACAGATGTTAACACATGAAGATCAGTGGAAATTGTTTGAGGATGCAAAAAGAGATTTTGATGCAAGGGTTGCAGTGGAGAAACAAAAGGAAATAGAAACTAAAGCAGCAGCTGATGAATTGGATGAGCAAAGAAAACAACAAGAAAATGAGCTCAAGGTCAAGGAAGAGAATGATAAATTAGAATTGATACAGAAAATTCATGACCTTGAGCAAGAAAATGCAAGGAATTGAAGAGAAAGAGAAGTCTTAGTTGCCAAACTAAAACTTGCAAAAGAAGCTCGCCAGAAAGAAAGAAGCTGATTGAATAGGAAAAGAGATGTTGAGGAGCTAATAAAGAAACTACAAGCTAAAGAAGAAAAGGCAAAGGCAGAGGAACTCAAGGCCTTAGAAGCAAAGAGGTTAGAGAAAGAGAAACAAGAAGCTTTAGAAAAAGAGAGATTGGAAAAGGAAGTTTTAGAAAGGGAAGAGGAGGAAGAAAGGAAAAGAAAAGAACAAAAGAATAGAGAAGAGGCTAAGAAGTTGGTGCAAATGCATGTGCTGTAGGAACAACAAGAGAAAGCAAAGGTTGACTCTCAACCTCAAGTAAATGTTCAACCACCTCCTACAATTGTTGCTTCCTCTTCCATGATGACTACTGCTCTAAGTGCTCCTACTTGGTTGAAATTAGACCTGCAGAAAAGGGCAAGAACACTTCCACAACCTCTCAATTGGGAGGATATGATGAAGGGGATTGAGCAGGAAAGGCCTAAGAAGAAGGCTAAAATTCTACATTCTACCTGACTCACAGATAAAGGGGAAATAGTTGTTGAATGTGTCATGCCGATGACATAAAAGGAGGTAGGGGATATGCAACTAACAGACTATTAGCTGAGTATGGTCAATTTCGGAAGACCCACTAGAAATCAGCAAATGGATTTGATTGATGTAATGGCTTCAACAACTAAATAAAGGATGATCAAGGACAAGAAAAAGAATGATGAGCTGAAATCTCAATTGGATTAGTTGCATTCATTCTTGAAGAGTGTCTCCTCTCCAAGGTCACAACAGGTAGTAGCCATTGAGACTCCTGTTTTGTTAAGCAAAAAGGAGGTAGATGATTTGGTGCAGGTTAGAGGTAAGGCGGAGATGGTAGACAAGTGGATAGACAAATTGAACCGAGAGGTAGGTGAGGTTTTAGTGAAAGGGTTTGAAGCCTACAAGGATGCAGAAGGATTGATAAAAGAGATGCATCAATACATTGAGGCATCAGAAAAACAAGAAGAAGAGTATAAGGAATATAGTCAAAAGTTTGAAAAGGTAAGTGCATTGCCTCTAACAACTCTTCTAGCACAATCCATACTTGAGGAAGACAACAAAGATTTTGTGGAGAAAACTTCTCGCATACTCTGGTTTAGGACTAGATTTTTGTGTAAACACAAGGATGAGATTCAGGAAGCAGTTAATAATTTATTTGAGCAGTTGGAAGAGTTGGAAGCAGTCATTGCCATAATTGTAGATGTGAATGTAATGACAAAATATGGCATGCCTTTGAGTCAGGTTAAAGAGAAATGGAATGAAAGATTCAAAGGACTCATGCAAGAAAAGAATGATAGAGAAGATTTGGTAATAGATCGGCTTGTAGAAGTCAAAGAAGAGATAAAAGTTGCGGGGAGAGAATTGATAAAAATAAAGAGTATGAAGGAATTTGTTGCAGCAAAGTTGGATCGGATCAAGTTTGAAGATAGCTGAATTGATGGGCCAAAGATGGATACATTACAGCAAGTCTTCACCAGTTATGATGAGTTTATTGCGGATCCAACTTCACATGCATGAAATCCTGCATGCATGATGTTCTCCTTCTTTGCATGTTGCATGCAACATTGACACCCTTTTTGAGCGCATGACTTCTTCTTCTCTTCTATCTTCTATTTTTAGATTAAACTGAATGTTTTAATGTAAGAACTCAAGATCAAATTGATCTGAGTTTCCAAGAGAGTTTAGTTTAGTTCCTAAAAAGATGGATAGCCTAAAATAGAAGTAGAGTTCGTATTTTTGTATATCTATAAATACCCAATGGGTATCATATTGTAAAGGTCGGCTAATTGAGAATAGAATTGGCTTACCTAATGCTAGGAGATAGAATTTTGTAGTGATCATTTTTTGGAGATACATTGTTACTTGATCTTTTTACAGTTAATAGAATTAAAGGTTTTTACGCAATATGGAGTTACAATTGAGTTATTTCATGTGATAAGGCTGATAAGTTATAATCCATCTGAATGCCAGTGATTGTGTTGAAGCATGATAGTTTCTTATGTGGTGAAAGTCATTAGAAGAAACCAGATTTAAAGATTATCTTGTTAGATTGTCATTGAATTAAGTTTATTTGAATTTTGTTGATCTATAATCTTGATGATGAATGAATGTGTGTTGTTCTAAAATCCTTGAAGTATTTGTGACATTGTAAGTGTGGAATTAATTAAGCACCTAAAATGTATGCAATGGTATAGATTATTCTATAGATTGTGTCATCTTATGGTTTTCTTGATCTGATTGGAAAAACATTCATCATGGAAGATATATGTTCGGACGTTAGATAAAGTTGATTCGAATTTACTGGTTACCCCCTTTGTTCCATCTTTTTCTTTTGTTTAAAACCCCTTTAATTACAAGAATCATTTTGATAAAAGAGTTATTGCTTGAATCTTTTGTTACCAGCATAGGCCCCTTGAGCATTACAGTTGCATGAACCAATTGAGTGACACCAAACAGTTGAGAACCAACTACCAAGACCTTGAGATTTAGGCCACTATATGTTGTCTTTCTTTTTCAGGAGAAATATAGAGTTATATTTTGTTATAATGTTGTTTGTGTCATGTTAACCATCAACAAGACCTTTAACTTATTTTTGTTTTTATTTTGGAAAAATGATTTTGGAATGGAAATGAATATTAATGTTATTTTAAGTTGCGTTCAATCGCTTCTATCTTTGAGAAACTTAAAATAATACTATTTTAATAAAAATAAATACAAAGTGTTTCTAAACACTCGATTATTAAAAAAAAGTAATTTTACATACTTAGAGGGGAATTTAAATCCAAGGGCTCGATTTGGAAAGGTATATCAGGGAGGTGCCTAACTTCATTTCATTATCAAAATTTTATTTGGCATTTTCGTCATGAGCTTGTGTTTAAATTTACATCCAAGGACAAAAACCCTTGACTAATTTCTAAGGATTAAGAGGATGAAAACCCACTTGGCTCTCATTTGGAGGTGAGGACGAAAACCCTTGCCTCTAGCATTGACAATTCCATAATAGGAATTGCATGGTGGATTGAATTGGAGATTTGTGTGTCATTTCAGATTAAGTCAATCAAGATTTGCAAGCAAACATGGAGTGTCATTTTCCAAGTTTATATTATATTATCGAGGTGGTTACATTTATTGTGGATGTTTAATTAAGAATTTCACTTCATCATCTGATCACCAACCCTTGATCACTAGACTATATATTATTGTTGGTATTTGTGAGGTTTGTTTGAGTTATATTAGTTTGATCATAGCCGTAGTTGTGTACACATCAATAAGGAAAAACATCTAATCACACTTGAATGGTTACAATTGGGCAAAGAAATCCATGCCTACCTTAAGCCTCACATAATGTGCCAGCACCATACACTAAGGATTACATGTTTTTAGTTGCTTGCTACCACCACACAAAATCAATTGTAGTCATATAAATGGGATTCTAAGAATATTGCAGCATCATTTGAAGGTGGATTTCAATAAAAGTGATTCACATTTTTTTGTAGCTAGATCTATTTACTACCAACCCATAATCATTTTGGTTATCTCATCCACTTTTCACAACATTCTTTAACTGACATATGCATCAAATTTGATGTATGTGAAGTTTCGTATAAAACCACATGTAACTCTAAGGTTTATATTTTAAATTATGTATAATAATAAATGTGTTATTTTAGCTACCATTGATAAATGAAATTGAAACATGGTTTCTATAGTGTGTTTCCAATTTGATTATTGTTGTTTTGGTTATCATAGTCTTTTGTAATTAGTTACACTTCATATTATTTATTATTTTAGTTTGTAAGCATTCTAAAAATACAAATAAAAAAATAATTGGGGACGTTACAAGAAATGGTACGTCATCCACTAAATCGAGTAGAAATAAAAAGTCTTGCTCTATATGAACCTAGGATTGGCTCAAGATGATGGAATAAATCTAGAAGAGCAATGCCAATGGATGAAGAAGATGGTGAGGCATGTTTCAAGTGGTTGGAAGGTGATGTTGCATAACAATCTATTTTGGTGGAAAAGATCCATAGGTTGGAGAGCATATGCTTTCTCTAGTAGTGAAACTTGGAATGGTTAGGACCCATAAGGAGGAAATTGAGCTAGAAAAACCTAAGCTCAAACAAGGAGATTCTTCAATGGAAATTTCTTTAAGGATGAAGCTAAAGTAGATAGACAACCCAATTATGGAGAGATGTGTACCAAGAAAATTGATAATTCAATCCCATAAATCAAATATTGGTTTAGTCCTCATAAACTCTCATCTAGCTAACACAACTCATTTGCTAGACCCAATCTCGTTAGTCATGCATCTCCCTTGTTTGAGAGTTATGAAATATCCTTAAAGTGTAGAGAAACACCTACAATATTTTATTGGGAGGAATTTAAGAAATTCTACCCAATTTTTTTATGAGTAGTGTATGATGTAATGACACTATTTTTGTCAAATTCAATCCAAAAGTGTATTATAATACACAGGCGAATCTTGGAAAAAGAGTGGTTGAATTGGGGAAGAATACATTGTATAAGAAAGCTGAGATAAAGTATAATAGAGAGTTGTTTGGGAAACTCAAGTTACTAGTACTCATGGTAAAGCCCTAAGATGCTAATGAAGTATGTGCCCACACACATTATTTTAAACTTGAAAAAAATATCTCTTAATTTAAGCTCAAGAGCGAGGAAAAAAGGGCATCAACATGGTGGAGGGAATGAGAAGATTGAATTCCATCATTCACATTGTGATATGGATGAGCATTTGGATGGGAGGTGTTGAAGAATACACCCAAAATTACCACCTTTATGGAGGACGAAGAAGAATGAGATGAACTCTAACTTCATGAAAAAAGTAAAATAAATCATTAGGGACTCCAATTTTGATGATAATATTTCTTTTATGGTGCAAAAATATTATTATGTTGTTACCAAGAAATTTGATGCCATCGAAGAGGAAAAACTCATAAATTTGTTTCATGTCAAAATCTAGATAAAGGACAAGGAGGTGGATTCATTCTTTGATACTCTCTCTCATGAATCTATTTTCTCAAAAGTTAATTGATAAGTTGGGATTGCAAATTGTGGATCATCCTTAACCCTATTTATTTGGTTGGATCAAGCAAGGATTGGATATTTTAATTAGAAAGAAATATAATTTATGTTTCTGTATAGGGGTTGATTATCAAGATGAAGTTTTGGTCTATGCCAATCCTTTTAATGTGTGTGGGGTTATCTTTGGAATCATGTATTTGTACATGAAGGATACAATATACTTTCATAGGCCTAATCAATATAGTTTTATGCTAAAAGGAGAGTCTTACACATTGAATGATTTTGGGAATAGGCCAAAATTGTTATGGTAACCCCTTCTTAAGCTAAAATGGTGATCAAATCAAGTGAAAATATCTCTATTCTATTAATAAGAGGAAAATGATAGCATAAAGGAGTTGAAATAAAAAAGCTTCATGGGTTGCACACTCATCAAGAACATCAAAAAATTTGAGAGTTAGAGAATAATTTTTCATATGTATTTTGAAGCCTAAAAGTTTATCCCCAAAGAATGTTAAAGAACATGAAATTCAACTCTTACTATATTGCCCTTTGTCCAATATTAGCTTATTTATTAAAGCATTAATTAGGTTAATGAGTTTAAGAACTAGTTAAATAAAGTATTGGAACAATGGGTGATAAGGTCAAGCCCATATCCTTGTGGTTCTATGATTGTAATTTCACCCAAGATGGATGGTACATAGTGCACATGTGTGGACTATCAAGGTTTGAAGAAAATTACTATTAAAAATAGGTGCCCATTGCCCCAAATAGATGTTTTGTTAGATTAGCTCCAATATGCCAAGTTCTTCACCAAATTGAACCTTAAATTGGGATATCATCAAGTTAGGATCAAAGAGTAGAAATATGGAGATAACTTTCCAGACAATGCAAGGTTTCTTTGAGTTTTTATTCTTAGTATTTGGATTATGTAATGCTCCAACCACTTTTATGTGCTCAAAGAATGAGGTTTTCAAACCTTCAATCAATTTAAGTGTAATATTATATCTTAATGGTACATTATGTTCAATAAAACATATGATAGGAATGTCTCACATATTGACAAAATGTTTGAAATGAAAGGAAGCAAGGTACACAAAAATGCTTCCTACACTTAAATATTGAGGAGAGTATTGGTTAACTATCAATATTTTAATGATTATAGAGAGAAGAAAAACATATCAATATAAAATAAATAATATATCATAACCAAGTGTACATGGGGAAAACCATTTTGGGAGAAAAAAACCACACTCCAAAGCAACCCAATGTATTGTTAGTAAACAACATGGTTACAATAAACTTGGAGAGCAAGCCTTCACATGAGTATCATCAGCCAAAGGCCTCAAGGAATTCTAATGGCTTAACAATATCCACAGAAAATTGCATACAACCTCCATCTCAAGAAGCTAATAAATAGGAGATACACAACATGAAACCATCAAATGGTAATAAGAAAACCATGAGCTAAAACCACCAAAAAAGTGAGGCCCAAATCCAAAATATCAAGATGAATTCACGAGATAAAAATAGCATATTCCTTCCACCTATCATAACCTTGTTAGAATCCACACAAAAAAATTGGGCATTCCATTTTGGTTCCATTATCTCCAATCAATGATGCCTTATGATGTAACACATATCGTAAGTTGATCAACAAGTGTAACTCCTCTTTACAACTCTTTTATGTGTACAAAATGTTTTAACATATCCTAGAAACTTTTGAAGGTCATAACTTTTGATCCAGGAGACCGATTGGCCCATTTTTAAAAAATTGTAGAGCTCAAAGAGAACTACAAAATAGGTACCACCCTAGGCAATGCCAAACAATCCAAAATATATATTTTAGCCAAAAAACAACTCTATAGGATAAAAATTGAGTTCTTCTATTTTATAACCCAAAAACCATGGTGGAATGTGAAGTCAATTTTATTGTTATTCTAGCAGTGATGAATAGTTAACATTGAGTACCATGGTATTGACATGGAGTTACTATTTATAGTAATTTTGACATGTGTTTGACATGTAGTTACATGAGTCAAACTTTCCATTTTCATAAATTTTTGTTCGATAAGAACTCTACAACTTGGATGTCTAATGCTATGTGAAGTCATGTTTTCTATACCTTTTGAATATTATTGTAACTAAAAATTTTCTAAGAAAAAAAATATGAGAGATCTTTTCCTATAGTTTTTTCTTGATATAACTTCACCAAGTTTTTCACATAGATTTGTGTGTTTTTTTCTTATTGATTTTCTCTATTTATTATACACTATGAATTTTCTCACAATTGGTATCAGAGTGAGGTTTTTGTGCAAAAGTGACATTTTTTTGAGTTGTGAAGAATGACAGAAGCATGATTGTCGTATTTGAGGTGCAAAATATTGATGGTTCCAAGTTTTCTTTATAGAAATTGAAGATTCAAGCTTTACTAGTGAAGGATGGATGTGGCTTGACTCTAAAAGGGGTAGCATCAAAACCTACAACCATGACCCAACCAGATTAGGAAGAAAAGGATAGCATGGCTAGAGAAACCATCCAATTGTCTCTAGTAGATTCAATACTATTCAATGTTGTAGAGGAGAAAATTGCACATGACTTGTGGTCCAAGCTCATAAATTTGTGTGAGACAAAGTCATTGGAAAATAAAATTTTGTTACGAAGGCAACTATATAATTTGAGGATGTGTGACAATTCATTAATCACAGATCGTCTTAACAATTTCAACACACTAATAAGTAAGTTGGCTTTTGTGGGGATGAAAATTGAAGAAGAGGATAAGGTAGTCGTTTATTACTATGCTCGTTGCATAAAACTTGGGATCAATTAGTTATGGCTCTTAGTAACTCAACACCAAGTGGGAATTTGGTCTTTGAAGAATGACAATTGCAGTAATCTCTAAAGATTCAAGGCGCAAGACATCTCAAGGTTCTTCCAATGAAGCCCTAATTGCAAGAGGTGGAACTCAAGAAAGAGGAAATACTAAGTGTGGAAAAACCAGGTCCAAATGCAAAGGGAAAAAAAGAGTAAAATGTTAGAACTGTGCCAAAAATGGACATGTCAAAAAGGATTGTAGGATGCCAAAAGAAAGCAAAGAAAATAATAGCATGTAGTAATATGAGGAAAACACAACAAAAGTTCAAACACCATTGGAAGATGGAAAGGTATTAACTGCTAAATTGAAAGATTCTTTACTTCATGTTTGGGTTCTTGATTTTGGCGCCTCTTTTCACACGAATCAACACAGAGACTGGTTCTCTTCTTATCTAACATGTGACAAAGGTATGGTTTACATGGGAAATGACAACCCTTGTGAATTTTTTGGTGAAGGTGAGGTAAGAATCAAGATGTTTGATGGAGTGGTAAGGACTTCGACATGTTTGACATGTACCAAAATTAAAGAAAAACTTGCTCACTTGGAGTTTTTGATAAACAAGGTTATTGATTCAGTGGTGAAAATAATTGTCTCAAGGTAACAAAGGGAGTACTAGTTGTGCTAAAAGGAGAGAAAGTTGGGAATCTCTATAGCCTAGTTGGAGAGACTAGCAGTGGAGAGGCCATAGTGGTGTTTGATGCAGAAATGGACTAAGTATCAACCTAGCATCAACAATTAGGCCATATGAGTGAACGTGGTCTAAAGTTACTACTAGATAGAATTTTTCCCTTGGGTGTCAAATTTAGAGATTTATTTTTTTGTGAACAGTGTTTGTTTGGAAAAATGAGTAGACTATTTTTTTTAGAAGTACTACCAAAAGAAGGATTTTTATAATTAATTCATTTAGATACTTGGGAAGCTTTGTAACATCTATTGGAGGTTCATCATATTTTGTCTCATTTATAGATGATTTTTCTCATAATGTGAGGATTTATCTTCTCAAGAAGAAGTTTGAAATTCTTATTTCAAGAAGTTTAAAGCTCTAGTAGAGAATCAGAAAGGTAAGACAATAAAATTTCTAAGAACAAGTAACAAAGGTGAATTTTGTTTAGGAGAGTTTAACCAATTTTGTAGTGCATGGAATTGCAAGGCAATTGACATTTTCTAGGACACCACAGCAAAATGGTGTTGTTGAACACATGAACCATGCAATAATGGAGTGAGCTAAATGTATGTTGAGCACTGTTGGTTTGAAGCAGAAATTTTGGACTAAGGTTGTTTCTATAGCCTATATCTTGATCAATAAATCACCCACTACAGCTCTAGATAATAAAATCATTGAAGAAGTATGGACAAGTAAACCTATTGATTATTCTTTTCTTCATGTTTTTGGTTTTGATGCTTATGCACATATTCCTAAAGAGAATAGAAATAAACTAGATGTGAAGTACACAAAACGTATTTTTCTTGGCTATGTAGGTGGTACAAAGGGGTATAGGTTGTGGGATAATACTTCCTATAGGGTTATTGTTAGTCGAGTTTATTTTAATGAAAAATCAATGCAAATAGGTAAAGAACAACAAAGTATAGAAGTTATTCTAGTTGAGGTGGAATATTATGATGATAGTCTGCAAATACCAAATGAAAATCAGCAAGATGAAAAGCAACCAAATGAGCCACAAGGTGATACATTACCCCTTGTAAGGATATCCACTAGAATATCCAAACCACTTGAAAGATACTCTCCTACTTGTAATTCTACTTATGCATTACTAAGCGATGTTGGTGAACCTAGTTCATATCATGAGGCTTGTGAGGTTGAATATGCAAGCAAGTGGAGAGTTGCCATGGAAGAGGAGACGAAAGCTCTACAGAAGAAAAACACATGGGAGCTTGTGCCTTTGCCTAAAGGGTGAAAATCTATTGGAAAAAATGGGCCTTGAAAGTAGAAATAGATATAAATGATAATTTGGAAAGGTATACAGCTTGATTGGTGGCCAAGGGGTATGCACAAAATTCTGGTATTGATTTTGATGAAATATTTTCACATGTTATTTGGTTAAGCATTGTTAGAGTTGTTTTAGCTCTTGTTGCTAGTCTTGATTTGGAGTTAGAACAGATAGCTGTTAAAACAACATTCTTGCATGGTGATCTCTCTAAGGAGATTTATATGCAACAACCAGAAGGATTTGAGGAAAAAGACAAGGAAAATCGTGTTTGCAGGTTGAGAAAATCATTGTATGGATTGAAATAGGTGCCAAGGTATTGGTGCAAGTGATTTGATTATTTCATGATGAGTTTGGGTTTTAACAAATGTGAGATTGACCATTGTGTATGATGATGAAAATTTTATTATTTTACTTGTGTATGTTGATGATATGTTGGTGGTAGGTCCCAACATGTATAAAATCATCCATTCGAAAGCTCAACTTGCTAGGGAGTTTGAGGTGAAGGAATTGGGCAGTGCAAATCAAATTCTTGGAATGAGGATACATAAAGATAGAAATAACAAGAAAATATGATTTTCATACAAAAATTATGTGGAGAAGGTTCTACAGTGCTTCAATATGTAGAATGCACAACTAGTTAGTACTTCATTTCATGTTCATATCAAATTGTCTTCAAAGCAGTGCCCTGGCACACAAGTGAAAAAGACACAAATGTCTCATGTACTATACTCATCAATAGTTGGAAGTCTTATGTTTGCCATGGTGTGTATCAAACTAGACATCACACAAGTAGTGGGAGTAGTCAGGCGTTACATGATAAATCCTATTATTGAGGATTGTATGGTTGTGAAGTGGATACTCAAGTATTGAGAGGTACTTATAATGTTGTTATCTATTATAGTGGGATTAGTCTTCAAGTTAATGGGTATGTGGATGTATATTTTGGTGGACACAGAGATAAGAGAAATTCCATTGTAGGTTATATTTTCTCCTTAGCTAGAGGTGTAGTTAGCTAGGTATCAACATTGCAGACAATAGTGGCATTGTCTACTACTGAAGCTGAATATATGGCAGCAACATAGGCTAGCAAGGAGGCAATCTGGCTTCATATACTTTTAGGTGAATTGCAAGTAAAGTAGGATAACATGCATTGCGATAGCCAAAGTGCTTTACACTTAGCACAAAACTCAACCTGCCATGCTAGAACAAAGCATATTGACATTCAATATCACTTTGTACATGAGGTGGTGGAAGGAGGCTAGATATCTTTGGCCAAGATACACATTGATATAAACCCAACAAATATTATAAAGAAGCCTATTAGTAGAGAAAAGTTTCTTGGTGTAGAAATTCTCTAGGCTTACATTTTACTTGATGATTAGCATCATTAGCATCAATATTTTTTAATATGAGGAATTGTTCACAAGTTAGAAATTTGACTTCAAGTGGGAGAATGTTGGATTGTGAAGTCAATTTTAGTTATTCTAGCAATGATGATGTAGAGAAGGGGGATTCGCTACTCACAAGTTCTCTTCATTCAAAGAGCCTCATAGGGAAAATCGCCCTAAACTACCTCAAGGAATAGCGCGAGAGTTCTAGAGTCAGAAAGAGCAGGTCACGAAGATTTTTTGGACAAACTGACAAGCTCTCAACCAAAGGACGATGGTGTGGAATACAAACAATGGTGTGGAATGCGAACGACAATGTAGCTAGTGTCCCTGAGGCACATTAGCGTCTCGTATGGACCAAAAAGTGAGAATGTCATAGAAAATGGCAAAGTGGCTACTTCTACTCTGATTGCTAAGAACTTATAGAATGCAATAAAGTAACATAATGTGATAAAAGCTTAAATAAAGTAAAGTATAAATGATAGAGTTAAAGAGGAGAAAGAAACTACTTACAACCAACCAAGTAATGAAGCTTCTAGCATGTGAATGTCTTCAATACCTATATGTGAAATATCTGGAGAAAGTGTTGGGGTTGTATAGGGGTTTGCCTCAATCAAACCCCTATTTTGGTGTTCCCACCTCCACAGACAACCAGATAGAAAGAGAGAGATGAATCAAAGTGGATAAAGCGTGTGGTGAAAGCAAAACCCCCTTTAGGAGTAGAACCCGCACTACCAAGTGTGAGTGATAAAAGCAAACCCCGCTCGAGGAGGGGAACCCGTATCACAAAAGAGGTGATAAAAGCAATCCCTGCTCGAGGAGGAGGACCTGCATCACAATATGTAGATGCAATAGATAGGGGATGTGGAGCCCCAAGATGCTCACAAGCACAAGACAAGGGAGGTATCACATGCAAGGCTTAGGGAAGCCAAAGAGAGAGAGAGAGAGAGAGAGAGAGAGAGAGAGAGAGAGAGAGAGAGAGAGAGAGAGAGAGAGCAATAGCTAGCTGCAAGAGCCAAAAGTGTTGCAAGGATGTGGGAGTGTTGTTGTATCAAGTTGTATGGATTTGTGCAAGCAAGAGCAAGATGGGAGAATTTTGGAGAGAGGAGCCAAGAAGGAGAGGAAGCTAGAGTGAAGCTAGAGGTAGAAGAGAAGCTAGAAGACCAAATGAGTTGAAAAGACAACTTTTAAAGAGGGAAAAGAAGCTTCCTGAGTCATTTCAGGGCATCTCGGGCCGTTACTACCAACAAAAGCATATGACAAGTGGCAAACATGCACGAAGATGGTCATTTGAATGTTGAGACGTTGCAGGATGCTAGCACACCACGTAGACGTCCTCGCATCACGCTAGTGTCCAGACACATCATGCTACAAAATAGCACGAACGAGAAAAGCATAAGGTTCAATGCAAAACTGACGTGCAAAGGTAGCTTCTAAAAAGGGATGTTGAGCATCCTGAGAAGGGAAAAAGGCTGATGCATGGGACTAAAATGAGCCTACACAAGTTCTAGGGGAGTGAACACTAAAGCAGATGCAAGAATGTATGTGAAATTGCAAGGGGTGCAATTTTATGACTATACAGATGAATAGTCAACATTGAGTACCATGGTAGCGACATGGAGTTACTAGTAATTTTGATATGTATTCATGTACTTGCATGAGTCAAAATTTCCATTTTGGAAAGTTTTGTTCGACAAGGACTCTGCATCGCAGATGTCTAATGTCATGCGAAGTCATGTTTTCTATATCTTTTGACGATTTTTGTAACAACAAATATTTTTTGAGAAATAAAATACGAGAGATCTTTGCTTGTGGTTTTTTCCTAGTATAATTTTACCAAGTTTCTACATAAATCCATGTGTTATTTGTGCTTATTGATTTTCTCTATTTATTCTACACTTTTAATTCTCTCATAAATCACACTTTTTATAATCTTATCATTAGGAGCAAGGTTGAGACACCTTTCCTTACTTGAAATTATTAATTAGAACAAGACTTTGTTGAACGATAAAAAGTGAAGTTTGCAAAAACCTTGTCGATGCACTTAGGTCATGTTGGCAATGGAGGGGTAAGGATAGACCTCTCCAAAGTTGAAGCTATATTGAATCTACCTTTGAAAGTATGTGAAAACATTTTCCAATGTAAATGCCCCATTGCATGCAATCATTAGTAATCCAATATGAAATTATATTGGGAAAGTAAATATTAGCAACCTTTTGATGATCTTCAGTAGAAGATAAGCATGGTGTTGGTTCTAACACTCTCTAATCTTCAGCAACCATTTGAAGTTGAAACTATTGTAAGCAATTATGTCATGGGAATGTTGTTACTCCAAGGAGGTAGGATTGTTTGCTACCATTATGAAATGTTTAAAGGGGTTGTGGTGAATTACACACCCATGTAGGATTACACATTCAATCTTTGCACAAATTTATTGGAGTTTGAAACATATCAAATAGGGGACTCACTAAGGTAGACTCCCACATAGCCTAACCCATTTTTTTGTGTCACCTAACTTAAATGTGGAATATCTAAAAATCTAGACTATATGTGGATTTGGAACCAACAGATGTAGGATATCATTCACAAAATTTTAGAACTATAGTAGATAGAGGTCTTTGGTGCTAGATTGTAATCTCCGCTACTGCCCAACTCCAATTTTAGTGTCTACACTAGCATCCAAGTTTTGTTAATATGTCTTGCATGAGTCACATAGAGTTGTAATATGCTTGGTGCACTCCTACAACCTCCATTATTCCTCTTGTCTATCATATTCAACATTTAAGCACTCTAGGGAAACACATTTACATTTCCTAGCTCTTGAACTTGATCTATTTAAATTAAAAATTATATATTTGTAGCTATTATTGTATTTAATGTTATATTTTAGTTTATGACCAATATTAGATAGATTAGTGCAAAGAAAGAAATGAAATCCTAGGTTAATATTCTCCCATTTACCATACACTAATTTAACCTAGGATTTCAGAACTCTTCTTTCAGTAACCATTTGGTATGGAGGTGCATGTTGAAGATTACTTAGAAGATAAAGTTTCAATGAGGCGTGTCAATTGACAATCAAACGTAAGCATGAAAAATTTGAGTCAAATAACTAAATTTTACCTCTTGGATGAGCTTCTTTCCAAAGTAGGGAAACATTGTGTGCTTAATGAAAGAAGCCTTATGCTCATAAGAGAGGCACATACCTCACAAGCTTCTAGAGACTCTCAAGTTTCTAAGATGGATGCAAACCTTCAACATTACATATATTGGCCTTATTTGCAAGTGGATGCCTCTAAGTTTATAATAATTTGTCGAATGTGTAGCATTAGCAAGACCAACGATAGTAAACTTGGGGTGTAGCAACCATAGTTGACGCCTAAAAGATTTTTGGAGAACATCTCCATGGACTTTGAAGGTGGATTGCTAAAGACAAAGCACAATAATGAGTATATCTTTGCTGTAAATTTGTTTCTCTAAAATGTGTGATTATGACTTACAAGAAGACACTAATTGAGAATGATATATCTAAGATGTTTCAACAATGTGTGGATTCATTTATGCTTCTAGAAACTATCATTTTAGAATGAGATGCAAGGTTTTAAAGCAAGTTTTTGTGCACCCTACAAAGTCAAGTGGATACTAAGTTGATGCAATCTACAACTTTCCATTCCCAAATGGATGGACAAATAGAGGTAGTGATTAGAACATTGGTACAATTGCTTCATTGTCACATTCAACAATATCCTAAAGGTTGGGATTAACATTGGTGTACATACTAACACTTTTATAATATGTGCATTCACTCTTCTACAAATTTTCCTTTGTTTAACGCATATTATGGCTTCTTGGCATCTAATTCTTTGATGGATGTTTAGTATAGTCAAGATAAAGGATGGAAAAAAGAGAGACAAAGATGGAAATCACTAAATTTTATTGACAAGATTAAACAAATCCATCTTCAAGTCCAAGAAAGACTCTAGGCGTTTTAGGCCAATTACAAGAACTACTATAATCAACATCAATTCCATGTTAGTGAAAAGGTATGGGTGTACTTGGGTAAAGAGAGATTCCACGGCACTTTGAGGAAGCTCAAACCTTTGAGCTACGGTCCCTTTGAGATTTTAGAATGGGTAAGACATAATGATTTCAAAGTAGACTTGCCTACATATATGAAGATCTTCTCCATAATCAATTTTGACAAGTTTACTTGAGCCTTCTTTGTTAGATGAAGAATATGATGTTGTTTGCCCCAATATGGATGATTTTGCACCTAAGGAACAAGGAGACCTAGAGAATGATATTGTCCTTGAGAAGAAGGTGAGATACACACAAGGTGAGCATGAAGTATGGTTGATAGGTTAATAAAAAGTGGTTGTGTAGCAAAGAAAAATGGGTTTCTAAAGAAGTGAGAAGAAATTTCATGCATTTAATTATTCCCTAAGCTTTATGGGACTAAAATCCTCCTAGTGGGGGAGGTATGATCCAAAAAATAGGTCAAGAAAGTTGAAACATACGGTCTTTTGGAAAACACTTCACATGACTTGTACTAGTGAGAAATTCTCTTCGCCAAAATAGGAGATACGCAATATTTGACAACTTACAAAGTGAAGTTGAGGGTGCTTGAGATGCTCATAACATTTTCATAGACTTTGGTTGAAAGTGAAAATGGTAAACTTAATTAAAAATGTGAATCTTGTGAGTTTGCCACTTACAACAAGGGGCCAACATAGTATTCACCATGGCGAACTCATGACAAACAACAAACTCATACTATGACAAGTAATGAAGACATTCTTTTGTGGGTTGAGAAAGGAAGACGAAGGGTTTGAGACTTTGAATTGATTCATTTCATGTTCTTTTCACCTTCTTGGCTCCATGGAAGGCTACAAGAGGTTAATAACTAATATATTCTTGGATTTGCAAGGGTTGGCTCTCTTGACAAAAACTTGTTTGATGAACCTTAAGTGGATACAAATGGGAAAGTCAAGGTTTTCACAATTGCAAGGTGAAAGAATAGGTGTGAAGAAGTTATAGGTATTGTCAAAGCTTCAATGAACCTTAATGGTGATGTAACACTTGTAATGATCATCTAAGAAGTGATTTTAGATGTCTTTGGCATTCTCTTCCTAAAAAAAATTCACTCTTTTTTTCTTGAACTATAACTTGATGTTTTGTTTCTTATCTTGTATGTTTAATCCATGTTTCTATTGTTTCCCTCTTGTTATCTACATTTGCGCACATCGATATTGTTAGAGTGGTAATAGGCAATGGCAATAGAAGGTTTCCAATGTTGAGCTAGCATAGGTATCCATACATAGCTGGCGAAAAATCTGAATCAGTTTCATCTCTCATGAGATAAAATTGCAGAATAAATTTCATAATTATGCGCTCTAACATACTTTCTATCTCATTTATTTCTAGAGGTTTCCTAGAGAAGCATCAAACATTGTAATATACATAGTCCATTATAAAAGCTTAGTGCCTAACAATATTCAATGGAAACTCCACATTGAAGAATAAATGTGAAGATTTAGACTTTAGCTTGATCATATCCAATTCAATGTAATTCATCACATGGGCTAAACAACAATAATACAAATCAAACAATCCCGCTAAAGCTTCAAAGTTGTTCAGATGCAGCTACAATGCCATGAACATCAATTCGTCTTATATGACACCAATCCACATACATGGTATTAAATTAACAAAAATTCTTTATGTGAAATCTCTTGATCATAAAATGAAGAGAGATCAATTCTATAATTGAAAGAAAACATGCAGGAGGGATCAATTTAAATTTTAAAGCAAATGCATTTATGAACCATATATCAAATTGCTGAAAATTTGACTGAAAAAAGAAGAAAAGCATAGTTATTGAACTGCAGTTTATCAAGTTGCTACACAATCTATCTTGCGAATTTAAGTTGGAGGGACTTGCTAAGCTCTATAGCATCCTTTTTGTGTTTATTCAGCAACCAAATTTGAATTAAAACTAGTGAGCATAGTTCATCTTAAATTGCTCTTTAGTTAAGTTGGATCTAAGGCTACATTTCTACCACAGAATAAGATAATAAAAGCTCTATGATTGTAGAAAAATAGCTTAGACCCAACTAGAGTGGTACCTATTGTATTGATTACTCTTGTGGGGCACCTTGCAATGGGGAAATGGGAAGTTCCATCAACACAGTTATAAGAGAAAGGCGACAACATCATGCACGAAAGAACACGCAAGTTGGCCTTAGCTTTAAAGCACTCATTTTCAACTACGAAACACAACCACATTGAAAAGATGCCAAGGTAATTGTAGTACAAATTACTATTTCCTACGTTACTTGAGGGCAGCAATGGAGGATGTGAAGCGTACACCCAATCTAGATAGGACCGGGGATTTGGGCTTAAGCCACACTTGGAGACCCAATATAAGCAAATTAAAAGAGAAACCATCACCTTAGGAGATTTGCATTTAATAGTTAAATTAGTTAGTTGCAAATAATTAATGCTTGTAATAGTTAGTTTATTTATTGTTTTCTCTTGTGGTTGAGCTTCACTGGCATACTGCACTTGACTAGAGTTACCTGTATAAGAACTTTTCTCCACAATCCCACAATATCATTAAATCTTAATAATGAATCATGTAGTGTGATCCAAATCATCAAATTAAAAAGTTTGACAATTATTTTCCCAAAATTGTTTTAGTATTATTATGGACCATGGAAGCCTAGGATTTTCAATAGTTCAACCAAGTTCTCAAAAAGAGATACATACTGAAAAGAATATTTTCTAGTAAAGATTATGTCTAATTTGACATCTAAAAATGCTTAACTAATTTGATCTGAATTCCTTAAAAGAGGATGCAAACTTTTTGGTGGCATGGATTGCAAGATCAAGACCGGGGCTGTAGAGTCTGTCAGGGGTCAAACATTAACTAAAATGGAACAGAGTAATGACCAGAAGAGATTAAGTTCACAGTGCTGCTTCATGTTCGATCTCTTCTGAACAACTGATTTGCACCACAATAAACAGAGGATTGATGCTTATTCTATATGGCTCGATACACCTACTACAAGTCTACATCGAATTTCAATAGATGTAAATCTGAAACAAGTTCCCAGATGAATCTCGTTGATTAAAATAATATGTATTGCCTACTGAAATAATGTGTGGTATATTTGGAAACAGAGTCTACCAACAAAATCGACAAATTTAAGAAGTTAAGACGTCTTGCATTATTCACTAGGTCTGCCTTCTACAGAATACATAAAAGAATAATACACGAGCAGTTAATGTCAAAATTAGATGTAATTGATGCTTACGTTGTATCCCAAATCCAAAGAGTCTAATTTATGTAGCAAAAGGACACAAAAAAGCAGCATATCCATTCATAATCAGGGAATAATTCCATGAAAATATATGACAAATTTGATACACATTTCAAGAAAGATGTGAATCAATAATGTGCTAACATGTGCTTTTCTCTTGTTGCAACTCAACAGACAACAGTATCAGAAGTTTTAGCAATAAAAGCTTACCATTAGATAATATAATATTTTCATTGAACAACTTAGTGGAGTTCTAGAGTGATTGTCAACATAAAAACACTCCCCTAAAACAAATTTTCTCAGTACACTGAATAACTACTGAAATTATGAGGTCTAGGCTTCTTTGACTGTAATGCCACTGTCTTCACACAGGAACAAAAGAATAGTAAAGATTAACGACTTTGTATCCCCCTTACGTCAAACCTTTACTCCTGAAACAGATAAATAACAAAAGCATCAGTCATTCTGAAATCATGGTTACAATCCTGTAAATGAGCACCTTCAAAGAAGCCCTTAATCTAAATCAATCGTTAGATAGTTGACTCCAACTATTGCAGAAAAATTATGAAATACACCGCTAAGAGATAAATACATTTACAAAAAAAAATATGAACTAGTCCAGTTTCAACACAAAAAAATAAACAATGAAAGATCTTCTATTTTCCATGGCATTTCCAGGACGGGGACAGCGGGACAGCAGTCTATGGGGATGTCAGTCTGAAAGCCATTTTTGGGGGACAGCAATAATATGTATATGAATTTTTTATACACAGAGAAAAAGAGAGAGAGAGAGAGAGAGTCAAATTTCCACAAGTTAATGGACAGCAGTATAACAGCAGCAATATAACATGACACTGTTAAAATGATGTTGGATGATGTCTGCAGAAGCCTGCATGCCAACAACAATCCAAAAAAAATTGTTTGTCTACACTTCTCACAGAATACCACTGTACCAGACCATGGCCAATGCACCTTTAATCTCTTTTGCAACTGACAATAATAACCGACTCTAATACAATATCAAGAATTTTGAAGTTTGAGACATTTTTGAACAATGAAATCATAAATCCTAATTATTGCTGTTAGTGTTAACTGCTATATAACATAAATCATTACCTATGAATCTGAATTATGATATAGTTCTTGCTGTTATACTACCGTTGCTGCTGTCACTGCTGTCATGATTAACTTTATTGCTGTTATACTGCCGTCATGATATATTTATTGCTGCTGTATACTGCTGTTATAATGCTGCCATGATATATTTAACAGTATTTTTTTTAATGTTATGAATGATTTTTTTAAACATTATTAAAAATTACCTTGTCGTTGGGGTTGTCTAGACATCCCCAAGACAGTCGAGGGACGTCTCAGACATCCCCAGCTGTCTCAGGGATGGTGAAATGTCCACCCAGTATTTCCTATTTCTGCAACACATTTCGGAAATGTTTTGAAGAATTGAAGTTTTTTGGGATTGCTAGGGCACATCCCCTGCCATCCCACTGTATCCAAAATGCCATTGGGGACAGGAATAGGGGTTCGAGGGCCAGGGACACTCTCTGTTGAACACAGGAGATCTTTGAGCTTCATTTCACAGCACATTTTATAAAAGAATCAATATTGACCTTTTCCAGATTGAGCACAGTTGTAATAAGGCATACCAACACTTGGGGTTGCTTCAATCCTTGGAACCCTGGTATTTTTAGCCTGGATATTTTGTGGAATTCATTCCTGTAGCTCTCTAAACATCATATTTTAGTTATTCTCAGCTTTAACTGATTCAAAATGTTTAAATTCCTTCTCTCATATAATAAGATAACATCTAACTTGTATAGGGTCTTCATGACATGACTAGATATTTAGCAAAAAAAAGGTAAAAAAATTCATGAATCCTCAAAAGTCATATAACCATCATAAGAACAAAGCTAGAAGCATGCTAGGGTCTTCATGACATGACTAGATATTTAGCAAAAAAAAGGTAAAAAAATTCATGAATCCTCAAAAGTCATATAACCATCATAAGAACAAAGCTAGAAGCATGCTAAATGTCTTAGAGGACTCAGAGATTATTGTTATAACTCTTAAGCGAGAAGCATCTCCCTTGAATATTTTGAAAAAATTCATAGCCAGGATAAAATCAGTGATATACATTTTTCATTGCTTGAGATCCATGAATATGCTTAGCACCTTAGATACAGATGCCGATAAGGTGCTGAAAAAAGGGAGTCTATCTCAGCACATGAATTATGAATGGCTCATGAACAATTTCACTCATTTTGGGAATAACTCTAATAAGTGCTACACAGAGCAAAGCAAGATTTGAGAGTAGAGCAGCTCAGAAGTTTTAACAATAAGCACAAAATAAAAAAGCATATAAAGACATTTCCACATCCTAACTGGAAATACAGATACGCTAAATGTATGGAGTGATGTCAACAGGCTGCAAGACAAAGGGAAAACTAAACAATTTCAAATGGAGTAAATGCAACAAATGGAAGAGTTAAAACTCTACATTTAGAATCTGCAATGTTGCCAATTAAGACAAACAAAAGACAGCCTTAAATTCCTATGAATGTAATTATAAAACCCTTAATATCAGGATCTCCCAGAAGATCTTGTCAACTGAAGAAACTGGGAAGCAAAGAATAGAAAAGAGAAGCAATTCTCTCAGTGACAATTTTTTTAATTTTGAGATGTTGAGAATTAGGCTCAGGGCTCAAACACTAACCCCCACATAATCAGATGAACAAGTTCAATGATCTTCTACTGAGAAATTCTCCAGATGGGTTATGCACTGGTTGCCAAAGGTCAGGTGATCCCAGTGAACTGAAAATTACACCTGATTGCAGCAAAAATCACCCTAGCCCTGCAGACACTTCAATCCCAACAGATTTACCATTGTGTATCTAGCAAGAGGGTTTTGCCTACCAATTTGACATTGAGTCAAATAAGAGAAGCAGCAACCTTGAAAAACAATGAAGATAGAGTTGATTTAGCATGGGTAATTTTGATTCTTTGTTTTCCTGCTCTGAGTTTATTTGGTCAGGTGGCAGCCATTTTATTTTCTGTCAGTACAATGTTTAGAACAATGCCATCTCACCAGCCATTGCCACCCAATTTTGAAGCTAGATATCATCAGAGATACCAAAGGGCTGCTAAACTGAAAAGAAATTATTGTATTGACAGACATAGCCATGAAATATCCAATATAGTTGGGTTGAGTGACACACTTAAATTCATATTGATATAACTTTCTTTCTTTTTTAAAAGAAAAAAATTATCATTTACTTATGTCATCATTTAAATACATGAGTTGCTTCTTATTCTGCCCGTCTCATGTTTTCTTTTTAAAAATTTTTATATAAGATGGGTTGGATTTTTTCTTTCTAGGTAGATGGGTAACACTCATACACACTGTTTTATGGTGCAGGTTGATTTTCAAGCCACTGGTTTAATCATCAGCTTGGTCATGATGTCAAAACCTACAAAGTGCAAAATTTGAACAGTCCACATAATGTAGAGTTAAAAAATCCCCATGTTTCTACAAGGAAGGTCTCATACATCGAATCACCATGCTGGCTAGGATTTGACCAGTCCACATAACGTAAAGTTAAAAATCTCCTA
The DNA here is from genome assembly GCA_007115665.2 of Sequoiadendron giganteum. Classification (NCBI taxonomy): domain Eukaryota; kingdom Viridiplantae; phylum Streptophyta; class Pinopsida; order Cupressales; family Cupressaceae; genus Sequoiadendron; species Sequoiadendron giganteum. Next base: position 553,361,125 of record CM021103.1, on the reverse strand, counting down.
CATAATGTAAAGTTAAAAATCTCCTGTGTTTCCACAACAGAGGTCTCATACATCACATTGCCAAGCTGGCTAGGTTTTGATCTAAACGATCCCCTTTTGTTTCACTTTTATTTAGAACACCCAAAATGCACTATCAAGCTTAGTATAGCTAGAAGCATCTATTCAATCAAAACTCAACAGGGAATTCCAATCCTTTTTTTAAGGCCTGCACCATCACATCACATTAACCCAAGGAGCATGCGCAACAGGGCATGGCAATTGCTTCACCTTAACAGTAGAGGATCGCCCGCTGGACAATATAAATTAGATAATATACATGTTTGACACTCTTTTTGGATAATAGCTTTAAACAGTTATTTTCCTAAGGGAAGAAATCCTCTGGATGAAAATTCCATGGAAAGAGAGATATATGGATGTTTCGGGTCACTCTTTGCAACTCATTATCAAGATGAAAGTGGATGTGGATTACAAATAAGAATGCCTTACATAGTTAACTCTTTGCAGGTACAAAAGGTTGTAAAAACCCTGATAAAAAACTTTTTTTAATGATGATAACCTAGGATACCCAATTATGTCAGACTAATTTTAATGTAGAGTGCAATTCAATGTCTCCCATCCCAAAAACAAAAATCCACAGTTTTTTTAATGATTTGTGATGGTTGCCACATCGCAAAAATAATCTTTCCTATCCATTAGTTCCTCATTTGATCTTAAACATATTTCATACTTTACAGTCTTCCCTTTATTACCCACAAGCTAGAATTAGATGTAACTGAATTTTTTGTGCTCAGGTCTCTCATCCAGAAAATAAAAATTAATGATCTGTGATGGTTTTCACGTTCAACAAATGATCTTTCAAGGTGGATCTTTCATTTCAAACAAAATTCCATATTTTATAGTCTATTCTTCCCTACAATCCACAAAATAGAATTGGGCATAACTCAAAATTTCGCACAATAATGAGATCTATACAAAAAAACAAGGCGTAATGGGGTATGAGCACACCTACGTCTGCTTCGCATAAACAGAAGTGCTGGGGACTCGCTTGTTTCTGAACATCATATATCCCACAGGCAAAACTACACCCACCATCATGATGAATGCCCCAATCAAATATCTTGCAGGCCCTGGAGCTTCTACTTCTAAAAGCCTCCTCAGCTGTTTTCATTAATAACCAGTCATACCCAATTCAATACAGAATTCATGGATCCAACTAACATAAACGAACTACATACTAAATTCTCTGAGGGCCAAAGCAGCAGCCAAATACAACAGCATTGCAGGTTTTGATTATAAAACAGATGAACGGTGAATTGCCTGAATGAGGTACCGATTCTACAATTCGTAATAAGACTTGAAAAAAGAAAGAATCAATTGATAAGAAAAAAGGTGATTTAGAAGCAGAAATGAATACCCAATTACTTACAGGCATGATGGTTTTGCGATTTTCTTATTTAAAATGATTTGATCTGGCTTTGCGATGATTCTTCCTCTTTCTTGAGATTTGATCCAGGGCACTGAACAAACTATATCAGTATTCTTGTAAATCTATGAAGAGAAAATATGTAATGAACTGTGGATTCCGAGTTCTGTGCTATATGTGGGCCTTTGGAAGCCGAAGGTCGAGAGGAAGGGATTAATATCATAGTTATATTTTTATTAGATGGTATGATAATGGTTTTTACAACAAAAGGGGGCAACTGGGTATCTATGTGGCATGAGCTTAATAACCGGTATTAATTATAAAACATAATTCTAAAGAAAACAAGTACTTTGGGTATTGCTAGGGTTTAGAATGTTACACCTGCCTCTTTTGGTATTATCATAGATTTTCCATTTATAAGAGAGATTTTTTATTGTTAGATTGTTTTTTTAAAATGTTTTAATTAGATTCATTTTATTTAAGTAGAGAATGTGAATGTATAATGGGTGCAACTTTTAGGATTTTTTTTTTTTTTCTTGTTGAGATTGGTTTTGATTGTTAAATCTATTATTTTTTAAATTTTGGATTAGATTTGTTGTACATATGATTTGGATTAGATATATGATTGTGGAAATGACTCTTAAATTTTCAAAATTCAAATTTAAATTTAAGGTTGTCTTTCCCCCTCTCACTTAATTGTTGTGTGTGAACTTGACTTATAAATTGTTTCATTTGAGACTCTTAGAATTATATTTAAAGGGGAAATCCTAATTCATTTAGGGGAATCGTAGATCTAGATCACAACTTGCATTCTTACTTGCACAATTATTTATGAGCATTTATCAAATCACCTACATCACATCAACTAAGGCATCCACTACATGTTTTCCTTCTGTTTTTTATCATTTTTCAAAGCCATTGATTTAGTACCCTTAAGAGGTTTAATGCAAGGGGAATATTATCCATATCATGAGCAAACTCCAAGCCACACAACCAAGTTTTTATGCACAAACATGCATAAAAATATATGATAGACTAAAGGTGAACATTTAGAGATTTATAGAGATAAGATTCATGCATCCAAATTAGATCCACACATGTAATTTAAAGTCGCAAGTGTTTGATCAATCTCATAGTTGTGGAAGTAACTTGCAATGACATACAAAAATCTTTACTAGTTCTAAAGCATTCATTTAAGCTTCATTGTTTTTCTACACTTAAACAAATCACTTCTTAACAATTGTTACAACTTATTTGCATCAAAATTCTAAGTAAATATCATTATTCTATTTTCATAAATTTAATCATGTTTTCTTGTTAGTCATGGCTTTTATCTAGGATAAATTTTGAATGTTTTAGGTTATTTATTTAGTTACCCTAAACTTATGTAAAGGGATTTACTCTCTATTTTATGTTAGTGAACCCTATGAAGAGCACTCAATTATACTTAGAGGGGGGTGAATCATTATAACAACAAACTTTTTACTTTTTCAAAACTTAATTAACCACAGTAGTAATACTTCAAATCTTAATTAACCACAGTAGTAATACTTCAAAACTTAATCATCCACAAAATAACACATGTGCAAGATCTAACAATAAGGAACACAAGATGAACACATGGTTTACATGGAAACCCTTGTGGGAGAAAACCATAGTAAAATCTTGCTTATATAGATCTTCTTTTACGCCCCAACCTACTTCATTAATAAAGCTTATTTCATAGGCACCAACCCACAAGAGACACCAATCCCCACAACTGAGCACCAACTCAACAAGAGACACCAATCTCTTCTAGTGAGAGGCACCAACCTCTCGATCTCCTTAATTAGAAGTCACCAACCTCCTAATGAATAATATAATAATTTATTTTCGACTTCTTCCCTAAATCACCTTCATAAATTTTACTTCACCAAAATTTGTCTTTATAATCTCCTAGAAATTCTTCATAAATTATGCCATAAAGCTTTGATAAATCTGCTCATATGTCTCTCATAATTCTACTCATATATCTTTAAAAATCTACACTTAAGTGCATTTTGATTCTGCTCTTTACACGAATGATATTCAATTAATTGCTTGCCTTCAAATGATCTTCACAATCTCTTTAAATATTCTTACCAAGAGAGGTGACTTTTCAAAGCAACACATACATCCAAAATGGATGCAACCTCTCCTTTTAAATGCACCTCTTCATCTTCAAATTTGGGAACTTAGATAGGGTTGGCCCAAAACAACAAGCACTAAATTTAATTTTAGTTTTTAAATCCCCAAAATGGGGCCCCAACATGAGGAGAGTCAACCTCATACACAAACAAAATATTTTACAAATTTTTATTTATTTCTTTTACTTCCCCAAGAGGGGCCACAACCAAGGGGTGACACAAATATTTATTTCATTTTAAATTTTACTCCAAAGCATGACCACCAACATTCAACCACGAACTCCTTCCTCAACCTTTAACATCAATGACAACAATTTTCCAACACCCTCCACTTTTCCATCTCTTTAGGGTTTTATCTTTTGGCTTTTATTTATTGATTTCCTCATCTAAGATTGATTATATTATAAGAATCATATTCATAGTTCCCTTGATTATATTTCTAATATCGACATTCATGATTATCCTTGATTTAGCATCGATTGTTATTATAGGGTTTATTCACCAAGCACAAACTAAAACGTTATTTTACCTTGGAGAAGAAGTGCTCACTTAAATCCTCATATGGGTTCTCGTCACATTGATCAAGAAATTCTTATTGAGGCTAATCATAATAAGAAATTTGAGTTTAATCATGATACATGTAGAAAGGAGAGATTTTTCTACTACTAGACAAGCCCTTTTCTATAAGTTACTAATACTATTTCTCCATAGTTAATTGCATCTCTTCCCAATTTATCGATTGATACATAGTTTGGTATAAAGATTCTTCATGGAAAAGATGTTATGATGGATTCCTCTAACTCTTTGTGTGGTACATATTCTCCCTTACATGACCACCCTACCTCTTCTCATCCTGAATTAAATCCCTCGATGGTGTATACAACTCTTCCCAAATCTAGTATGATTGTTACCTCTTATGTTCTATCTATAATGTCATTATTACCACTCTTTTTGCCAGTGTCCCACTTACCTCTCCACCATACTAAATTTGTTCCTTCTTATGTGCCTACTACTATCCTACCTACAAGCTATGCAGTTAGTGGTATTCCTTCATGTCATATCTTTGGTTTTATACCTTCTTCATTGGCTTGCAATGTAGCCTCTCCTACTAGGATTGGGGCTTTGTCTCTTATCCCTCATCTGCTTTATACTCATTCCCTTGTTTCGTGTGCTACTCATACTATGAATATCTCCACCTCCACTCCTAATGTGTTATTATTGAAGCTAGATACAATTGAAATTGAAGTTGATTCCATGTATAGTAATCAAGATATTATTATATATACTAGCACATTGTGCACCTCTTACATTTTGATGTTGTGACATATTTATTACTCGTTGGTTTTGTGGCACCTCACTTTGAGTCATACTATAGAAAAATTGATCCAAACACACTTTCAATCCTTCAATGTGATTGTTTTCAATCCAAATTGCACCCTCTATTGAATGATGAATTCCACTACTAGATGAAAATATGGGAATGGCTTCAAGGTGTGGAACCTTGCTAAATGAAGCCAAACCTCTAGATAAAGGGTTGGTTCCCTCTCTAAACTAGTGTAGAATATTGATCCAACTCAATACTAAATTCCTATGAGCTAATCTAAACTTATTGTTGAATCCTCCAAGAGAAAACTAAGAAGGAGAAAAATAGAAAAGAATGGGATGCACCAATGTTTAGTATGATACGCCCCCACTCATTATATCATAAATAAAGAATGAAAATATTAAGGAGCTTGCACAATCCTCTATTATAATACTTCTTGAAAGTTAATATACAAGTTAGTATTTTGTACACTAAAAGGGAAAGATATGAACCACTGTTAACCTTGCAAGTGAATTTAAGACAACATACAAACATATAAGAACAACATTCATTAAGACATAAAGGTAAATAAAATTTACACAACGAATCTAGAATGAGGAGAGGTAAAAGATGACAACTTTCATTAATTAGAGGCTCAAAACTAGTTATAATCACAAAAGTGCAAAAATTGGATAATTCTGCTAGAGTTAAAGGAAGAACTCTTTACAATGAGCAATAAGAAGTCTTTTATTCTTAGCAAGTGAAAGGAGAGAGAGACAAAAGACATGGCAGAGAGAAAACCCTAGTTGTCGTCTTGCAAAACCCTCACATATATTTGGGTGCTGGCAAGAAGTTGAGTCCACTTTTTGGCCATTTAGTGGAAGTGTTTTCCCTGATTTTTAGACTTTGACACATTTGACCTTAAAATTTGAAGCACTTAGAGATGGAATTTTGAAAAAATTCACTAATCATAAAATATAGTACTCGAAGTCTAGTTTCCAAATATGCAATTTATTTCAATACCCAGATGATACAAATTGACTTTCAATAGGCGTTTCTAAAAACCACTATTTAAAAGTCATTTTTTTACCATACCATGCACGTGTATGTCATCCATATTTTGACCTAAATAATTATATTTTTCTGAATCCTTTTGGGAGAATATTTGTAACTCACTGAAGCACACTTTCCATATTTTTTTGTAATTTTTTATTGAATTTTAATTTTTTTAATTTTTTATTGGCCATACTTGGTGTTTTAAAAAATTCCCATGTACGTCACGCATAAGATGACCTAAACTTACGTTTTTTAATTTGTTTTTTTAAATCGAAAAGAATTGTCTAAAGTACGCTTCATGCAATATGTTCGTAAAAAATGTTATGTTGATAAAAAGTTATTAAAATACTAAAAAACACTGATAATTCAAGTTTATGGACTTGTTTAATCAAAAATTAAATGAAAAATTAAAAAATTAATCCAATTGTAAAAAAAATTACATATTTGGAATCTACACTGTCTAATCTATAATGGGTTTTAATCTCATCAAAAAACTCTGCAAAAGCCTTTAGATGTATGCCCAAAGTAAGTATTTTTTTGTGACATTGCTAGGACCTTCAACTTGCAGGTCAAACTCGGTCTAGGGCTTAGGTTTGAATCCCCAAACCATTTCCTGAACCTATTAACAAAACAAAAACTCGGCCTAAATTTGAAATTTTAAAAAACAAGATCCCGTTTACTAAACGGAATCCCGTTGTATCCCATTTTTTAAATAAACGGGATCCCGTTTATAATTTACCCATTGGAAATTAAATGACGGGGTCATTGGAAAATGAAACAGGATTTAATTCAGGATCTCATTTATTAAATGGGATCCCGAGTTCTTTTTTACCGTTATTTTTTAATTTACTGTCAAAAGGGGGTATGTCGGGTCTGAGAATCATTATGTACAGCTGACTGCGACATATTCCCTTTTCCTATCAACTTTTTGTCTTGTTGAAGCTCTTCAAGTTGGGTTTTTTTTCAATTTTGAAAGGAGGCATCATTGGGACGCTGTGAGAAAATAATTTTGTTGAATTGTTATTTGTTTGAAGGAGGAAGAATTTTTTTGTTGAATTGTTATTTGTTTTGAAAGGAGGAAGATAAAAAAAAAAATGAATTCCTATTTGCTTTCAAAGAAGGATGAATTTTTTTGTTTAATTGAGCTACTTGTTTGAAGAAGGAAGGGTAATTTTGTTGAATTCATATAAATGTTTCAAAAGAGGATGTGAAATTTTGTTTGATTGAGCTACTTGTTTGGAGGAAGAAGATAAATTTTGAGCAATTGCTACTTGTTTGAAGGAGGAAGAGAAATTTTGTTTAATTGATACTCGTTTGAAGGAGGAAGATGATTCTTGTTCAATTGTTACTTGTTTGAAAAAGGAAGAGGAAATTTATTCAATTGCTACTTATTTGAAGGAATAAGAGGAATTTTGTGAACAATTGCTACTTGTTTGAAGGAGGAACAAGTTCAAGGAAGACTCTCAAGTTTTTGAAATTCATTTGTCTGTACTTCAAAAAAATTTAATCATGGGATCACAATGTCGAAATAAGAGGAAAGATAGGAAGGTATTCACCCCTAAAGAAATTAAAGCAAAGAGAGAGAAGGAGAGACAAATACAAAGAGAAAGAATAATGAGAATTCGATCAATGAATGATGGTGAAGCATCCAATTCCACAACTATTGAAGATAAAAACATTGAGGAGATCATGGGTGTAGACAATGCAAACTTGCAAGAAGTGAATGTGGAAACTAATACGAATATACAAACTACTCCTGGTATGTCTTCAAATATCCCTTCTAATGCTATGGAGAATGTTTCAATAGGCACAAGTCCAGGTACCTCTTTAAATCCACCTTTTAGCCTCATGGAAATGGTGTTTATTAGAGATTTACAAGAGGTTGGATATTACAATGTTGATATTGATAATATTCGTAGAGTTAAATATTTGAGTCAAATTGTTGTTGAAAATGAAAATGAAAAATGAAAACCGTTTTGTTGTGAAAAATGAAAATGAAAATCCTCTTGATGAAAATGTAAATGAAAACCTTTTTGTTGTTGAAAATGAAAATGAAAACCGTTTTGTTTTTGAAAATGAAGATGAAGATGAAAATGAAAATGAAAATAGTTTTGAATATATATTTTTTTAGATTGAAAGTGATGTTTTGGATAATCTTCCTGGTTAAATTTTTAAGCCTCTAGACAAATAAGAACACATGCTAATAGATTATACAATCAATTTTTTTATTGTAAAAAACTTTCAGTTTAATGTCAACTAATGATGCAATTAATGAGAATGTGAAAAATGAGAAAAATAATGAAAAAGTAAGGCATTTTTGTTAAACAAAGAAGAAAGGATCAATCAGTAAAACATGTTATGTCTAGTATTTCTAGTGTCATTCAGTCTATTGGAAAAAATAGTAGGTCTAAAGATAAGAATGCAAAAAGAAGAGCTATAACAACTGCTATAGTTAATAAATCAACTTTGAATAAAAGAATGGTAAGCAATATTAGTGAAGTTTTAAAAATACATCCTAAAACATTTCTAAGAGCAACAAAAAGAAGAGAACGTATAGAAAATGATCCTATCAACCAATGGTGGAGTTTCAGTGGTCGACTCCCGAGGTCTGATATGAAATTGAATGTTGAAATTAAATCTTTGATTGAAAAATATTGGCATGATAATACTAGGGTATCATCTAATTCTAGAGATGTTTTAAAATTAAGGGTGGGGTCCAAAGTTCGCGATCCTCATCCAAAACACCTATTAGATACAACACAAACTAAATTTTATAAAAAAAATTGTGGTGATTTAGTGTTACCTGGTAATATTAAAATAAGCCAAAGGTCTTTTGAAAAATGTAAACCATGGTATGTAAAAATTAATAAAGAACGAATATCTTGTTTTTGTAAAACACATGTTCAATTTCGTTATTTTTATGATGTTTTTCGATATATACGTTGTACTTTGCATACTAACATGATTATACAGGAATGTGGTATCAATATGCCACCTGAAACAATAAGGGAATTTATATCAAGTTTACTTTGTGAAAGATCTAATGAAAATTTGTGGAGATCTTTCATTCTTCAGATTTTGCATGCATGAAAGTGTTGATAATGATTTTGGAAAATAATTAGTTGATGTTAAAAGATTTAAGAATGTTAATTATTCTCTAAAAGATGGAAAATTTGGAAAGCGTTGTGATTTTGTTATAGAAAAAGTTTGTGTACATGCATTCATATTAGAATTTAAGAATAAGATTATACCAAAATATGCCATGCATTCTCAACATGCTCAATGGCTTGATGTCCAATTTCGCACATGTAGTTCAACACATTTCCAATTGGTAGTATACATTTAGTGGTTGATTTTGTGAAAAATTATACTCTAGCTCTGCAAGAGGAAATTCAATCATAGTATTATAATTCAGTGCAAGTAGTTATGTTTTTCCATATCATTTATAGACATGTAGATGATAGCACTAAGGATGATAGAAAAGTTTTGAAGGAGTATCATTTTTATTTGAGTGACAACCAGTTACACTCGTCAAAGTTTGTTCAATATTGTTTCAGTATATTTTATAGAAATTTAAGAGAAAGAGGAATCCAGATGACATAACACCTCATATGGTCAGATAATTCCGCAGGGCAGTTCAAGAATGCTTGAATATTTTATTGGTTAAGTAGGGTTCACAAGGAACTTAATGCCCAACATATATGGAGTTTTTTTGAAGATGGGCATGGTAAAGGAGAGCATGATGGAGTTGGTGCGTGTGTCAAAAGAACTCTTGCTAGAGAACAATTAAAATTTGAGGATGCAATCAAATTTAAAGATGCACGTGGCATTGTGGATTGGTGCAATACAAGATTATCTGCACTTGCTTCAAGTGAGTACTCTACAGTTCATCGATTCTTTTGGTTAGTTGAAGAAGAGAACATTGTACCTAGAGTTGACTGTGAGACAATCAATGGATCTACTAAATGGAATTCATTTACGAGTTCGACAGCAAGCACGTGGACTATTTGGACAAGGGAGCTTGCATGTTTTTGTCAGTTTTGTATCTCAGAAGATTGGGGAGCATATGAAAATACAAAATGGGTTGAACAGTGGGAGCAAAGATCGGTGACACATACACAAGCACACGATCAATATGAAAGAACTATTGAAGAAAATGATCAAGTGTTTGCATCTGAAGACTATGACCGTGTTTTAGACCTTGTACAAGAAGGTAATTTAATTCAATTTATTTCACTTTATTAAGTTATTTTGTAATACTAAATTATTTATATGGATATGCACAAGTTATTAAATCAAATTTTGTTTGCAGGACATGTGTATGTTGTTTTTGCACCTAAGGGGAATGAAGAGGAAATGGAATATTGGTTGGCTCATTGTGTGGAGACTAAAAATAAGCTAATAACATTTTGAGAAGATGATGATGGCTATCATTATCCAATAGGTACGGTGATCCCCTTAAGAAAATTTTGACAGCTTATTTGATGATGGTTTTCATGTTTTCCAATAGGATTGGTGGTGGTTGTTGGCACTTGGCTACGAAAATACCTGACAAGGAAGAATGGTCTACCTGAATTCGAAGATTATGAAACACATAAAAATATTATACACTATTCACATTTGGTGGTGGCAACAAATATAAAACTAGATCGGTATCGTGGAAGACCTACAAATAAAGTGTTATGGACAATTTCTATGGAAGATCATGAGACAATGATAGATGCATTGCAAAAAAAAGAGGATGCAGATGGTACAATGGAATAAGTAAATACAGGTAAATATAGTTTTAGTTTTATATTATCCTTTTAAATAGATTAAATACATGTTTCGATATTGGTCAAGTGTGTTATTAGTTGAAATTGATTTAAATTGTCCTTTTCTAGATCCTTAAGCCATAATCACAAAGAGGATCTAGTCCATGTAGATTCAACCTAGACAACATGGAATACTTGGTAAAAATAGGTAATTATTAGTTAAATTATATTTAAATACATGTTTTGATTATATATTGATATTGCTTGTACATTAATAGTTAAAATTGATTTATTATCCTTTTTTGTATCCTTAAGCCATCATTGCATTGATAGATCATACTTTGAAACAAAAAGGAGAGGATGCCTAAATTCAACCTACACACATGTGTGGAATAATTTTAAATGAAAATGCTTGAGTTGTGTACATGTAGATAGTTTTATATAAATTAAAATATGTATGTTTTGATGATTTCATTGATATTGCTTGTACCTTTTTGATATCAGGTGGCGTGACTTGACCTACTACATTCCAGGCACGAGTTTGAGATGTTCTTGAGATGGCATATCCAAATTTTGTAAACATTGTTTTGAGATGACATATATGTACATACATACTTACACAATTAAAAAATTTATACAAATTACAAATACATGTACATACCCCTTAAGACATACCCCTTAAGACAACCTATAAATTAGTGTTGGATGTTATTATTTGTTTTGACAGCTTATAAATTAATTGGATACTATTATTTGTTTTAACAGCTTATAAATTAGTGTTGGATGCTATTGTTTATAGAATTTATTAATGCTTTTGTTCTCTAATCTTGTACATGGTATTTTTTATTTCTTAAAATTTCATCCTTTGTGGTATATAAACGGATTGTTTTTGTTTGTAAATTATGATTTATTGACTAATTTTATTAATTGACGAGAATTGAATAAGTTCATTGACTAATTATAGCTAATTATTGAATGTACATATCATGTATATCATGTATGGGATCACTAAATTTGTAAAGTACAAATATTAAAATGTCCTATTAATTTCAACTTTAATTTCATATTTATATTTAATTTCACATTAATGTCCTATATTAATGTCTTGACTATGAACATAAAATGCATAAATGTACATGTGTAAATGAAAATTTCAAACAATATAATAAATTCCATAATTTACAACTTATTAAGTGCATGAAACCAATATATTAAGCACATAAAATAAAGTCCATCAGAGTGTACAACCCATGAACTAAAGTTCAACAAAGTACTTGAGCCATGAAATATAAAGTCCAACAGAGTACATGAGAAACCAAATAAGTAGTCCATGAAATAATCAAATATAACCCATAAAATCATGTTTAGGTCATGTATTTTCTCTATAATGAAGAGACCTCTTCACACCATGTGGACTATGTGGATGACCTGAAACACTTTGTATAAGAGAAAGATGAAATCAGATGTAAGATGATGAAAAATGATTTAATAACAATTTAATTTATAATTCATCATAAAATTAAATTACCATCATATCTGGGTCTGGATGCTCTGCACCTAAACCAACCTCTAAATTCTCTGAATCAATCTACATAAACAAGACAAAGAAAGTTGAAATTAGATGTAAGTCTACAATTAAAAATGATTTAATTCAATTTAATTTATAATTTATCATATTTTAATTGTATTGTATTCTGAGGTTGTGCACCCTCTTCTCCAGGACCTGTTTGTACATGCTCAACTACAAGATGTGTCTCCTGCTAGATAAAAGAAAAATAATTTAAAACATGTATTAGCTCATATATATATATATATATATATATATATATATATTCAATTTAAAATTTAAAATTAAAGTTATTCAGAATATATAATTTGTAATTGACTTTAAATATATAATAAAAATTTTAAATTACCATGATATGAGGAGCCTACTCTGCATGTCCTCTTAGAGGTGTAATCATAACTGGGTCATGCTAGAAATTTGCACTAACAAAGTCCTACAAGATCAAATTTAAAGCATGTATACTTGAATTAGGTTAAAATATGTATATTCAAGTTTGCACATTTTGTGTAGAAATTTTTTTAAACAACTTGAAAATCAAAGGCCTCACGAGTAGCCGTATCATCTAATGTTTGCCCGATTCTCATTCTCATTGTTGTATCAACCTAGACATACATGTAGACGTTTCTAACACTTATAAGATTCACAAGTGTACATGCACATTTTATATATATAGTGAATTCAAAATTCATAATTGTAAGTATACTAATGTAAGTTAAACAATTTATAATATAAATGTATCTGCCTCTGATCTACGACGCTCGATAGTGGAGGAGTGCTCAACAACCCCTCGGGTGGAATCGACGTGGAAGTTGATTGACTCCCCTAAACCAACATAAATATTTTAAACATATGTTCATGATTCAATTATAAATTTAAAACTCAAGTTAAAAATCATTTCATATATAATTTTGAAAATTGGAATCAAAATACCCCAAAAGGGTTGTCGACTAGGATTGGTCTCGACGTATGTACTCGTGGAGCGGATGATTGCCCCATCGTCAATGTCGTCTATACACCAAACAGTTTGATTGTTAAAATGTATTGCAAACTTTCTTTGATATATATGTATTCATTAAAATTCTTATAAAATCAACATGTAGATGCATATTTATACTTGTGTTGCAGTGTCCTCGAGGTGATGGTATGTTGTAAGAAATTCTACAAATGAACTGAGGCAACCAAGTGAACCACTAGAATCTCCACGTCCACCTGAACTAGGTGTGGCCTGATCGAGTCCATAGCATAATTGATGGCAACTAGTACATACATGTGGGACCCTCGACACTCCTGGAGTGGTACTCAAACCAACTCCATAAAAAAGCATCCATCATCATTGTCTCTATGGTCCCTACTTGCTATCGTAGAAGCATGTTGATCAAGGTCTCTTGTGAGCGTACTAAGAGATCCTAATGTCAAGACCACCACACCTTGATACACAGGTGCGGGAATGCGAGGACCAGGAGCAACAACAAGGGGTTGCACATGCATGGGGCATTGGGGATCAACCCTTTCCCCTAACCTCTATTGTGGCATGCTGCCACCAACACCCTGAAATGATTTAAAATCGAAATAATTAGGCTTTTCCCCATAACAAACTCTACATATAATTTCCTCAAAAAATACAATGGGACCTCCCAATTAGCATGCGGTGGACTTTCAAAAACCATATACCATCGATCCCAAAAATGTGCACTCATTCGTGGATGTATACACCACCTCATGAATATTCTAGATTTATTGGGAGGAATGGGTTGCTGAGTAACAAGGTCTAGAAAGTACGAGGCTAGGTGGGCTTCTGATATTTTAAGGTCTAAAATTTTTTTATAGGAGAGACCGTCTGCATAAAATTGTCTCATCTACTCTCTCTCTCATCCATGCCTATCTAGATCAAAATCAATCATCTTAATGGCATCCACAACGTTTTGCATCATAAATGCAAAACGTCTCATGTGTGGAGGAATCAATGCTTCATTTTGCATAGTATTGATTTGATTATGAATGGATGCAACTTGATCATTTATGCGTGCTCGCAAGCGAGCCTCATCAGATGCAACGGGTGTTGGAGGTGGGATATTAGGTTGAGGGGGTGGAGGGGGAGGTGGAGGGAGAGGTGGAGGTGGAGGTGGCTGAGTTGTTGGATTGAGGATATCATCAATGTTAAATTGATCCATGATATCAGATATAAGTGCACCTACATTAAATTATACAAAATTAACATACAAACTTTCAAAATTACAAGTACATATACATTGATTGAACTTGAGCATGTGCATACAAAATTCAAAATTCAACATGTATGTATACATTTAAAATAAAAAATATGATGCATAATTTGCATGCATACATCAAACTTACAAAATAACAAGTACATATACATTGATTGAACTTGAGCATGTGCATGTGCATACAAAATTCAAAATTTAACATGTATATACATTTAAAATAAAAAATACGATGCATAATTTGCATGCATACATCATTCAAATAAACTATGTACATACATACAAATTTCAAAATTTAAGATCTAGAACTATGTAATTTGAATACATGTACATACTAAATAATATAGTTGAAACATTCACAAAAAGCTCATTTTATGTCTAACACACACACATATATATAATTACATTTTTCCAATGGGATAAATCATGATCTAGTAGATAGTCATAAAATATATACTATTATAAATTCATCATTATAAGTTCATAAATTCTACCAAATTCATAAATTCATGTCCCTAAAAATATCCATTTGGAACCAAAATCATAAATTCACATCACTAAAAATATCCATCGAACCAAAATAATAAATTCATTGCACAAAATATCCATCAAACCAAATTCATAAATTCATAACTATAAGATCATTGTCTTAATTTAGAAACTATTGTGGCTCTCAATTGCATCTCTTCATTTCTTTATGTTTTCCTTTTTAGAATCCAAAGTTCTCCTCTCCTCTAGACATGGTCAATGCTCATCTAAGATCCCATCCATAGCCCTAACAACATCAACAACGGTTTGCATCCTAGATGCAAACATCCTCACAGGTGGTGCGATGCATTCTTCATTTTGAATAATGTTGATTTGATCTTGGATGGTTCTAACATTGGCATTGATTTGTGCTTGAAAGTGAGCACCATCGATTTCAGGTGGTGGAGGTGGGGGGTTATGAGGTAGAGTGGGTGGAGGTGGAGGAAGGTGGTGGAGATGGATGGTGTGGAGGTTGATTATGAATATTATTGAATCGATCCATGTGATCTCTAAGATGTAAGTGAACCTACATTAGATTTGTAATTTCAAAATGTAAGATACATGTTTAGGAAATACCCTTACAACATTCAATATAAATGGCCTAATTGAATACAAATGATAAAATGTGTAAGCCTCATTTATGTCTAAGGCATGTTACTTGAATGAAAAAACAATTAACTAAATTAATATAGAATAATTTATGAATGCTTTAGGGTTTACGGTTTAGAGTTTAGGATTTAGGTTTTAGGGTAATAGGATGGCTTAAGGGGATCTATGTAGTAAGGTCCTAGTACAAAATGACATGGCTTAAGTGAATAAAATTTGGTGAAGATGCCCAAGACAACCAAATTTTATTAAGGTCTGAGGCAACTTCACCAAATTTTATTCACTTGAGTCATTCCATTTTGTCCTAGGAACTTACTAGAGATAGATCCCCTTAAGCCATCCTATCACCCTAAACCATAAATCGATCAACCTAGATCATGAAATCTCATTCATATTATAATCTTGCACAATCTTATATTATTGATAAATTTGGTTTCCTTGGGCAACTTCACCAAATTTTCAAAACTTATTTGATCCCCCTTAAGACATCCTGAAGTATGACTTAAGGGGATCTATGTAGTAAGGTCCTAGTACAAAATAACATGGTTTAAGTGAATAAAATTTGGTGAAGATTCCCAAGGCAACCAAATTTCATTAAGGTCCTAGGTAGCTTCACCAAATTTTATTCACTTGAGCCATGTCATTTTGTCCTAGGACCTTACTAGAGATAGATCCCCTTAAGCTATCCTATCACCCTAAACCGTAAATCGATCAACCTAGATCATGAAATCTCATTCATATTATAATCTTGCACGATCTTATATTATTGTTAAATTTGGTTGTCTTGGGTAACTTCACCAAATTTTCATAACTTATTTGATCCCCCTTAAGAAATGTCATATTAGGACCCCTTAAGACATCGATTTACGATTTAGGGTGATAGGATAGCTTAAGGGGATCTATGTCTAGTGAGGTCCTAGGAAAAAATGACATGGATCAATTGAATAAAATTTGGTGAAGTTTCCCAAGGCAACCAAATTTCATTAAGGTCCCCGGAAAAAATTATGGCTTTAGGGTTTAGGGTTTAGAGTTTAGAGTTTAGGGTTTATGGTAATAGGACGGCTTAAGGGGATCTATGTAGTAAGGTCCTAGGACAAAAGGACATGGCTTAAGGGAATGAAATTTGGTGGAGTTGCCTAAGGAAACCAAATTTCATTTTAAGGTCCTAGGATAAAATGAATGCTTTAGTGTTTAGGGTTTAGATTTTAGAGTTCAGGGTTTAGGGTTTAGGGAACTTAGGGTGAAGTTTGGACCTGGCCCTTGGAATAATGGACTTGCAAGTTAGTGAACAATATTTTCTTGTGGAACAATTGATTGAGATAGCTCTCGTTTTGACTGACCAGCCTAGATCATGAAATCTCATTCGTATTATAATCTTGCACGGTCTTATTAAATTGTTAAATTTGGTTGCCTTGGGCAACTTCACCAAATTTTTAGAACTTAGTTGATCCCCTTAAGAAATGTTGAATATTAGGAACCCTCAAGACATTGGTTTACGGTTTAGGGTGATAGGATGACTTAAGGAGATCTATGTCTACTGAGCTCCTAGGACAAAATGGCATGGCTTAAGTGAATAAAATTTGGTGAAGTTGCCTAAGGCAACCAAATTTCATTAAGGGCCTAGGTAAAAATGATGGCTTTAGGGTTTAGAGTTTAGAGTTTAGGGTAATGGGATGGATTTTAAGGGGATCTATGTAGTAAGGTCCTAGGACAAAATTACATGGCTTAAGGGAATATAATTTGGTGGAGTTTCCTAAGACAACCAAATTTCATTTTAAGGTCCTAGGATAAAATGAATGCTTAAGGGTTCAGGGTTTAGAGTTTAGAGTTTAGGGTTTAGGGTTTAGGGAGCTTAGGGTGAATTTTGGGTGACCCTTTGAATAATGGACTTGCAAGTTAGTGAACAACATTTTCTTATGGAATAGTTTATTGAGATACCTCTTGTTTTGACTGACCGACCTAGATCATGAAATCTCATTCATATTATAATCTTGCATGTAATATTATTAAATTGTTAAATTTGTTTGCCTTGGGCAACTTCACCAAATTTTCATAACTTATTTGATCCCCTTAAGAAATGTCATATTAGGAACTTAAGACATCAGTTTATGGTTTAGGGTGATAGGATGACTTAAGGAGATCTATGTCTACTGAGCTCCTAGGACAAAATGACATGGATTAAGTGAATAAAATTTGGTGAAGTTGCCCAAGGCAACCAAATTTCATTTTAAGGTCCTAGGATAAAATGAATGCTTTAGGGTATAGGGTTTAGAGTTTAGAGTTTAGGGTTTAAACTTGGATTTAGGGAACTTAGGGTGAAGTTTGGGTGGCCCTTCGAATAATGGACTTGCAATTTAGTGAACAACATTTCTTGTGGAAAAGTTGATTGAGATAGCTCTTGTTTCGACTGACTGACCTAGATCATGAAATCTCATTCATATTATAATCTTGCATGTAATCTTATTAAATTGTTAAATTTGGTTGCCTTCGGCAACTTCACCAAATTTTTAGAACTTATTTGATCCCCTTAAGAAATGTCATATTACCTGACCCCTTAAGATGTCGGTTTACAATTTAGGGTAATAAACTAACTAGTTTATGAATATTTTTTTATTTTATGAATAGATTGACTATTTGCGTAATAGAAACACATAATTATGTATTATTAAGATTGAGTTTGATGTATATTTTAACTTGATATCTTATTAATTTTGAATATAAGATTATTTTATTTAACATTTTTCTCATTAATATTTCCCACTTCAATGAATTTTATGATATAAAATGTACAATAAAATTAGTTTTAATGTTGAATTATCTTATTTTATTTTTGATTGTTGGGAATTGAAAGAACCTAGAAAATAATTTAGAAAAGAAAAACATTTAGATTCTTTTAGTGTCTAGGAGACTAGTGAAAATTGAGATTTTAGACTAGAAACTAGAAGCCTAATTAACAATTAATTGACTAGAATGAGAGTTAAGATTGTCGAAAGACAAGAGACAACACATGCAAACAAGGAATGACTAAGATAGATCAAAACATAAAATAAAAATGAATGCAAATATTATCTAATTAAGTGACAATTGAAAATGGATTGTACACTTGGATTTACGAATTTGTTAACTAAATTTGAAAACAAACATTGATAATTTATGAATTGTAACTATTATTTAACATATTTTTTTCTAATCTAATTATAATTTAACATTGAAAGTAAAGTTTAACAAATTGTAAATTCTCTATAAAATGCAAATAAAATTTAAAACATTGTAAGCAATCTAAATAATTTTTTCCATTATCAAATATTCTTCAACTCGATATCAAGGTTTTCAAATGCAAAATGATTTCTTTGATTTCAATTTAGGGTTTTAGAAAAAAAATTGTTTGAATTCAATACAGGGTTTCAATCTAAGCAATTAGGGTTTTTAATGCAATTTTTTTTATTTCATTTGAAACTAGGGTTTTCAAATCTAATTTTTTTTGTTTGATTTGAACTTAGGGTTTCAAAAAAAATTAGGATTAAATTCAAATGCATTTTTTATTTCATTTCAATTTAGGGTTTTGTCAATGTAATTTTTTGTTTCCAAGTTCAATTAGGGTTTTCAATAGCAATTTTTTTTGGTTTGATTCAACAATTTAGGTTTCAAATGCTTTTTTTTGTTCCCAAATTCAATTTAGGTTGATTTTTTGCTTTCTATTCAATTTCTTCAAGGGTTCATTACATGTTTTCATCTAATTCTACAAATACTCATTTCTACTCGACAAAGAAATAAAATGCAAAAAATGGCAAATAAATTGAATAAAAACACACTAACACACATTATTGCATTAAAATTTTTAGAAAAAATGAAAAATAACAAAATTTGGGATGGTGGCATACCTGGAGTTTTCTCAACTGTCGTTGTCCACCAGACAAATTCGGGATCCCGTGAATAATGAAATGAGTTTCTTTTTTTTTTATAAAATATATCATCTCAAAACGGGATCCCAATTATTAAAAAATGGGATCCCGCTTTTTACAAATCGGGATCCCATTTTTTTAATAATCGGGATCCTGTTTCACATGCGTCGGTTCGGGACCCTATTACAAATGGGATCCCGATTTTTAAAAAATGGTATCTTGTTTTGAATTTAGGCTCAGGATCCGAACCTAAACAGGATCCTATTTTTTTTAAATCAAGATCTTGTTTTTGCAATGTCGATTTCATTTTTATGGCTAAGGCAAAAACTTCCACGTTTCGTGGAATCAACTTCTTGCACTTACCCATTCAAAATAAACCTTAACTACAGACATGAAGAACATTCCCCACACTCCTGCTAGCACTTGTATTGATGAAAAAGAGGGAAAACTACAAAAAATTCCCCATGCAATCTACTAAAATGCAACCCAAGCATGGTCATCTAACACAAGGAGGACTTGCAGATGATTAAAGAGGTGAAGGTGCTACCTTTTCATTTTGAAATCTACGAAAATACATTTAAGATCATCCTTATGCTCCACAACTCAAGATCAGGTAGTTGAGAAGGTCGCTTCAATATCCACGAATACACAGAGGAAGATAAGGGTAGAAAATGGTGCCTTTGTTATTTCTCCCACCTATGAAAATAGTTGATTTTGACTTTAATTTTAACATGCACTTGACCTTATCTTAGTCACTCGCTACCTTAACTTTATTTTTTCAAAGCTTATGACTCCATCAGGAACCGAAACCATCTCATTTTCCATCATGCTCTCCCCTTTTCCACTTTTCCATACCTTATTCACTTGCATTCATCACGTCACCTATTTGACTTGTCAAGGGTTCCATGGGAATCAAGAACCATTGGTTCCTAGTTCTTATGGAACCTTTTTTCACACTATTTTTCCTTTGCTTCTCATTACCTCCTCTATTGCATTTCTTTATCAAAGCCTATGAGGAGAGTGGGAACCTACCAGAGGTTCCTGGAGTTTTAGGAATCTCCAAAATTATTGATGCATATTCTTGCCTTGCCCTTAATACTATTAGTATGCCTTAGTCACTCACTCTAGTCATGAGTGTACAAAGTGACAATATTTTTGGTGACCTTTGTGGGATGTTTACCTACTAAATATGAAGAACCAATGGCCTTATGCATCCATTGGGCATAGAGTAAAGGGTTAACATCAACCATAACACGGTTGGCCTCATCACAACAAAATGGAAATGTGCACAAGTTATTGGAGGAATACAAATGCTTAAACCATACATCCTCTTAAGGCGAACATGTGATGTGAAATAAGACTTCTTAGAAAGCATGAAAAACTAAGCTACTATGTACGAAGATTTGGGTTTATCCTAAAAATTGAAGTTTGATTTGTATACAAATGACTAGGAAAGGAAGGGTTTCACCATCTAGCTTAGATAGCTAAAATGAATTATGTTGTTTGCAGTTGAAAATAATGTCTAGCCCAGTTCGTATGGAGTCAAACTTAGTGTGCCTTGTAGGTCTAGTTTCCACCTCTTCCCACTTAAAAATGAGGTCTCCTTTGAAAATCCTTACAGTCGATTTCTTGTCAATGACCTCTTAGTTAAGCTTGATGAAACTCCATTGTTTACATTACTTTGTCTCAAGTCTCTTCCGACTCCATTAGCTCTACAAATTCAATTGTCATTGCATCCTCCTCCATCATTTCTAGCTGTTTAACACATTCTATTTTTGGTAATTCAAGTGATATGGGAAAATTTGCTTCCCTACCATATACAAGTAAGGTGAGTTACTAATGGACCTTTTAGGAGTAATCCTATTATCCCATAAGGTTTCTTTCAATTTTGTATGCTATTTCCTTTGGTTCTCCCCCATGGTATTTTTGATAATCTAGATAAAAAAATTGTTGGTGGATTCTACTAGTCCATTCCCTTTGGGTAGTAGTTGGAAGAGGTTCTCAAATAGATTCCATGTTTAATAGCCCACTCACTTATCCTAGTACCAATAAAAGTCATTGCATCAGAAATGATTAAATGAGGTTTTCAAAACCTTGAGAGTATGTCTTCATAAAACTCAAAAACTAAAGTTTCATTTTCCTCTTTCACACTATTTCTTATGTCCATCTTGTAAAATAATCAATGGTTGTCAACACCCACTTATGACCTACACTTGAAGGTGGGTTAATTGTCCTTATAAAGTCCAAACCCCACTTCATGAAGGGTTTTTCAACTTGAATGGGATGGAGTGGGAGGTTTGATAGCTTCTACTTACCTATGAATAAGGCACATTTCTTATATTTTCTTACCCATGCATGTGTGTCTCTAAAAAAATTGAGCCAATAATATCCTACCCTCATTATCTTTAAGGTTTTAGTCTGTGAAGCAAAATGTCCACTTGTTGATCCATAATAAAGCTCTTGCAAAACCTTTTTAATATGATCTGTTTCAATACATCTCAAGGGAACACCATTTATATCCTTTCGAAACAAGATTCGATCTAAAAGAACATAGGGAATGGATTGAGGTATGAAATACCTTCTTTTAACTTTGTCCAAGCCTTGAGGACACTCACATGTTTGAAGAAAATGGACCATATCTTGAGTCCAACCTATTTGGAGTGGAGGTACAACAAGTTGTTGATCATTTTATAGCACTAGGACAATATTTTTATCCTTGTGTAAACATGAAGCTAGACGTTCACACAAGCCCTTGCCTTAACCAACTTTGTGACCTTGATGTCCACATCATATTCCATCACCTTAATGATCCATCCAACTCTTTTTTCCTTCAAATCCTTGCTCAAGAGAAACTCCTTAACACTTGGATGTGAGACCATTAAGTGAATCTTGTTGTTGGATACGAATGTCTAAACTTCTTGAGACTCCTTAGAAAAAAGTACTTGTTTTTTTACAAAGGAGTACCTTGCCTCATACCCTTCCAATCCTTGACTGAAAAGGTATTGGTTGTTCCATACCTTCATATTTCTTCTACACCAACATTGCTAAGATAGTATATATACTCTCAAATGTATATAAAATGAAATCCTTGGAAAAATTAGGATTTACGAGAGTAGGATCTTGTGCTATCACTTGCTTAATGGCTTCAAAGCTACTTTTTCCTTCCTTAGTTCAGCTGAAAAGTATGTTCTTCTTCAACATAGATGTTAATGGCTTTATGAGATTTATGATATTGGGAATAAACCTCCCAACAAAATTAATTCTCCCTAAAAAAAATTACAATTCTTTCTTGTGGCTAGGCAATGGCAATGCTAAAATAGCACTTACTCTATCATGATAAATTGCAAGTCCTTCCTTGGATACAATGTTTCCCAAAAAAATTCCTTCATAAATTGAGAATATTGTTACACCTTATCTTTGCTTTACTGAATTACTTTTAATTTTTATGTTAAAATACAATTTTGTTGCAAGATAATGTCGTTATGATATTTAACATTTTGATGAAATTGTATGCAATGAGATGTATTTGCATTTGAATGAATATATGTTATTTAATCAATATTATGATTATGTCCTAATTTTTAGTGGCTAACTACGTGAATGTTTTTCTAGGCGAAATACAAGAATATTTCTTGCCCTCTAAAGAGAGGAGAGTATCACCTAGGAGAGGAGAATATACTTCAAAATAATGGGTATTGTTATCTGAGTTTACACACACTCACGTATGTCTACTTTAAACCTTGTCGATTCAATTCTAGTATTAAGTTAAATTTAGTTGCCAAACTAAGTTGATAGGTTAACTCTAACCTAGTCGAGTCGAGTCTTGCTAATTATTTTTTGAAAAGAAAATTAAAAATGTTTATCATTAGATGTTGTCAAGGATAATCAAATAAATGATCTTTTTATTTCGATGAGTTAAGTCAATTGCAAGAATATTATGATAATTGGTAGTTAAATATATATATAATATATTGATATATATATATATATATATATGAGATAATATGTATATATGTATATATATTCATATATATGTGTGTGTATTGTATTAAAAATAATAATATATGTATATATTTATTATGTGTTAATTCAAAAAGCTATTTAGACAACAAAATGTATGATATTTAAACCAGAATAAATATCTTTGATTATGGTGTGTCCTTTTATCTCCATATATGCCACTAAGTGGCAAATTGAACTATGTTGTGGCATATTTTTTTAGCCATGTTAAAACTGTAGCTATAAGCGCTGGTAACAATTTTTGGTTATGATTAAAACCTTTCCCTATTTAATTTAAGTTTTTAATACATTAAAATGTTAAGGCATCGATTGCAAAAGGTGATTGCCTTTTAAAAGTTAGATAAAAATCATGGTTGCGCTTTTAAAAGTCAGATGAATTAGTAAAGGGGGCTTTTCATTTTGGAGGGAGCATTCTCTATTCAAAAAAGAATGTTTTGGGCAAAGGGAGGCACGACTATAAAAGGCAAAAGAAAATAGCTTTCATTAAGAGATTTTATGCATTATTTCTCCATGGTTGGCCACGACTAGAGAGGAAGTAATAATTGTTGTCTTCTTTTATTTCTTGGATTTAAATATTTAGTTAAACAATATTTTGAGGATTAAGTTGTAGAAATTTAAAAAGGAAAATATTTTCAGAAGAGTGCATGGTTAAGAAAAAAATCATTTTTTCTTTGAGAAAAATAGTATTTTAGGAAAGTATTTCACTGTTATTGTTATATCTTGTGTGTTTTTACCTATTTATTATTATCTTGTTTGGTAAAGTTATTAAATATATGTGAATATGTTTTATATATGAATCCTGATGGAAATATGATGAATAAATATTTGTTTCAATTTGATGTTTTATAATGATTTTGTGTATGGAATATATATGATGCATATGAATGTATTGATTTAGCTAATTAATGTTATGATGTACTAAGTTGGATGCAGGAATAGGTTCAAACCTCTGGAAGAGAGGGGAAGTATCACTCAGGAGAAGAACCTCATCCTTCATATAGCCTTACTGAGCATTCACACACTCACACCCTAGTTGGTCTTGATTCAGTCAAGTCAGTTCTGATAAATGATAAGTGATCTACAGTTTTGTTGTGAATGTTTATATTGGTTTGTGACCTTGTTTTATGAATGTTTGGATTGAGGAATGTGATTAAGTTTTGATGTCGAGTGGAAGTCCTTCCTTGTGTGTTTATTGTTATGTTGATGAGATATATGCATAAAATGTATATATGTACATGTCTACGATAAACTTATACATGTGAGTGAATACTTACATGAGTATACGTAGGAGGACGTACCTACGCATGCTCATGGATGGATTACCCATATGCATGGGAATACCAATTGGACTAAGGTGACATATATATGTATATATACACTTCATGTATATATGTTGATAAATGGATATGAGAGTATGAGTATTTATAGAAAATTATGAAAATAATATTATGTATATAATATATATAAATAAATAATATAGCTACATCTATTAATACATATTTATATATAATTGTATATATACATAATGTTATTTGATATGTATTTATATATGTTTGATAATCAATAATTAATGTATTTGATAACCATGTGAAATGAGTATATATGTATATATATTATGAAGGATATATATTATATATATAATATATTATTGATAATCATTTTGAGATATTTGTAAAGTGCAATATATGGGGTTATGGTTAATAATAGTGAAACGCTTAAAATAAGCATAGGCGCATTTATGGCGCTTCCTTGGTAATGTGTTATATAGTATAATTTGCACATAAAGAAAACAAAATAACAAGTCAACAAAGACCATGAGGAATGTATGAAGTGAGTGTTGTTGTTTATACATTGCAATAGGAAGTGAATGCAGCTTTAACAATATGGAAGTAGTCAAACCACGCTATCTCAAAGGGCATCAATTTATGAAATGTGACCCCAATGTTATAATATGTGGAATGCATAAGAAGTCTTTTTACTGCGCATAAGTTTGGAAAAGCAACATCTTAGCCATGAAATTCATTCAATGTAAACTTGGTAGAAATATAAGAAGGAACTTGATTTGAAAACTAAATAGGAAACTTGCTTAGAAGCTTGTTGTTCATTTGACTCGATAAAAGGGTCTTGTTATCCCTTGAAACAAGGTGACTCAGCCATTTGAAAGGTGAAGATTGTTATGTGTTGTAAAATTGTAAGTTAGTTTGATGATTCATTGCATGGGGATAGAAAGGTGGCAAAAGTATTAGTTTATTCGTAGCCTTTGGTTGCTAACATTTTAGTATATATAGAGGTGTTCATTCTACCATTTTCTACACTTTTCAATTTGATTACCTTGTTTTTTTGTTGTATTTTTTGTGCAAAGGGAGTTGATATCTTGAGAGTTAGAGAGTTGTTTGGTTGATTTGCATTAGTATTGTTGAGAGAGTTGGTGAGAAGCTAGTAGTGGTATTTGGGTTGTTCTTGGAAGAAGTTGCAAGCGAGCTTGAACCATTAAGCTAGGAGGGAGGAATAATCTATTGGAGCTTTAAAAAGGCATGTTGATTTCTACTCCTTTATTATTATGTTGAAAAGATTGTTTATTTATGTTGTCATCTTTGGAAAGATTTTCTTTTATGTGTGTTATGATGCTTGGATATGCTTGCATATCTATTGATTATTTCTTGTATTGTGAAACCTTTATTTTTGGTTTATACTTATATAGATATTTATACTATATTAGATTTATACAAATGTATACTATTTATACTATACATAGAATGTCAAGTACTATACGTAGTATGACAATACTCTAGGTGTGTAGCATAAGATAGAGTTGTCTGAGATACTTGTAGCAATGTCATTTTGATACGAGTTAATGGGAAGGTCATTCCTAGGGTTAGGATAATCCACGGGAAAGGGGATAACCTTAGAATAAAATACTAATGGTCAAATACAAATCAAGCAATTATTGTGATGAAATAGATGACCCTCACTCGAAGTACTGGGTGATGAATCTTTGGCCAAATTAGTGTCGATAGCCACTATCAGCTCACTGTGATCCAAGTACATACTAGGCTTGGAATATCATATATGTAGAAGTAGACTTTATGGTAAGCTCTATATATGTAGGACACATCATTATGCTTAGGAAAGGCCATATGAAGGATGAGGTTGCCAAACCAATCTCTTTGTTGAAGGGAGGTCCATCTTATCGAGTTTTGGTACATGTGCGGGGGACCGCAGTAAGTCCATGGTTGGTGAAAAAGTGCTTAAGTGATGCCTCTCCTCATGTAGTTGGCAGCCAAGATTTGGGAGAAGGACATTGTGGACCATTGGTATTTTTAGTTCATGTAAGCTTGTCAAAGCTATGTATGTAATCATGTGTTCTTCTATATAGAAATTGTAAATGTGAAATTTTATCTAGGATATATTTATGTAAAGTGAAATCATACTTATATTATTGAAAATATTCATTGATTATGCAATGGAGAAGTTTCGAAAGGTTATGTTTCAAATGGTGCATTTATTATTGAAAAGAAAAGAATTTTTTTATTTGCTCATAATGTTAAATGCATAAACAATTCACTTGTGGGTAAAAACATAGAAAATTACTGGGTAGAACAATGGGCATGTTACATGTGGTATCAAAGCTACCAAGTTCAGCTCTAGAACCTATGTACTTGCTATGTTTCCAATCCAACATTATATGAGTCTAATGTTTAGAAATTCTTGTGTTGGGATGGTGTGTCTCAAGATGACTACAAGAAAGTCAGTGATCGGAAATGAGCACTACCTATGGCCCAAGATGGAAAGAGAAGCCCTTGTTCAAACCATTGGGGGAACCAATTATGATGCCATTTAGTTGAGTGATACTAAGACTTTCAGTCATGCCCTTTTGTGAATCAATCAAGAGAAGAGAAGGATGAAAGAGGCTTCCAAATTCAACTTCTTATCTTTTGTCTCCTCGGCCAAGTCAGACTCTTTATCACTTTCCAGGGATATGCCCTCAAACTATAGTGTTAGTCCAATCATGATATTTGTTCTTCCCTTAGTTAAAATTTATTGTAATAGCCTAAAGTGGTGAGTCAAAGGGTTATGTACCTCAAAACCATGTGTCTAAGGATAGATTAGAGGTTTATTTCCCTTTCGACGATATATATGAGAAAAAATCTAAGGGGTATACCCCATGAAGTTATGTAACGAAAAGTGGATCTGAGGGATACTCTCCCTTGGACTATTTGAATATTCATTCTATGTAAACTTGAGGAAATTGAAATACTTATTGATTATATTGAAACATGTTTTGGAAAAATTCAGAATGAGCTTTTTTTATAGAATTTATTATCTAAATGCTAGATCTTTTGAATGTTGTTAACATTGAGAAAACCTTCATAGATCTAATTAAAATGAAACCTAAAAGTATAAGTATTCTTGAGAAACATGGTTAGAACAAGAACTAACTATGGAGAAGTCAAGAAGTAGGTCAATGTGCTAAGAATATCGAAGCCAAGTTGGATCGCATTTTGGATATCATGTATGAAACTAGAGTAAGAATAGGAAACCTCGAACAAGAAGTTAGGGGAAATGAAAAAGAAGAAGAAGAAGTTCCAAATAATGAAGAAGAAGTTCCCGACAATGAAGAAGAAGGGGAGAATTCCCACGATCACACTGAATCTAGTGATCATGAGAATGATAAGTCACAATCTCAATCGGAGGGAGCCAAAAGGAAGTGGTAAGTGAGTTATCACGTGACATGAGAAATATTACACCACCAAAATTTGAACGTAGTACTACTAGAGATGCAATGGAAGTATGGCTTACAAAGATGGAGAAGTATTTCGAAATCAAAAATTACTCTCAAGTCACTAAAACCATTTGGGGAGCATTTTAGTTGGCT
This sequence comes from Sequoiadendron giganteum, assembly GCA_007115665.2. NCBI lineage: Eukaryota > Viridiplantae > Streptophyta > Pinopsida > Cupressales > Cupressaceae > Sequoiadendron > Sequoiadendron giganteum. The sequence continues at coordinate 553,332,703 of CM021103.1, read as the reverse complement.
GGTGAAGCATCCCACTAGTGGATGAATAAGAAAATGGATCTTGGGCTTAGTTCCTTAAGTCTCACTTGGAGCAAATTTGTGAAGATTTTTCGAAAGTGATGGTTTCCCCAACTCTTATATGACCAAAAGCTTAATGACTTCCAAATTTTGAGGCAAAGTGACTCCTTAGTGAATGAGTATTGGGAGAAGTTCACTTGACTCCTAAAGTATGTACCTATGTACCAAAAAGACGAGCGATTTCATATAAGGAAGTTTATCATGGGTCTTAATGTGCAAATAGGTGGTGAGGTAGACATGCATGGTCCAACTACCATGGACTTGGTGTACAAGAAGGCAAATAATTAGGAAAAAAGGCTTAAGTCTATCTCAAACTATTGAGAGAGAAATAAAAATATGTTTGATTGGATGCAGAACGATCAAGATCCAAGGAATCCTAGTGAAGGGAAAAGTTTTCAAAATCAAGGGGACAAGGTACCAAAAAACAATTGGAATGAACCAAGGAGAGATCAAAGGGGAAACAATAACAATTTCAACAACTTTAATCGTAATGCTAGTAGAAATGAAAGTAATTCTAGAATATCTATGAAAAGGAGGGGACCAGTGAAAGGGTGTTATACATGTGGTGGGGATCATTATGCGAGTAATTTTCCAAGCAAACCATTAGTGTCACAACCACATCATAACTCTCTTCCACCTCAAAGAGTTGCATATCAACAAAAGATTCATGTTGTAATGGATAATCGGCAAGTGGAGTACCAGATTACTCCAGTAGAAGTCTTAGGTACTTTGTCTAGAATTCCCATTTCAATTTTAATAGATACTGGTGCCACAAAAAAAATTATTTCTCCTAGAATAGCTAGTCAAATGTCTAGAAAATCTGGATACATGGAAAATTCTTGGGTTGTTGAACATGCAAACCAGACAAGAGCTAAAGTAAGTCAATATTTATTTGAAGAAAGGTTTGAACTTCCGATTTTCTCTATGGAAGTGAATATGTGCGTAGATCCCTTAGGATCTTATGATGTCATCTTAGGGAACATAGGGCCAAAGTAGATTGGCATGCAAAAATAGTTGAATGCTTAGATGATCTAGGTAACTAGGTTTCATTACAAGGAACACCTAGAGAGGTTAAGTTACAACAGACATTTGTTGTACAGATGCATAAAATAAAGAAGAAAGGTTGTCAACTCTTTGCATTAAAAATGGAGAAACTTGAGGAATGCAAGGAGTTCATTTCTCAAGATGATGTAGTATATTATGGACCTCAAGACTCCCAATATGTTGAATAAGGTGAGGTGATAGAATCCAAAAAATAGACATGGATAAATATCTTATTTTACGGAAATTTGTGGATGTATTTCTAGATGAGTTACTTGGATTACCTCCCAAGAGGATATTTGATTTCTCCATTGACATAGTACCAAGGTTGAAACCTCTATCGAAAGTACCTTATAGGATGGCCACAACTAAATTAATGGAGTTAAATTCACAACTAGAAGAGTTGTTGTCTAAAGGATTGATAAGACTTGGTGTTTCACCCTAGGGAGTACCATTAATCTTTGTGAAGAAGAAAGATGATACACTACACTTGTGCATTGACTATCGGTTGCTTAAAAAAGAAATAATAAAGAATAAGTATATGCTGCCACATATCGACGATCTCTTTGATTAGATATGAGAAGCCACAATGTTTTTGAAGATTGATTTGTGTTCAAGATATCATCAACTAAGAATAAAGGATGAAGACATTTTCAAAACAACTTTCAAAACTAGATATGGTCATTACGAGTTCACATTCCTACTATTTGGGCTAATGAATGAACCAACAACATTCATGAACCTAATGAAAAATGTATTTAGGGACTGTTTGGATAGGTTTGTGTTGGTCTTCTTGGATGACATATTAATCTACTCCAAGAATGAAGACTAACATCTCAAGCATCTAGATATTGTTCTTTAATGATTAAGAGAGCATAAGCTATACGGAAAACTCTCAAAATGTACCTTCTTCCAAAAGGAAGTACAATATTTGGGTCACGTAATTTAGGCTGATGGGATTTTGGTTGATCCAGCGAAGATAAAAACAATGCTAGAATGGCCAGTGCCTAAGAATGTGTCGAAAGTCAGAAGTTTTATGGGTTTGGTTGGGTATTACCATAAGTTCATTGCAAAAATTTCGAGAATATATTTTCCCATCACATTATTGCAAAGGAAGGGGAAGAGGTTTGAGTGGTTTGAGAAATTTCAAGCAAAATTTGACAAACTTACGGAAAGATTGACCACAACACCAATATTAAAGGTACCGGATCTAGATGGTAACTTTGTAGTTATTGCGGATGCATCAAGAGAAGGTTTGGGTGGAGTATTAATGCAAGAAGGGTGAGTCATAGCTTATGACTCTAGGAAGTTCAAGCCTTATGAAAAAAATTATTCTTCATAGGATTTGGAGTTAGTAGTAGTTATCCATGAATTATAGATGTGGAGACATTAGCTATTGGGAAAACTATTTGAACTGAAGACTGACCATCATGGTCTAAAGTATTTGTTTACTCAACCTGATCTGAATGCATGACAAAGGAGATGATTGGAGTTGATATCTGATTATGATTTCAACATCAGCTATATCAAGGGGAAGGATAATTGGGTTGTCAGTATGCTAAGTCCTAGGAGTCATGTCTTCTCAATGATATCAATCCAAACTAACTTTAAGGGTCAAGTGTTGCGAGAATATAAGGTGATGAGTTATATGAACAAGTCAAGCAAGCACTCTCGGACAATCCACAAGATGGAAGGTACAAAGGATATCATTTTGAACTTAAAAGTTTATTGAGATTTAAGGGAAGGATTTATGTACCTAACACTGGGGAATTAAGGAGCATGGTATGGAAATAAGTTCACAATGCACCATATTCAGGACATCTTGTTATAACCAAGATATTGGACAATGTAAAGCCATTATATTTTTGGAAGGGAATGAAAGGGGATAAAATGAGATTTGTAGCAAGTTGCTTAGAGTGCCAAAGAGTGAAGGCAAAGAATCATCATCTTGCGGGTTTTTTTTATCCATATGAAGTTCTCGAAAGTAGGTGGTAAGTAATTAGCATAGATTTTGTGCAAGGTCTCACAATGTCAAGGAACAAGCACAATGCCATTCTGGTAGTGGTTGGAAAGCTTACAAAGGTACATCTCACTTCATACTAGCGAATATGATTGATGGAGCTCCTATAATAGCATGGAATTTTATTCAAGAGATATTTAGATTGCATGGGATTCTTGAAATAATCATTTTTTATAGGGATGCTTGTGTGATGTCTAGGTTTTGACAAACCTTGTTTTTTTCACTTGAAACTCAATTGAACATAAGTTTTTCTTATCATCTAGAAATGGATGGAAAAATTGAAAGGGTGAACCAAGTACTAGAGGACCTACTAAGGATGTATTACATGATCAAAAATACAAATGGGAGGATTACCTACCTTTGGTAGAGTTTGCATATAATAACTCTTATCATTCTACAATCAAGATGGCTCCATTTGAAGTATTATATGGCAAGAAGTGTCAAACTCCTATAAGCTAGGATAATCTAGAAGATAGGATAAGCCTTGGGCCAAAGATGTTATCAAAAATGGAGGAACAAGTTGGAATTATCAAGCAAAGGTTAGCAGAAGCTAACAATAGGCAAAAAATTTATGTTGATTCTAAATGGGAACCTAAGAATTTCACAGTAGGGGATAAGGTTTTTTTGAGAGTTAAACCTCACAAGAGTTCTATCAAGTTTGGAAAGTCATAAAAATTAGCTATGTGCTACATAGATCCTTTTGAGGTTCTTGAGGAAATCAACCCTGTTGTGTATAGAATTTCTTTGCCACCAACTCTTTCCAAGATGCATAACATATTTCATGTCTTGTATCTTAAGAAGTATATACCAGGTGATAACCATGCTATTGATTGGAATGCTTTACAAGTACAAGACCCAGGAGTGGTAACAATCGAGCCTCTCAAGGTGCATGAAACATGTAACCTCCACTTGCGTAATATAGAGGTTCTACAATGCAAGGTCCAATAGGATCAATATGCAGAAGATTCTGCCACATGGGAAGACTATGCTAAAATGGAGCAAAAGTTTCCACAAGTCTTGCTATATTTTTAAAACTCTTGAAAGCAATGATGTTTTGTGATGTGTTTTATGATATGATGATCATATTTGATACTTAAAAAGTGTCAAGGATGATGATTCACAAGGGGGGAATATGTTACACCCTGTGTTTTTTAACATATTTACTATTACCTTGTCTGGTAAATTTCTTTAATATATGTGAATGTGTTTTATAAATGAATCCTGATGGAAATATGATGATTTTTTTTTTTTCAATTTTATGTTTTATAATGATTCTATATCGGAAATATATGTGATGCATATGAATGTATTGATTCAACTAACTGTTGTTATGATGTACTAAGTTGGATGTAGGAACAGGTTCAAACCTCGAGAAGAGAGGGGAAGTATCACTCAGGAGAAGAACTTGGTTTGGTAGCCTTTAATTCAACCTTATTGAGCATTCACACACTTACACCCCAGTTGGTCTTAGTTGAGTCAAGTCAATTTGGGTAAATGGTAAGTGATCTACAATTTTTTTGTGAATGTTTATATATTGGTTTGTGACCTTGTTTTATGAAAGTTTGGATTGAGGAATGTGATTAAATCTTGATGTCGAGTGGAAGTCCTTCCTTGTGTGTTTATTATTATTTCGATGAGATATATGCATAAAATGTATATATATGTATATATGTACATGTCTACAATAAACTCATACATGTGAGTGAGTACGTACATGAGTATACGTAGGTAGACATACCTATACATTCTCATGGATGGATTACCCGTATGCATGGGAATATCAATTGGACTAAGGTGACATATATATATATACACTTCATGTATATATGTTGATCGATGGATATGAGAGTATGAGCGTTTTTATAAAAGCATTAAAATAATATTATGTATCTATATATATATATTAATATATATGAATAAATAATATAGCTACATATATATTAATAATATTTATATATAATTGTATATATATATATGTAATGTTATTCGATATGTATTTATATATGTTTGATAATCGAAAATTAATGTATTTGATAACCATGTGAAATGAGTATATATTAATATTGTAACATATACATATGTATATATTATATAATTGATAATCATTTGAGAGATTTATAAAGCACAATACATAGCACTATGGTTAATAATAGTGAAGCGCTTAAAAGAAGCTTAGGCACTTATATGGTGTTGCCTTGGTAATGTGTTGTATAGTATAACCTGCACATAAAGTAAACAAAAGACCAAGTCAAAAAAGACTATGAGGCACATATGAAGTGAGTATTGTTTTGTATACGTTGCAATAGGAAGTGAATGCAATTTTAACAATGTGGAAGTAGTCAAACCCGTGCTATCTCAAAGGGCACTAGTTTATGAAATGTGGAGCAAATGTTGTAGTATGTAGAATGCATAAGAAGTCTTTTTACATAGTGCATAATTCTGGAAAAGCAACATCTTATCCATGAAACTCATTCAATGTAAATTTGGCAGAAATATAAGAAGGAATTCAATTTGCAAACTGAATAGGAAACTTGCTTAGAAGTTTGTTGTTCATTTGACTCAGTAAAAAGGTCTTGTTGTCCCTTAAAACAAGTCGACTCAACCATTTGAAAGGTGAGAATTGTTATGTGTTGCAAACCTATAAGTTAGTTTAATGGGTCATTATATGGGGATAGAAAGGTGGCAAAAGTATTTGCTTGTTCGTAGCCTTTGGTTGCTCAAATTTTAGTATATATAAAGGTGCTCATTCTATCATTTGATACACTTTTCAATTTGATTAGCTTGTAGTTGTTTTGTTGTATTTTTTGTACAAAGTGAGTTGAGAGCTTTTGCATTAGTATTGTTGAGAGATTTGGTGAGAAGCTAGTAGCGGGATTTGGGTTGTTCTTGGAGGAAGTTGCAAGTGAGCTTGAGTCATTAAGCTAGCAGGGAGGAATAATCGGTTGGAGCTTTAAATAGGCATGTTGATTTCTACTCCTTTTTTATTATGTTGGAAAGATTGTTTATTTATGTTGCCATATTTGGAAATATTTTCTTTATGTATGTTATGATGCTTGGATATGCTTGCATATCTATTGATTATTTCTTGTATTGCAAAACCTTTCTTTTTGGTTTATACTCATATAGATATTTATACTATATTGGATTTATACAAATACTATACTATGAATACTATACATAGAATGTCAAGTACTATACGTAGTATGATAATACTCTAGGTGTGTAGCATAAGATAGAGTTGCTCGAGATACTTTAGCAATGTCATTCTGATATGAGTTAATGGGAAGGTTATTCCTGGAGTTAGGATAGTTCACGGGAAAGGGGATAACCTTAGAATAGAATACCAATGGTCAGATACAAATCGATCAATTATTGTGGTGAAATGGATGACCCTCCCTCAAAGTACGGAGTGATGAATCTTTGGCCAAAGTAGTGTAGGTATCCATTGAAAGTTCATTGTGATCCAAGTACATACTAGGTTAGGAATATAGTATAATTAGAAGTAGAATTTATAATAAGCTCTAGATATGTAGGACACGTCACTATGCTCAAGAAAGGCTATATGAAGGATGAGGTTTCCAAACCAATCTCTTCTTTGAAGGGAGGGCCATCTTACCAATTTTTGGTAGATGTGCGGGGGACCACAGTAAGTCCATGGTTGGAAAAAAAATTCTTGAGTGATGCTTCTTCTCATGTTGTTGGCAACCAAGATTTGGGAGGATATTTTGGACCATTGGTATTTCTAGTTCATGTAAGCTTGTCGAAGCTATGTATGTAATCATTAAAGGTTTCCAAGTCAAGTTAGAGGTGTGTGAACATACAACTCCACTAGAGTAGGTGCAAAAGTCTCTACTTGCACTTGTCAGTTCACTGTGCTCCATAATTGCATAACTATTCAGTAGTGTCATACTTAGAGAATTCTATAGTTGTATGATCGTATTGGTTATGTAGGACAACACTAGAGACTCAGATGGCATACTAGGGGTTCCTTAGTCTATACTCTTCATCAAAGGGTAGGCCCACTTCTAGTTGGAAGGTGTGCAGGGGACTGTCGATCTGTGGTTAGAGGTAAACCACTTGGGTGATGCTCCCCCCCTTGCAAACGACATGCCAATTCTTGTGAAACAAAAGATTAATCCGGATATGGAAGTCCTAACCTTGATCTTATTTGAAATTATATTTCATATATGAAATTGAAAGTGGAAAGATGTATCTCTTTGACAAATTGAAAAGTAATGTTATTTTGAATGAGAAATGTTTTATGTTTTCAATTATGCAAAGTGCAATAAAATATTTCAGAAAGGAAGAAATTTTGACATCTCTATTTTTAAGGAATTGAAATTATTCACTTCAAGGTTAAAAACCAAAATATTTAACATATTGTATGGTGATATTTGTTATATATGGTATCAAAGATATCGATTTCAACACATGGACTTATAAGTTCATTGCATAATTTTTTCCTCAAACATTATCAGTAGCTAATGTTTGAAATATTCGTATGCCAGAATGGTGGGAAAGATAAGAATAAGGAAAACAACAAGGAAATCAGTTCCCCAAAATTTTCCTAACCTTAGGGCTAAGAAAGAGTTGTCCTCAAAGGTTAGACTCCTTGACAATATTAGCTACATGGGAGGTGCTAATTGGGTAGATGAATCTGATACCTTGGTTGATGTGCTCAAGCGTATCAAGCTGGAGAAGAAGCAAAGAGATAAAGCAACTAAGAAGGCTAATGTACTTATCCCTATTGTCCAGCTTTCAAACTGTCAACCCATAGGGAGAGTCCCTTTGGTTGTGGTCCTAGTGCCCTTATGGTTAGTTAGGAAGTTATGGATGAGTACTTGCAAGTACATCCACCTTCCCAATTTGTTTTAGTAGACTTTGAGGTTGAGGAAGAACTCGAGGAGATTTCCCTTTCTAACGAACTATAGTCATGAAATGTCGAAGTTTTGTAGTAAATAAGGATACTACGTAATCCACTGATATTATAATCAAATTTTAGAATTTTAGCGAAAAAAATTATTTTCATTTGATTAATTTGAATGAATGAAAAAAAAATGAGCAATGTTTATAAATAAATACTACAAATAGAGGAACTTATTGAATGCTTAAATTAAAAACATCAAGTGAAGTATAAATTCAACATGGTTCAAACCAAAACCAATCTTGGAGGTAGCCAAGAGGTAGGACAACCTTCTGGAAACTCTGATGTAAAATTAGATCAGATCGTTGCAATGCTCAATGAAACAAGAGAGAGGATTGGTAACTTAGAACAAGAGGTTAGAGGCAAGAGTAGACTTGAGAAAGAAGCATCTCACAAAGGTGACGATGAATATTGTAATGAACACACTACCCCGAGTGGGTGTGGGGAAAATAATTTCAAGTCAAGGCCATCAAACAAGAGTAGAAGTTGAACTTCATAACTACTAATCGAGAAAAGAACCGTAAAAAGTTTAGTTGGTCACAATATTCCCAATCATTCAAGAAGAATGATAAGAAGGACTTCAAAAAGAAAGGTGATAAGGGGTTTCAAAACAATTGAAATGAGTCCAAGGGTGACAAGAAGAATGGCAACAAGAACTCTACGAAGAATGAAGACAACGCATGGAAGCCTTTTGAAAGGTGAGGACCTCCAAAAGGGTGTTTCACATGTGGAGGTGACCACTACACCAACTAGTGTCCTTATAAGACACAAGGAGTGCAACCTCATTGTAATCAGTAGAGTATGCTAACCAAACAAGAGCTCAAGTAGAGAAGTGTTTTTTTTAAGCCAAGGTTGTGCTTCTAAATTTCTTGACTAAACTTAACTTATATGTAGCACCCTTAGGATCCTGTGATGTCATCCTAGGAATAAACTGGTTATGGAACCATAAGGCTAAGGTAGACTATTTTTCCAAAATAGTAGAGTGTCTATACAACCTTGCAAATTAATTTATTTTACAAGGTACACCTAGAGAGATTAAGCTAAGACCAATATATGTCGTACAGCTAAAGAGGGCCAAGAAAAAGGGTGTCAACTCTTTATGGTAAAAATGGATGAATACAAAGAGTTAATCTTTCAAGTTGACTTAATGTACTATGAATCTCATAAACTCCAAGGAATGGAAGAAGAGGAATCTATAGAACTACAAAAATCAGATATGGAGAGTACCCATTTTTAGGGATTTTGAGGATGTATTTCTTGATGATTACCTAGATTACCTCCTGAGAAAGCTTTTGAATCCTCCATAGATATGATTCTAGGATTGGAACATGTATCCAAAGCTCCTTATCTATGACAACAAAAAATTTGATGGAGTTAAAGGCTCAACTACAAGAGTTGTCAGTAAAAGGTTTGATTAGACCTAGTATTACACCCTGGGGAGCACCAGTGTTCTTCATTAAAAAGAAGGATGGTACCAGAGATTATCATATGTTGAATAAAGAAATGATAAAAAATAAGTATTTGTTGCCACGTATTGATGATCTCTTCAATCAAATGCATGGGGCGATTGTATTCTCAAAGATCAATCTACGATCTAGATACCATTAGTTAAGGCTTAAGGACGAAGATATCCATAAAATGACCTTTAGAAAAAGATATGGGCATTATGAATTCACAATCCTTCCTTTTGGACTAATGAATGCACCTGTAGCATTCACATAACTTTAATGAACAATGTATTTAGAGACTATCTAGATAAGTTTGTTCTTATGTTCCTAGACGATATTTTGATATATTCTAAGAACGTGGAAGAACTTCTCCAACATTTGTAGATCATTTTATAATGTTTGGGAGAGCACAAGTTGTATGGTAAACTCTCAAAGTGTAATTTATTTTGGAAATAAGTATAGTATATGTGAATGCTTCAACTTAGACCTATTCAAACATGGACAAACAAACAAAAATTAGTCCTCAAACAAGTTTAAACCAAACATTCTCTATGAAATTAATTCAAGCATAAGAACAAGAAAACAACATAAAATATCAAATAAAATCTAATGAAATCTCATTTGAATGCTCAAACCAGCATCCCATAGGGGAATTGGTGCTTCTTTGATGTGGAAAGAAGCCCTTTCCCAATTCCTTGATAAGCTTGATGATGATATGAGATTCTTGATGCAAAATGCTAATAACCTTGCTATGGATGATGAACTTCTATGCTAAATTGGATGAAAATATGGATGATTGTGGATAATAAGCTTGCATAAACTCGTGTCTTCAAAAATGCCTAAGATTGTGGATCCAAATACAATAGAGAAGGCCTCTATTTATAATAAAGAAGGTTGGAAGACTGATGAATGGGATGAATGTGAGTTTAAAGAAGGGGCCAACGACATTGTGCCACTTGTCAAAATGCCAATGAAAGAGAGTGGAGCACATTTTGAACAATGTGCATGTTAAATGTATGTAGGTGAAATTTGAATTTGAAGAGGTGACCTGTGTAAGAGGGGATGTAAGAGGAGTTAATGCCGAGTTGGCTCAAGGAGAGGACATCTAAGAGCCTTTAATGCCAAGTTGGAGGACAAAAGTCCTTTGGGAGGGAGAATTCAAATAAGTGGAATATTCCAAGAATATGCCATATTTGAATAAAAATAGGGTAATTAATAAATCAAATAAATTGATTTACATGTGCAACTTGCAAAAGCTAGAGGAATGGAGGATTAGTGTTAGGAGCTAAGATTAATTAACTTAGAGGAGATTAGTTTGATTGTGAAATTTGATTTAAATACTTGAATTTATTTAAATTAACTAAGAGGATATTGGAAAATTATTAATTTAATTAAATAAATTTGACTTATTCAATTAAATGAAGAACATTGGGATTTAATTAAATAAAGTTGATTTATTTAATTAAGGGAGGAATTTAAGATTTAATTAAATAAAGTTGATTTATTTAATTAAAGGAGGAACATTAGAATTTAATTAAATAAAGCTGATTTATTTAATTAAAGGAGGAATTTTGATGAATTAATTAAATAAAGATTATTTAATTAATTGGTTAGTAAAGAAATGATCAAGGAAGAATTGAAGTTAGTTTATCAGAATTGAGTGCATGATATCAATCAAGATATTTCGAGTGTCTACATTTTGCCCTTCTTTGAAGCAATGTACCTATTGCGTTGGTTCAAAGAATAACCTTGTTGAGATCAAAGTTCAAAAAAAAAATTATTATTTCGGATGCCCCACTTTTGCCCCAATGGAAAAAAGTACGTTGGTACACTACCCCCTTGAGAGATCGGGTGAAAAGTTCGATTTGAGGGTCGATGACAAAGAGGTTTAGGATGGATATATGGATGGCTATGATGATGATGCAAATGATATGGTTTTAATATGTTTAGAATAACTAGCCTATATTATCCTAAACAACTAAAATGATGATGCAATGCATGTGAGATGAGATGGATGATGTTATGATATGCTCTTTTTCTCTTTTCAACATCTTTTCTATGTGTAATATGATGATGCAATATGTATGTATGGATGGATGATGTGATGATGCCTATATGATTATGCAATGGATGTTTTATGCAAATGTATGGTTTATGAGATGCTTAGACTAATAGATCTATATTATGGTGCAATGATGGAAATGCAATGCATGTGAAATGATCGGTATTTCCTATTATGTATGATATGAATGATATGTGGTATGATGATGGTTTGTGGATGCATTGGTGATGTTTTGTTTCACCATCATGATACCATGTTAGCACAGAGAGAAGAAAGAAAAAATGAGATGATGAAAAGAGGATCCAACAAGTCCATAATCTGTTGAGACTTTATTAGAAATAATGATGAGAGATTGATGATGTTTCGCACATGAACATCTTATGAAAAATGAGGATACCATTCTAGATGGTAAAACAATAAGAATATCACAAACACGATTTAGAATTTTAAAACAAAATTACTAGATGATGAGAGATTGATGATGTTTCACTTATCAGAGATTGGGATTTTAAAAGAGCTTACTTACCTTATGTTTGATAACACACATAGATACAATGCATCAAGGTATAAAGAACCAGGATGGCGTTGTACCTAGTGAGATGGACTTTGACTCGACAATCAAATAGGAGTATCCCTATTCACACCTAACATACAAAAACCTAACTAGGATGTACTTCAGATATTTGAAACATCTCAAATAAAAACATGGAAAGGAAAAACCTAACAATGTAATAGTCAACAAGCTATCCAAAACACCTTCCATCCATACCCATAAAGCAAGTATTCACCAAGGTTATATTACAAGAACATCCAACAAGCACAACAAATAAAAGATGATGATCAATGACCCATTCCTTTCTCCTTAAATCATTTTGATTAGACATCATAGAGAGTTCATTGGAATGAGCACAATAAGATAAGTCAAAAAAACACAGATCAAGTAAACAAGCAAGCTAATGTTCTTCATACCTCTAGCCAAGACTAAACTACGGTGATACCTGATGTTGATGTCCTTTGTAGGAAGGATGCATCCTAGGACATGATGTTATCAGATGATTTTGGGACTAATTAGATGATGGGATATTAGTACCAAGAGTTTACCAACTTGTTTACCTACTGACCTAGATTTGAGACCTTGACGTTTGAGCTTTCACTTTCAATTTGCTATACTTGTTTTTGATTGTTTTTCCAAAGGATGAGAGTAACGATTGATTTATTATGGATGATTGATTATTACAGGTGAAGTGAAATGAGACGGATGGATTTTTCAAATATTTGGATGTTTTTGATGTTTTTGAAATGTTTTGAGGCTGTTTTTGGTATTTTCGAGATGTTTTACAAATTTTTTATTTTCAAATTTTCAAATGTTTTTGGGTTTTTTTAGATTTATGAATGTTTATGGATTTTGTGTCTCGGTGACCCATCAATAATGGAATTTCCTACGTTTAATCTCAAAGATAATGTAGTTCGAATAACCATGTTTTTGATGTTTTTTGACTTTTTTGACTTGTTTTGGGATTTTGATATGTTTTGGATGTTTCTGGATTTTCGCATGATTTTGACAATTTGGATATGGATATGTGATGATATAAATGATCTATTTTGTGATTTTGTTGAAAACCAAGCTAGGATTGATCGATTGGATTGATGGATTGATGATAAAATTGTTGAGGATACACAACAATGCAAGGATAGTATTAAGCAACACGAGGATTGGGAAGGATATCCCGAGATGATTATGGATTGATTAGATTTGATTGATTAGGATTTTGAAGCTTGATTTGGAACAAAATTGTTTTGATGATTTGATGTGTTGTTGAAGTGAAATTTAGATGCAACTGATATTGATTGTTTTGGATTGATGTTCAATGAAAGATAAAGCTTGATAAGGAATATCTTCTCATCAAAAAAATGCCATGGGCTAGTGTTTTGGGTTTTGGCTCACAAATGATTTGACCAATTTGATTTTATGTTTTCCAATGTCCAGATCATCACATATGTTGGAAGATATAGATTGATATTTATTCCCAAAGCAAGATGTAAACATTGCCCCCAAGGTCTAGCAATGTATGGAATGCCATGAATGGATGCTTGGATAGGTGTATGGATGGATAGATATGGATTATCTTGTGATAAGATAGTGTGTAAAAATAAAGAATGTTTATTTGGATAATGTTTCATGGCTCAAGTAATGTTGGATAGGATAGGATCAATGAAAATTACCCATGTCAAGATGTTTACCATAAGTAAGTGTAAAGTGTACACCAAATTTTATCAAGATCAAGATAATTTGGAAGATGGATGCAGATGGATGAAAATGGTTTGGATAAATGGTTCATGGATGAATGGATTTATTATGGATAAGATGGATGTAGATGGATGAAAATGGTTTGGATAAATGGTTCATGGATGACTGGATTTATTATGGATAAGATGGATGGAATGTTAGATTTTATTATGGATGGGATGAGATGCTTCCACTTGAACTAGCGCATGTAGATGCTCAATTCTACACGTGACGCTTGTTTTCCAGGTTTTCATCGTGGTACCTGCCCAAAGCGCCACCATAGTGGTTTTCGTTGGAGGACGATTTTTATCTTTACTATTTTCATGATTTTTTAATTTTATTTTTGGATTTTTTGCTGAAAGATTTTAAGCTCATGTTGAATCACCTAGTGGTGCCGATGTAGATGCCTCTACCATAATCTGCCATTGATATCCTACTTGAAGAAGTTGCTTTGCCAAGATATGTGCACTTGAATGCAACTTTTGAGATTCTTGATCTACTTTTTTGATATCGGAGTTAACTGTCTTTGTGCACACATCGCAATAGAGTGCCTTTTGAATCCTTATGATTGAGGGTTGTTGCCAGTACATGGTCAATGTGAGAATTAGATATCATGTGTGGAAGCGTGGATGGTGGAGTGTGTTTAGGAAAAGAAGATGGATTGGTTGACAATTTGGAATCTTTGACTCTCCAAACATGGGAAGATGAGCAATGATGGGTGGATATGCAAGTGTGTGTGAAACTAGGACCAACAACTTGATATACTTTGTACATTGCTTGATAAGATTGATTTTGCCTTTGTGGACATCTTTGATGGATGCTTTTCCCTTTTTGATTTTTCCCCATAGTTTCTTTGACTAATGGAGTTTGATATGGATAATCATTATTTGTATTATTTGGTATCCATGTGTAATTGATTTGTCCATTGTGATTCTCAGCTTCTTTTGCTTTGATAACATTCTTCATGCTATGATTCAAATCTTTCTTTTGATGTTGGTCCCAATTCGTGGATGGGGTGATGGGTGAATGAAGAATCATGACATGGTTGGTTGGAGTATTGGCATTGGTTTCATCATAAGGATTCTTCATGCTCTCTATGTTGATGCTTGCATTAGATAAAATTGCCCCCCGTATTATAGAGGTATCACTGATATGTTTAGATCCCTTAATTGTCGAATAACCAAGAACTTGATACTTAGGATTACCAATAATATGCACCAGTTCTAGGATACCCTGTTCATGTAGGCCTAATCCTCTGCCTTGATAATTCATCTGTTGAAATTTTTTATTTGCAATAAGATATGATTTACCTTGGAAACAAGGTGCTAACCCTTCTCTGGTCTATTGTGGATCTTCAAAGGTGACAAATTCTTCATTGATAAGATATATTGCCCTAAAAAAGGTAAGTGATCCAAGTTTATAAGTGATAGGATCCTCCATATGTGGGATAACTCCATGATTGATATCTTTGGCTTGATCTTGTGAAATATCAAATTTTAATGCTTCTTCAAGCGATGATGAATCATTGTCCATGTAAGATCCTTCCTCATGATTCATTTTTTATATGTCTTCACAGGATGTTTCTGATTTACAACTTTTGTAGAAGCCTTCTTCATACCCCTTTATGATATGTCTCTAGTCTTTTTCTATATCTTGATCAGGTGTAAATATGTTAAGAGTAGGAGACTTGTGTTCCTATGTAATGATATGAAGAGTATGAGACTCTTGTTTTGAATGAAGATCATCCATATGTCCATCCAAAGAAATCATCTCATGGGTAGATGGATGAGTATTTTCTATATGGATATGATCATCATTTGCAACATGTTGTATAGATAGGAGATTTCCTATTAGATCATTGTAGTATTGTGGAGATACAAATTCTTGATCTCGGTTAATGTTGGAATTTATTTTGACATAATTTGAATCAAGTTCTTGACATGGGTCAATTTCACAGGATGGATTGCTTACAAAGGGTTCTTGGACATCGTCATTAGGCATGGGAAGTGGCTCAATATCCTGTTGATCTTTGAGTGGATTTGGATCAAGTGTTGAGTTGAGGATTCCTTCAATATTCACAACCATGAGGTCGAAATATGTCAATATGTCTTGGAAAGGACCATTGTTAGACCTTGGTGAAAGATGATGATCATGCTTTGGAATAAACTCTTGAGATATGTCCTCTAACTCATTAGGTTATGTAGATACATTGTCAAAATGATTATTGGTGGATGGATCTTGGATTATGTCAATGGGATAGAATAATTCTAACACTCCCTAAAATAAATCATTGTTGGACATTATTAGTGAATTTTGATCATGATCAAAAGGTTACCCTTGATGCATGTTGATTTTATCATTGGATGAGGTAGAAACATATTCAAGGTGCTCATTGATGGATAGATTTTGATCATCGTTTTCAACAATTATGGTGGAGAGATTGTCAATGTTTTCAACCATAGGATCCAATGATGTTAACATTTCTTGAATTAGATCATTGTTGGGTATTGTTGGTGGATTTTGATCATGATTGAAAAGTGACTCTTGATATATGTTGATTTGATCAGTGGATGAGGTAGAAACATCTTCAAGGTGCTCATTGATGGATAGTTGTGATTGATCTTAGAGATGTGATGACTAATCTTCGAGATGGGGTGATTGGGTTTGTTGTTGATGTTGTTGATCTTGATATCCAACCTCTTGAAATTGGAGATATTGTTTTTGATGTGTTTGTGGACACAACTCAATGCTTTGATGGTATTGTTTAACCAATGGAAGAGTGTATTGATTTTGGGGTGGAGATGTCTCTTGGCACAATGAATCAACTATTTTGGCAACTGAAGCAATTTTATGTCACAAAATTTGATCTTGACACCCTTAATACATTTGATTTTTTTGTTGAGTAAGCATATTTGGAATGTATACTTGTGGTGTTTGTATGGGATCATGGACAAATTGATTTTGGACAATGTTCTGAGTTGGTGTGATGTTTAGATTTGGCATTATAGGTTGACATTGAACATTGTTGTGGTTGGGAAGCATATTGTTTTGATTTTAAAGTTAACCTTTGTTTTTCATGGTGTTACCTTGACTTGGATCAATACATTGAGTTATTAACATATTGTTTGGACTTTGAACAACATTGGTGTGATTTGCAAACATATCCATCCCAAATTTCACCAAGTGTGGATTTTATATCTTCGTGTTTGGTAAGCTTGTATTTGGTATAGTCACATTTGGTATGTATGGATTTGGTGGGATAATGTTATTTTGTTGAAGACTCATGTTTGGTTGATAGATTTGTAAGTTTTGACTTTTATTTAAATCTACCATAGGGAAAGGTAGTCTAAAATTCAAATTAGGCATACTCACATTTGTTGTATCATTGAAGTTTGTAGAAGATAATGACGTCATGTATGGATTGTATAAATGTGAGTTTTGATAGCCAATTGGTATTATAAGGTATTGATATTTTGGTTGACTTGGATTACTCATGATGTATGAATCGAGTTTATATTCCATGTTTTTCTTGTGTTTTGACCTTGTTGCAAAAGTGAACCTCTAAGGTGTTTAGGACCAATGATGAGATGAAGGATGAAAGGGGTGAATGATATGGGTGTTTGAACTTTTAGGAATTTTGGATCAATGCTAGACTTTAGGATTTGATTTTGATTGGTTTGATTTGGATAATGAATTTGTAGATCCCAAGATGTTGGATGTGACCTTAGAATGAACTTGTTCAAAGGGTTGCTAATTTAACTAGACGTATGAGAAAGGATGCATTTTCACACTCCTAACTCAACAAAATGATTTTGATCTAGTTAATGATGTACCCGAGTCTAGATAATGATGTTTCCAAAGCTCTAAATTTGTTTGTGGGATGAAGATGATAAATGCTTGGGATGGATGGCATGTTTGATTTGATTCTAATGAACCTAAGAGGGAATTTGTTTGCAAGACCAAGATAGTGAAGAACATGATTTTCTCCAAGAGTAGTTCAAACCGAAAGACCAATGTTTTGCTTGGAAGAACATAAGACAAAATATTACAAGCACATGTGTGGGGTTTAATAGATTTAATCTTGATTAATGAATTTCTTTTACCACATCCAATGTTTTTCTTAAGTTTCAAACTAAGTGTCTATGTCTCAATTTATGTTCATCCCACAAGGTCCATCATGTGGAAATCGAAGGATCAAGGCAATAGTTTCCTAGGTTGACTTTAGAGAGAACAAATTTAAACGTGGGCCCAAATATTTAGAAGTCTCTAAGGATAGAATCCCTAGGGATAAGTAGTAATATGTGGACTTTTCAAAAGTATTTTCTCTTCCCAAAGGGTTTTGAAATTTTGAAGATTTGTTGAGTGTTTGTTTTCCAATGTTTTAGATCCAATCAAAGTGTTTTGATTCCGAAAATAGTGCACAATCGTAGGATAGAAAAGAAAATATTTGTTGAATTCCCACTTGGATTTCTCCAGTTGTGCTTATTCAGAGCGGATGATTAGAAGCTTTACCACACTGGCTCCCCCTTTCTCAGTACATACTTCTTAGGTCATCCAATCTTCAATTCTCATGAATCTCCCATGACAAAATTTTCATCTCTATAAAGAATCACAAATATGTGGGATAGCTCCAGAGGTCTAACCTCCTGATGCCAACAAATGTTGGGATTTTTGGGCTACTACACAAGAGTTTGTAATAAGGGCATCCATTTCAAAGGACATAATGATAAAATCCCTCAAGAGGTCTCCCAACCCTTAGAACAAGGGCTTTACACATCTTAAATATATTGGGGGAGAGCTATCGTGCATCACTTAGTTGTTTGCAAACTTTTTTTGCAACCACAAATTTGTATAGCAGTTCGGAAGAGCTTGGCTTATGCTCGCTACCACTTGGGTCGTTCCCTTAGGGTGAGTAATTTTTCCCACCAAGGCAGGCCCTCTAAAGGTAAAAAAATAGTGATTAATTACATTCGTACTTCGATCAATCTTTGTTTGCATGAACAAAGAGAGAACACACACGATGCCTTTTTCTCACACTAGCAATCTTTCTTCAATTTATAAAGACCAAAATTTGAAATTTGGAGGCAATATTTTAGACAACCTAATGTCACTAAAAATCTTTTGATTCTCAAGATCACCATGAAGCACGAGAGAAGTTCATATGCATTTGAATGGCAAGAGCTTGTAAAAAAGATTACAAAACAAGAACAAGCACAAATTCTTTTTAATCCTCAAAAGCAATAAATCGATTCTTTTTTTTGAGTGTGAAAGTTGTTTATTAAATTTTAATCCAAATGGAAAATATAGTAAGTGTCTAAGTTCAATTTTAACCAACTTGAAGAAATCGAATCAATGGTTAATTTTAAACCCAAAACTGAAGTGAGTTATCCTAAAACTGAAAACAAATGTAGAAAATGGAAGCCCTAGGCTTATTACAATAAGCATTTAAAAATGCTTTTTCAAGTTTAATGTCCACTTTTCCAACTTAAAATCTGCCTTTTATTTTATTCCCATGTGAGAGCAACCATCGTTGATACCAACCTGCAAACATCGTTAGTAGTTTCAGATGTGTCTTTGATAGCATATAAAGTATCTACAAAACAAAAATATACAAATCAATCCCCTAGAATTTTAAATTTCTATAAATAAAGGTGTATGCACTAAAACAAAGAGCATATGCGCTAAAATATTCAGTATATGCACTATTAAACACATTCAATGCTCTAAAACAAGAGGTAAATGCACTAAAACAAGAAGTAAATGCGCTGAAACATGAGGTAAATGCTCTGAAATAAGAGGTAATGCTCTGAAATAGGAGGTAAATGTGTTGAAACAAGAGGTAAATGCTCTAAAATAGGAGGTAAATACTCTGAAACATGAGGTAAATGCTCTGGAATAGGAGGTAAATGTGTTGGTATGGGATGTGGATGTGCTATAATAGGGCTTTGATGCACCAAAAGTCACCACCAACGCGTTGAAATGGACAATGGATGCACTACATCAAAATTGACGAACATACCTGTTGACGGAACTTGCAAGAAAAAATATTAAAAACGGGGCTAGGTCCCATGGTGGGTGTCAAATGTGAACACTTCAGCCTAGACCTATTCAAACATGGACAAACAAATAAATATTAGTCCTCAAACAAGTTTAAACCAAACGTTCCCTATGAAATTCATTCAAGCATAAGAACAAGAAAACAACATAAAATATCAAATAAAATCTAATGAAATCTCATTTGAATGCTCAAACCAACATCCCATAGGGGAATTGGTGCTTCTTTGATGTGGAAAGAATCCCTTTCCCAATTCCTTGATAAGCTTGATGATGATATGAGATTCTTGATGCAAAATTCCAATAACCTTGCTATGAATGATGAACTTCTATGCTAAATTGGATGAAAATATGGATGATTGTGGATAATGAGATTGCATAAACTTGTGTCTTCAAAAATGCCTAAGATTGTGGATAATGAGCTTGCATAAACTTGTGTCTTCAAAAATGCCTAAGATTGTGGATCCAAATACAATAGAGAAGGCCTTTATTTATAATAAAGAAGGTTGGAAGAATGATGAATGGGATGAATGTGGGATTAAAGAAGGGACCAATGGCATTGTGCCAATTGTCAACATGCTAATGAAATAGAGGAGCACATTTTGAACAATGTGCATGTTAAATGCATGTAGGTGAAATTTGAATTTGAAGAGGTGACTTGTGTAAGAGGGGATGTAAGAGGAATGAATGCCAAGTTAGCTCAAGGAGAGGACATGTAAGAGCCTTTAATGCCAATTTGGAGGAAAAAAGTCCTTTGGGAGGGAGAATTCAAATAAATGGAATATTCCAAGAATATGTCATATTTGAATGAAAATGGGATAATTAATAAATCAAATAAATTGATTTACATGTGCAACTTGCAAAAGCTAGAGGAATGGAGGATTAGTGTTAGGAGCTAAGATTAATTAACTTGGACGAGATTAGTTTGATTGTGACATTTGATTTAAATACTTGAATTTATTTAAATTAAATGAGAGGATATTGGTAGATTAGTAATTTAATTAAATAAATTTGATTTATTCAATTAAATGAAGAACATTAGGATTTAACTAAATGTGGTTTATTTAATTAAGGGAGGAATTTAAGATTTAATTACATAAAGTTGATTTATTTAATTAAAGGAGGAACATTAGGATTTAGTTAAATAAAGTTGATTTATTTAATTAAAGGAGGAACATTAGGATTTAGTTAAATAAAATTGATTTATTTAATTAAAGGAGGAATTTTGATGAATTAATTAAATAAAGATTATTTAATTAATTGGTTAGTAAAGAAATGATCAAGGAAGAATTGAAGTTAGTTAATTAGAATTAAGTGCATGATATCAATCAGGATATTTCGAGTGTCTATAGTATCTAGGTCATGTAATCTCAACGTAAATCCATTTTAAAATGGCCTGCACCAAAAAATATGTTGCAAGGTGTGTGCATTTGGTCTCCTTGTGTTGTGCAACACAACACTCAAGTTTGTGACATGGCTTAATAGCCTCCTGTGGATTCATTAACTCCAGTAGTTGTATCAGACATTAATAGGTCGATATTTTGGTGCAATGACAACAATTTATGCAACAATTGGTATCAAAGTCTAGGTCACGGGTTCAAACCCCTTGCTTGCATTGGGGGATTGTTTCAAGGTGTGCACCCTTGGTCTCCTTATGATGTGTAGCGCAACCCTCAAGTTTTTGACATGGCTTAACCACCTCACGTGGATTCATTAAACTTGGCAGTTGTGTCGAGCATTAATAGGTCAATCTTTGGGTGCAACGGTAATTGTCCATGCAATAAAATGTGCATGAAGTTCGTAGTTTATTGGGTTTGGAAGGTTATTAAAAAAAAATTATGACTAAATTTTCAAGGATTTCCTACCCTGTTACTTCTCTACAAAGAAAAGGAAAAAGGTTTGATTAGTCAAAAAAAAATTAGGAGGCATTTGATCAATTAAAAGAGAAGATACCTACAACATTGATTCCAAAAGCACCTGATCTATAAGTTCATTTTGTGATCATCATTGATTCCTTGAGAGAATGATTAGGTGGTGTAATTGCAATAAGGGCAAGTTATCACCTATGATTCTAGAAAGCTGAAGACATATGAGCAAAATTATGCTCATCATGATCTTAAGCTGGTAGCAGTTGTGCATGCATTACAAATGTGTTGATATTATTTGCTTAGGAAACCCTTCGAGCTAAGGTCAGACCATCGAGGTCTTAAGTATTTGTTTACCCAACCACATCTAAATGCTCGTTAGAGTTGATATTTGACTATGATTTTGAGATCAATTACACTAAGGGCAAAGATAACCAAGTGGTGGATGTCCTAAGTCAAAGGAGACATATCTACTCGATAAACTCTATCCATTTTGATTTCAAGAATCAGGTGTTACAAAATTGCAAGGGAGATGAATACTATGAGCAGGTCAAGCAAGCTCTCATGGACAATCCTCAAGATTTGAGGTATGAAGGGTTTTACTTTGAACCAGATGGAATTTTGAGATTCAAAGGAAGAATGTATGTTTTGAACTTTGAAGAGTTAAGGAATATCATGTGGAAAGAAGTTCATTATGCACCATATTCAATATATTTCTTGAAAGGAATGAAGAAGGATGTTACAAGATTTGTAGCAGGATGTTTAGAATACTAGAGGGTGAAAGCAAAACATCATCACTCGACAGGACTCCTATATCCTCATGAGATTCTAGAGTGGAAGTGGCAGATCATCAATATGAATTTTGTGCAAGGTATCCCTATGTATATAAATAGGCATAATTTTATTCTGGTAGTGGTGGATAAAATCACAAAGGTAGCTCATTTCATAACTAGGAATTTGACATATGGAGCACCAGTCATAGTCTGTAAATTTGTGTAAGAAGTGTTTAGGTTGCATGGTGTTCTTGAGAAGATCGTCTTAGATAGGGATGCACACATGATATCAAGGTTTTGGAAAGCCTCATTCTCCTTACTTGGAACTCAATTGAATATAAGCTCGGCTTATCATCCTAAGACATATGGTCAAACGAAAAGAGTAAACCAAGTTTTGGAGGATCTATTGAGAATGTATTACATGGATCAACAATGTAAGTGGGAGGATTATCTTTCGCTTGTATAATTTTCTTATAATAATTCTCATCATTCTGCTATTAAGATGGCTCCATTTGAAGCATTGTACGGAAGAAAGTTCTAAACTCCTATAAGTTGGGATAAGCTAGAAGATAAAATTATTCTTGGTTTAGAAATGCTATCAAAAATAGAGGAGCACATCAAAGTGATCAAAAAGAGATTAACAAAGGCAAATGATAGGAAAAAAAGATATGTTGATGCTAAGAATATACCAAGATATTTCTTAGTAAGAGAAAAAGTGTTATTAAGAGTCAAACCTTAGAAGAGTTCTATCAAATTTGGAAACTCATCCAAACTAGCTCCTAGATATGATCAACCCAATTGCTTACAAGATTTCTCTACCACCAGCTCTTGCATGCACAATATTTTTTTCATGTGTCTTACCTTCAAAAACATATACTAGGTGTTAATCATGTAATTGGAATACATTGCAAGTATAGGACCCAGGTGTGGTAATGATCAAGCCTCTCAGAGTACTCGAAATGCGTAGGCTCCACTTGCATAACAAAGAGGTCACTCAGTGCAATGTCTAGTGGGGCCAGTATGCAGAGGACAGTGCTACATGGGAGGAATATGATGATATTAGATAAAAAAATTCCTCATTTATTACTCACTTTTGAAGATTGATAAGAAAAAATTGTTGTTTTATTTTAATGTTATGATACATTGAATCATCAGGGACGATGATCCTTATGGGGGGAGATATGTTACACCCTGTCTTTGCTTCACATAATTACTTTTAAATTTTACATTAAAACATAATTTTGATGCAAGATGATTTCATTATGATATTTAATGTTTTGATGAAATTGTATGCAATGAGATGCATTTGCATTTAAATGAATATATGTTATTTAATCACCATTATGATTATGTCATAATTTTTAATGGATAACTACGTGAATGTTTTTTATTATGTAGAAAAATAGGTTTTGATGGGACCTGAAACTCATTACATAATAGTTTTAAAGGGACCTACAACCCTATCCAATAAAATCATGACCCATCAAATATAAACCATATACCATCAACAGTCAATCAACAATAGCACTGAAAATATAGCAGGACAACACAGGTTGCACAAAGAAATTGCAGGGGCCTATAGCTCATAACCAAATACAATCAAGTTTACCTGGAACCTTAAACCCAAAGGTTTTGAAGGGACCTTAAACCCTTAACCAGGTTTTTGCGAGACCTTGAACTCAAAAGAGAGTCATCATCAGGTTTTGGCTAGGACCTTAAACCCACAAACACATATGACTAAAAAGTAGCAGCCTTCTTGCAGCTCCAACCAATTTGAAAAACCATCACACACTCCACCTCCATAGGACAAGGGCCCCCTCTATAGGATAGGAAGATGCGAGAGCTCAAACCACCAAAGCAACCCAACTCCTGCTCATACCAACTCCACCTCAAAAGGAACAAGCAAAGGAGAAGAGGACTTTCTATTGGACCTACAACAAATAGCTCCACCCCAATAGGAGTGGGTTCTACCTCAACAAGAGAAAACTTCACCTCTATAGAAGAAACCATATGTAGAATTCAGCCAAATGAAACCACTCCAGTAGGACAAGCACTCACAACAACCTTAGGCATAAGAAGAGATGGAAGCCAAAAACCAAACTTAAAGATCAAGTCAACCCACAACATAGAGAGAACACTCCACATAGCCTTCAAAATAACTAGTTCCAAAGGCATCAACCATAAACAAATATATATATATATATATTTTCCCCAACAGACCTCAAAATCGTCATACTCTGAAAGGGAAACCATGAAAAAATATTAAACACAACATCCTCTGAGATAAGAGGAGCAATAGAAGAAATCCCATAATAGACCAACACAAGCCTAGATAACTCCAAACCTTTAAAAACCAAAAACAATAATATAACCCAACAGGGGAACAACACCAAATAGAGAAAAGACCGTATAATGAGGTAAGAAGGGTTCTTCCCAAACCAAAAGAACAATAGAATAAACTAGGTTTTCAAGATAATCATTAGAAGAAACCCAAACAAATGAAAGTGCCCTATCCTAGCACCAATAAAGAACCTAGAGTCTAACCAAAAATAGCAACACAAAAGCAAAGAAACTCCCCCATACCAAAAGAAAAATAACCACGACCTGGGGGAAAACAGACGACACCAAAACCACAAAGAGTAAGCTCCTAACATGGAGCCACACCCATCCACAAAGGATAGCCTACACCAAAGGAAGACAACCCGAATAAGACAACACACAGGGTAGTCATTGGGAAAAACTACACACCCATCCTCTAGAGCATCCAAAAATGCAACCACAAAGACTAAGGAGCTCGCAGGAGGTAGAGGCTCCAAGAACCCAGACAGCGGCAGAAGATCCTCACCAAACACCAACCGCCCATCATCAGAGAGTTTGAAAACCAAAGGCACCAAGAAAAAAATCATAGAAGCCACAGACACATGAGACTGAAAGACCTCCACGGCCCATGAATCCTCATCAAATTTGTCCTCAGCATCAACAACCTCCTCAAACGAATTCAAATTTCCTCCCCTACTACTCTTCCCACTTGCTCTCGATCTCGCATCCACTCTCACAATCTAAATAATTATTGCGTGAATTATTTTCTAAGTGACATGCAAGAATATTCCTTTCCCTCTAGAAAGAGAGGGAGAGTATCACCCAAGAGAGGAGAATAGATTACTGAGTTTACACACAGTCATGTAGGTCTAATTTAAAACTCGTTAAGTCAATTGGAGTATTAAGTAAAATTGAGTTGTCAAATGAAGTAGATAGGTTAAGTCTAACCTAGTCGATTTGAGTCTTTCTAATTCTTTTTCGACATGAAAATTTAAAATGTTTATCATTAGATGTTGTCAAGGATAATCAAATAAATGATCTATTTTTATTTTGATGAGTTAATTAAATTGCAAGAATATTGTGATAATTGATAGTTAAATATGTGTATAATATATATTGATATATATTATAAATTTATATGAGATAATATATATATTCATATATATGTGTGTGTTGTATTAAAAATAATATATATGTATATATAAGATATTTATTATATATATTTATTATGTGTTAATTTGGAATTCTATTTAGAAGGCAAAACTTATGGTATTTAAACCAAAATAAATATCTTTGCTTATGATGTTTCCTTCTTTATCTCCATATAATCCACTAAGTGGTAGATCGAACTATGTTGTGCAATATTTTTTTAACCACTTTAAAATTGTAGCTATAAGAGTTGGTAATGATTTTTGGTTATAAACAAGAGACGCATTTGCGTCATGTTCCTGCTGATTGAGTTGTGTTTGGTTGTTTGAGAGTTAGCAATTGACATGTTTAATCATAAATAATTATGCAACTAATGTTTGTAGTTGGTGTCATGACAAATTTTTGAAAACAACTAATAGAGCACAATAGACAATGGTTATGTAGATGGTAGAAGTGCAATATTGAAAATCTTTGATGGATGAACAAGAATTCATTTAAATATCACAAAGGCATCAATTTTTTTTTTAATTAGTGTTAAAATCTTAGAAATATGTAACTAATTTTTGAAAAATAGTATTAAATTATTATGTAGAGTTTTTTCAAAAATTTATTGTTAAAACAAAACCCATTGAAATAGAACCATACTTTACTCATCTTTTATTTAATTTTCTATATAAAGTTAGATAGCTATCAAAACCTGTAAATAAAAAAATAGGAGTATTATTTTCAAAATACCCTCGCCTTCTATCAACAATTAGATACTATATTCTAAAATTAAAATATGTTATAAATATTTTGCACTAAAATTAAAACCTATCAGCATATCATTTTAATTTGTTAGAACTTTGTTCAGGCAACTCTAAGGATACAAACATAAAAATTCCGATGGCTATGTATACCTATCAAAAGTTTGGACATCTCTGCTAATGCAAGTGCTAGTCTGTACTAACAGATATACGTGAAAGTGAAAAAATAAAATTAATTTTGTACTTGAGAATGTTCTTTATATTTTTAACTTTTACTAAATATTGACTCATCATATATGCACTCAGGGACCGCAACTCTGATCAGATTTGCTGAAACTGGCTCCCAAGGATCATAAGTTTGACCAGATTTCCTGTGTTTGCACTCAAGGCTCCTCAGACTTGCTAAATCTGCTTGTTACAGCCTCGTTGAGACTTCCTTGTACTTAGACTGGCATTCTCTTGATCAGAATTAGCAATTCTTATGACACTACATTAAACAATATGGAAAGCTGCAAAGGCACTATATGGATTGGAAGAAAACAGGACCTTTCGCTCCTGCCATGGAGTTTTCTAGAGAAATCACCCGAGATAAGATGCCAACAAATAAAAGATGCCATAAGATCTAAAATGTAGATAGTCCCATGTGAATGACAAATAATTCAATGGTTATCATTCGTCAGTATACTATTGAGGAATAGTAAAACACTATTGAGGAATAGTAAGATACTATTGAAGAATAGTGTTTGTATATGATTGAGAAAAAAAATCAAACATTATTCAAAATGTTTACATCATTGCAATATGACTGTAGACAACTATTAACCAATAGAATGAAAGAAAAATGGTTTTGTAATATTAACAAAAATATGAAATAAATATCAACTTTAGAAAATATGATCAATGAAATTTAATTCTTGCATCCAATTGGTTGATGTTTGCCAAACTATTGAAATAGATGAAAGCATAAGTATACCTGCCTGCGGCAGGAACTAATAAAACCATTCCCTATTTAAATCACCAAAGTGGCAAAGGTGGTTGCATAAAAACATTGAATCTATATTTTTTTTAAAGTGACCTTTAAAATCCTATTCAGCCACTAAAGTCATGGAACAAAAGAAGAATTATGAGCCACTAAAAGTGACAATTTAATTTAATTTTTCCATGCATTAAAATGTTGATACATTGATTGTAAAAGGTGATTTCCTTTTAAAAGTATAAAAATCATGGTCGCGCTTCTATGGCACAAAGAAAGGGTAGTTTAAAAAAAAAATTATGGTGGCATTTAAGGAGGTTGTCGTGCCCTTAGAAAAGGGGTGACTCTTTCTATTTATAATTATACTCTTAAATGAGTAGTGGCGGAAAATTAAGTGGGGAGTAATACTCTTAAACTACCATTATATGTTGTGGGGAGATAAAAAAAATAAGGTAATCTCTTCATTTGGTTTTGATGTTCGTTTTTCAAAGGAAAAAATATGGCTATAAGGGAGAGTTTAAATATTTTATGGTTGGGTGTGAGTCTAAAGAATAATTTTGATTGTGTGTTGGTTGGGTGCCAAGATTTTATGGGGGTAGTTGTAAAATTAAATGTAATGGAGGATGATAGGAGAGAGAACATGAATTAGTGAAGGGGGCTTTTCATTTTGGAGGGAGCATTCTCTATTCGAAAAATAAGAACGTTTTGGGCAAAGGGAGGCATGACTGTAAAAGGAAAAAGAAATTAGTTTCAATTAAGAGATTTTATACATTATTTCTCTATGGTTGGCTATGACTAGAGATGAAGATAGTTTTGCTTTTGGGGGCATTCTTTCAATCATTGATTTTTTTTAATACTCTCCACTCTGAGACTATGTTGGAGATCTTTATTTTGGGGAAGAATTCCAGGAGATATACAAAAGGAGTGGTCTCCACCTCAATAGGAGTTGCAATGGAGAAAACGTGTTGAGAAAGTATGAGCCACCACTTGCACCTGCATGTCTGAGACTATGTTGGAGATCTTTATTTTGGGGAAGAATGTTGGAGATCTTTATTTTGGAGAAGAATGTTGGAGATCTTTCTAAAAGTATGAGACTATGTTGGAGATCTTTATGTTGGGGAAGAACGTTTACATCAGACTGAAGGTCACATGAGGAACAAGAGAGATGAACTGGTGTTTTGTATATCTCCTTGTATAAGCATGAATTTGCACCCCTAACAAAAATTCCCTTTTACCCCCTTACACTTTAGAAAACCTAAGGCGGAGTCTTAATTCCACTTAAGCTCACTGCTCACATCACACTTGGCAATCTGTTTGTGTGTTGGTGGAAGCGTTTCTATTGGGGATGCTTGCACAATGCGTAGATGTTTGTGCAACACGCTTATGTCCCTGGTAGATTCATGCAGCTGGAGATTGTAGAGACGTTACACTTTCGATTGGAAGTCAAAGTATAACGCCCCTCTTCATTTTTCATCCTTTCCTTCATATTCTTGACCATTCCATCCATTTTCAAGTTTTCCAAGATTGACTTGAGCACTCTCTCTATTTCCATTCATCCATTTTTCAAGCTTTGTAGTAGCACATTACACCTCATTGCAGAAATCCACTACTCTATCACTCTTATAGTGCGAGCGCATAACAACACCATTGCAGCAGAAGCTTGAGTCCCTCTCATTCACTCGTCCATGAGCCTTGAGCACTTTGGATGGAGGTGGTAAGCTCATCTCATCTCCTCTATCATCTTTGGTTGGGTAAGCACGTACTGTATTGTGGTGTCTTTTGTTTACATAGCTTGTATTCTTTCTTTATCTATATTTATATCGTTGCAAACTTGGTTGTCCGTGGAGGTGGAAACACCAAAACGGGGGTTTGATTGAGGCAGGCCCCTAAATAGCCCTAATATTCCCCCTTTTTATGTGTGTAGGTGGAGAGATCTCAAAGCAAGTTGGTGAGGAGATTATTGTGCGAGATCGTCTTCGTCACCCTTGCGGTAATATATTTCCTTTATCACGTTAATCAATACATTTCCTACTTCTTGATCTTATTTTGTCATTCTTGAAACTTCTAAACTAGGTTGTTAGTCTACCTTTTGGAGTTTAACCTCGTCTCTCTAGTTTTCTGGTGGTACGAATGCCAGCACACCTGTGAGATGCTAGTGTGTCATGTTGTCATCCCAAAACCGTGCTTCTATCCTCAGACAAAGAGTTACCTGAGACGCAAAGTTGAATCTAGAAAGTGACTCATCTAGTCTCCCTTCAGCTCTCGAGATTGCAGAGTGGTTGAAGGATACATAATCCTCATCATTCTCATCCTTTCTATCCTAACCTTCCTTTAAATAGAGGTAAGTTAGGGCAGCCTCTCCGCTCTTGGCCTTTCATGACCAGGGGCCTTGCAATGGTTGGTCCCCCTGTCTTACATTTTTGGTGAGCCTGACGTGAACCACTTTGGTTCTATTTTGTGATACTGAAAGCTCATTTCCTCGTATCCTAGGACTGTTGTAGGTGTGAGTGTTGTGAGGCAAGAGCCTCACAACCCAACCTATGACCCCTAGTAGGCTTAGTTGGAAGTTTTCAAAGTGTAGTGTAACGAAACCTTAATTGGGTCACTACCTTATCTCATAAACCTTAGGAGGCTCTGTAGAAGTATTGTTTGGTGTGCGCGATGGCCTCTTTCTTAAATCAACCTATTCCCTCTACGCAGACTGTAAGTATTGGTATAAGCATAACCTTCACCTCACAGGATATGTTGATGGGCTTCAATAGATAACTATCTCCTCTCTATATTCCTGCAAGGATAAATGTGAATACTATAGCGGGTGTTCTCGTTGATCCGACATCTCAAGTGAATATCATAACTAAGGAAATCATGTTGATTAACTTCCCGCATAAGGATGGGTATGATGCACTTGAGAGTACCATCCGCACACACGACAAACTTTTCGTACCTCCTATAGGGAGTATTGTCCTATCGGTCCTCGTTGGACCTAAATCTATAAGCCTTAAGTTTGACATCACCTCGAGGTATGAAATCTTCAGAGTGAAGCTAGGTATCCCCTGGCTAGTAGCTATGAACGCAGTTCCCTCGGTTATACACAAGTGTCTAAAGTTTTTTCATGGAGGTTTGGTACACGTTGTCCATGACACCGGTTATAAACCACCAGTTGCACGTGGCAACTATACCTTAGATTACTTTTGGCTTGTGTGACTTGTTCCTCTCCCACCTAGGAAGGACCTTCTACATCACACATATCAAAACTATAAAAAGGGGTGCGCTAGGCCGAAAGTGAGATACCCTTTGTGGCCTTATGTTGTTTTGCATAGAGCTTGTCTAAAGGCTGACAGTGATGCTACCAAGGCATGTAGAAGAGAAGAAGAGAAGTAGTCTCAAGATCCTCCTTCTTCCTCTTCCACTATTTAGCCCAATGCTTCCTCTCACCCTATCACGATACCATTTTCTTTTGTCTCACATTCGCAAGAGAATCCCATGGTGCTCGCTTGGCGAAAGGCCAAGCATCTT
The DNA here is from genome assembly GCA_007115665.2 of Sequoiadendron giganteum. NCBI lineage: Eukaryota > Viridiplantae > Streptophyta > Pinopsida > Cupressales > Cupressaceae > Sequoiadendron > Sequoiadendron giganteum. The sequence continues at coordinate 553,301,469 of CM021103.1, read as the reverse complement.
GCATTTGAGCCTCCTGTCTTACCCACGGAGCCTAGGCCCATTCGATATGGAAGGCAGAAAAAACCCATGGAGAATCCTCTTTGTCTCGGCCTTTGCGGCCTCCTATTATCCCTGTTCCTAAAATAGTGAACCGAAAGAGGCCCACCACCGAGGCGTTAGAGTCAACTCCTCTTGCCATTTTTGAACCTACCTCTTCTTCTCCCATTCAGGAGTCTTCCCTTTCACTGGAAACAGTTGTGGGGGACACTCCCATGGCTAAAAAAAATCCTTTTGTCCCTTCGTAGATCCCGACTTCCAGTTCGAAGAGTCGTAGAAACCACCTTGCACGTGAGTGTAAGCGTCAGTGAAAGGCCCTCCTAGCTGAGCAAGCCTCCTTGCAAAAGGAGGAAGATATGACCGCACCTCTTGCTGCGTCCTCCTCTTTCCCTTCTTTTGTCTATGAATCTCTTCCAACTCCCGCTATGAGCACACATGCGCTTGGAAAGATGCAAGTGTTCATCACTCCTTCAGCAGAGCCACCTTTGTTGACTTTCGTCTTAGATATCTTGCCTTTCCTAAAGCCCATGGATATGGTGAACACTTTGATCGTATTTGTTGCAGATATTTCCTCTTCACCCTCGACCCTCCTTGTTTCATCCATGGGGATTTCACCTCCTCCGATGAAGAAGAAGGTAGAGCATGGTCCCCCCAGCAATGGAGGATGTAAGAAGATCCCACCTTCTCTAAAAGGTGGCCCCAAATTGGCTTGTTCTATTCTAGTGACGGAACCAATTCTAGCCTCCCCCGAGTCTCTCGGTGAGCCTAGCGGTGAACCTTGGGTGCAAATTCCTCTGTCTACCGAGGTGAAGCATGGCACTCCTATCAAGTGTATGTTTAACTCAGTGGATGAAGTTCTAACCTTGTTAACGATCTTTGTGAATTCACTGACCTTAGACCCACAAGAGTTGAGTGATGAAGACCTCACAGGTCCCTCTGCCTTGGCCCTTGTTGCAGGAGGATCGAAAGCTCTTCCCCTTAACATTACACCATTGCAGGCAGATCATGCTTCCCCCTACAATGATCTAGAGTGGCAAGTTGACGACCTCTTGGTCGACCAGTGTTAGGGGGAAACCCTCTTCTTGATCTTTAGAATAGATGTGTGTGTGTTGTGATGTGTTCCCCCATGATTGTGCTTTGTGTGTCTGGATGACCCTCATCACCCCTGTTGGTGTTTGGATACATGCGTGGTGTTTTTTTGGTACACCTTCCTCTATATGTATCTCCATTCTTCCATGTTTGTGATTAACTTTCAGTAAATTGGGGATGATGCAAAGCGTCGAGATCATTTAGGCCTCCTTTCATGTTGACCCAATTTTTTTAATTTTACTATCTTCCATACATTCTTCCAGATCCGATTGGGGATTGATGATCTTTCGTCTCTTATCGTGGTTACCTATCATATATAAATAAAGGCAAATCTGACCCCGCAAAACCAAATCCCCCTATACCCTTTGTGTGTGATTTATTTTCTTTCACTTTTCTCTTTATCTTTATCTCGTATTTTCTCGAGTTGTCCCTTTCACGTGTGACAATGCTTCTTCTACATTACTTAGTCTTTATAAAATGCATTAGTTTCCAAATGAATCTTTTCTCGAAGACCCTTCACATACTTCTTTATTGGAATTGCATTCTCAACTTGAAACCCCAGTGGAACATGTTTCCTTCATCATGGGTTCGTAAAGAAAGGACCTGGAAACCCTCCTCCAAAGCAAGAACAGTCTTAGTCTTCCCCTCGCATGAGTGCATCTCCTTCCTTTAAAATTTATTGATGAAGTGAACATCTTTCAAAAGGATTCCTTTGTGATGAATTGATTCAAGAAGAAAGACACTAGCTTTCAATGGTGTGTCCCTTGAGTGGACCCCTCCTTTCCACGTTGGGTTTTCGAGGGATCCCTTTGAAAGTTTTCAACAAGCTGTATGACATCTAGCTCGGGGCTAGCCCGACTATATCGGTTTCACCTCTTCACGTCTAGTCTGGGGGCAGCCCAACTAAACCTACTTCACATCCTTACATCTAGCTTGCGGGCAACCCGACTATACTTCACTTTTCAAGCAACATGTCCCTTGAGTGGACTCTTCTTCCTTTTGAAGGGTTCCTGAGGGAGCCCTTTGAAAGTTTTACAACTTAGTCATGGCCTTCGTGATTGTCCGTTCACTGGTCTGTGTGGTCGCTTCCTGATGTGTTTTATCTACGGATAAACATGTCACCTCTCTGACTCTACAAAGTCCCCTTTTGCTCGGTCTCTCTCATGTGAGAGTTCTTGGGGGATACCTTCCTTGCAGATCTGCGAGTCTGTAAGGTGTTTTTCCTGGTTTCCTTCATGTGAAAGTTCTTGAAGGATACCTCCCTTGTAGATTTGTGGGTCTGTGAGGAGCTTTTTTTGGTTTCCTCCATGTGACATTTCTTGGGGGATACCTTCCTTGCAAGTCCGCGGATTTGTAAGGTGTTTTTCCTAGTTTCCTTCATGTGAGAGTTCCTCGGGGATACCTTCCTTGTAGGTCTTTGGATTTGTAAGGTGCTTTTCCTGGTTTCCTTCATGTGAGAATTCTTAGAGGATACCCCCCTTGTAGGACTATGAGCCTGTGAGGCACTTTTGTACTTCAACTTTGTAGTTCCGCGAAACTATGAAATCCTCTCCTGCACTTCTGAGATCGCCAAACTATGCTCTACTTCCTTGTTGGTTCAAGTATACATCTCTTACTCTATTAATTCCTTACTACTCTACTTTACCAAAGCAATCATCAGTATTTGTGCTCACTAAAGTGGGGGAAAAATGTATAAGCGTGAATTTGCACCCCTCACACAAATTCCCTTTTACCCCCTTACACTTTAGAAAACCTAAGGCGGAGGCTTAATTCCACTTAAGTTCGTTGCTCACATCACATTTGGCGATCTATTTGTGTTTCAGTGGAAGAATTTATGTTGGGGATGCCCGCGCGGCATGCTTACATCCCTGACAAATTTCTATGGCTGGAGATTGTAGAGACGTTATACTTTTGATTGGAAGTCAAAGTGTAACGCCCCTCTTCGGTTGGCTGACCCAAATGTGGTCGTTTTTATCCTTTCCTTCATATTCTTGACCATTCCATCCATTCTCAAGTTTTACAAGATCAACTTGAGTACTCTCTCCATTTCCATTCATCTATTTTTCAAGCTTTGCAATAGCACATTACACCTCATTGCAATAATCCACTACTCTATCACTTTGATAGTGCGAGAACAAGACAACACTATTGTAGCAAAGGCTTGAGTCCCTCTCATTCCCTCCTCCGCAATCATTGAGTGCTTTGGACGGAGGTGGTAAGCCCCTCTCATCTCCTCTATCGTCTTTGGTTAGGTAAGCACGTATTGTATTGTAGTCTCTTTTACTTACGTAGCTTGTATTCTTTCTTCATCTATATTTCTATCGTTGCAAACTTGGCTATCTGTGGAGGTGGAAACACCAAAACGGGGGTCTGACTAAGGCAGGCCCCTAAAAAACCCCAACATTCCCCCATTTTTTGTGTAGGTGGAGAGATCTTGGAGCAAGTTGGCAACGAGATTATTGTGTGAGATCATCTTCGTCACCCTTACGGTAATACATTTTCCTTATCACATTAATCCATACATTTCTTACTTTTTGATCTTATTTTGTCATTTCTGAAACTTCTAAACTAAGAAGTTAGTCTACATTTTTAGAGTTTAACCTCGTCTCTCTAGTTTTTTGGCCGTACGGACGCTAGCACGCTGCATTGTCATCCCAGAACCGTGCTTTTGTCCTTAGACAGAGAGTTACTTGAGACGTAGAGTTGAATCTGGAAAGTGACTCGTCTAATCTCCCTTCAACTCTCAAGATTGCAAAGTGGTCAAACAATACATAATCCTCATCATTTTCATCATTTCTATCCTAACCTTCCTTTAAACTGAGGTAAGTTAGGGCAGCCTTTCCGCTCTTGGCATTTCATGACTTGGGGCCTTGCAGTGATTGGTCCCCCTCTTTTACACTCATGTACATTTAATTGTAAGAAGGGAGGGTTAGAAGTGTATTTTCTTCAAAAATCTTACAATGTTGACTATGTTAAGAGTCGTAAGCTTCAAGTGTTGAAGTGCAAAAATACTAATTATAGGCATGTAATAATTGTTCCTCAATAGGAGTTGTAATGGAGAAAACTTGTTGAGAAAGTATGAGTCACCACCTGCACCCGCATGTCTGAGACTATGTTGGAGATCTTTATTTTGGGGAAGAACGTTTACATCAGACTAAAGGTCACATGAGGAACAAGAGAAATGAACTAGTGTTTTGTATACAAAAGGAGTGGTCTCCACCTCAATAGGAGTTGGCAAAGGAAAGGGCCTCGATCCCACAGTTACAAAGCTAGAACAACAAATAGAGAAATAGGTTGGGAAGAACAACACCAACCCCCACCAGAAAATAGCATCAAAATGGCACGTAGGCCAAGTAACCAAAAATGCAACCACAAAACCATCATCACCATAATCAAAAACAAAATCCCCAAAAATAGTGTGCAGACCATTTATGAGGTTAACCAAATTCCAGCAGGTATAAAACCATAACATAGTTATCATGAAATAGCAGTCCAGGATAATAAAACTAAGCACCAGCAGATTCAGAGCAGTCATAGAATCAGAGTAGAAAGATAAGTCATGAGGCCACACCCAACATGGCATGATGCATGAGTCCATTGGTTACCTTCATATTATTCCACCACAATATTCCACCTCATAGCAAGCAGAATAGGCCAAACAACCATCCACAACGCAACAACACAACACCCAATCACCATAACCTCCCCAAAACTAAGCCAAAATTCAAACCAATTATTGTATATTTCAAAACATTTTGGTTTCCATTGGTTACCTTCATATTCTTCCACCACAATATTCCACCCCATAGCTAATGGAGCAGTCCAAACAACCATCCACAACATTGCAACACAACACCCAATCACCATAACCTCCCCAAAGCCAACCCAAAATTCCAACCAATTATTGCAGATTTCAAAATATTTTGAAACCAACAGATCATGAGACAACCATCTCACAATAGTCTTAAGTCTTAGAGAACCAAATTTAAATCCGAACAATGTGGCAAACCTATCGCTCTGAGAGCCATAATCAGTGGTAGTAATAGAGGTACAAAGAGCCCGCCTCTTCTAACTCCAAACGCTTGCAAAACCAATAACTGGGCCATAAACACATGAAATAATGATGGGGAAAAGAAACCCATTCATTCCACTAGCCCCTCCATCTCTATAGGAAAAGTTGCCAAGAAAACCTTGACCACAATAACTAGGAATCACCATCAGACCCAAACTCCACCTCAAAAGGAGTGGTCTCTACCTCAATAGGAATTGCAATGGAGAAAACCTGCTGAGAAAGTGTGAACTTCATGTCTTCTTTTATTTCTTAAATATTTAGTTAAATAATATTTTGAGGATTAAGTTCTAGAAATTTAAAAAGGAAAATATCTCTTTAAATTCAGAAGAGTGCATTTTTAAGAAAATTACATTTTCTCTTTGACAAAAACAACAGTTTAGGAAATTATTTCACTACAATTATAGGAAGAATAATTAAAATATATTATTCTCGAGGAGGGATCATTTTTCTAGTTTAAAATAAAAGATAGTTTTGGTTAAATACATGAAGTCCAATTATTCAGATTTAACAATTACTCTCTCAGCGGAGTTGTTCATGTTTGGACATTTTACATAGGTTGAGTTAAGAATGAAAATTTTAATATTTAAACTTAGTAGCACTTTGCGTAAATTCAAACAATATTATCATCATGAATAAACAAAATTAATATGTTGCTCTTTACGAACAAAACCATATATTTTTACACTGAAAACTTGAAACCTTATTATAAGGAAATATCCATCTATATAAGATGTTATATTATTATTGAACTTATTGAACATATTGTGAATATTAATAAAATAAGACCAGGAAGTTCAAGTCGATGAAATTTTGTCGTCATGCTTAACTAAAGTGCTTTAAAATAAGAGAGTAGTTACTCTCATGGTTAATACAAAGGACTTGAACAAGTGGCGGTAGCCAAGACCCAAGATGTTACAAAAACATAACATGGATTTTCAAAGTTAGAGAAACTAACCAACCGGTCAAGTATTGACTTAGTGAGTCATCACTATATGAATAAGAATCTTATGAAAAGTCAAACCATTTGGTCTAACGGTAAGTTTGAGTTAACCTTAGGCCATTAAAGGTTTCCAAGTTGAGTTAGAGGTGGGTGAACATATGAATCCGCTTTTTAAGGAAGTGGTTGAATTTAAATTAAACTTTGGCCAAAGTGTGCAAAAGTATTTGCTTGTACTTGTCGATTCATTGTGCTCTAGAATTGCATAACCAGTCAATAATGTCATACTTAGAGAAGTCTATAGTTGTATGACCATATTAATTATGTAGGACACAACACTAGAGACTCGGATGGCATACCAAGGGTTCCTTAGTATATACTCTTCATCAAAGGGTAGGGCCACTTCTAGTTGGAAAGTGTGTGGGGCACTGTTGGTCTATGGTTGGAGGTAAAGTGCTTGGGTTATGTTATGCCTCTTGTAGATGACATGCCAAGGCTTATGAAACAGAAGATTAATTCAAATATGGAATTCCTGGCCTTGATCTTATTTATAAATAGTAAATTTATTTACTTAATTATATTTCATATATGAAATTCAAAGCGGAAGTCTTAACCTTGATCTTTACAAGTTGAAAAGTAATGTTACCTTGAATGAGAAATGTTTTATGTTTTCAATTATGCAAAGTATAATAAAATATTTTAGAAAGGAATTTTTTGTACATCCCTATTTTTAAGGAATTGAAATTATTCACTGAGGTTAAAAACCAAAGTATTTACTATGTTTTATGGTTATATTTGTTACAAATATGCATTTGTTGGGATTAAGTGAGTCTCCATATTTCCTGCACCGGTCAAGAACTTGCTGAAGATGGGACAAATGGTCTTTAGGATGCTTATAAAATACTTTGATATCCTCAAGGGATACATGAACAATTTTATTGATCAACCCTTTAAATTCCATATCCATGACCCTTTGTAAAATTCCCCCCCATTGGACAAACCAAAAGGTATTTTTATGTAAGCCATAGTTCCCCATTTTATAGTTAAAGTTGTTTTAAATTGATCTTCTCAAACACCAAAATCTTATTATAACCAAAATAACTATCTAATAGTGAAAAATTCTTAGAGCCTAATGATGAGTCCAATTTATGGCTCAATTTATATAGGGTTTATCATACATTTTTTGATGATACTATAGACTTTGGCATTGGTTATTGGCATCCTTTATGTTATTTCCCTAGATTTGAGAACCTTAGGCATAAGCTTATCCTTGTGAATTTTGATAATATTAATGTGCTATGTGGATTAATCTATGTTGATTTTACATGTGGTTGAATGGATTTTACTTTATGTTAATTACGTACAGGTAATTGTTTGTGTGTGATAATGTTATTATGCAGGTTCACATTAAGATGTTGATATAAATGAGGGCTACAAAGTAGAAGAAGTTCCTACCAGCTAGTTTGTTGCCAAGGAAGTCAAAAAGGTTATCATTAAGAGGTCAATGTAGGGAAAGTCCTAACTCAAATTAAAGATTGTAGCTACCTTTTAAATGATCATACTTATTAGTTGAATGAATATAGGAGGCATTTTTATGCTAAATATGCATTCAGGCAAGACTGGCTTGACCAAATCATATGCATGCATAACCTCCTTTCCTCTTTCTATGCTTTCAATAAGTGGCATCCTCCTAATTTGTTGGAGTTGACTGCCTTGTTAGTTATTTAGTTAGTAGTTTTCTTCCTATAATAATAATTAGATGCTCCTTCTCAGAAGGTTGAATGTTTTGATGTTGTACTTGCATTCCTAGTTTTCAAGAAATACATATATGTTGTTCTATTGTAATCATGCTTTCAATGAATAAAATTATATTATAATTTTGTTTTATGTGAGTTATTTTCAAGAGAAACTCACCCAAGGGGGCCCACTTGGTGAGAATTCCATCCTTTTAGCTTAGTCGTTACTTTTTTATTCAGCAATAGTTACAATTCTGGCAACTGTCTGTTCGTACAACCACTAGAATTCCATTTTGTGTTTGTTCCTACAGCCAAAGCAGACAGAGTAGTTTCCTGTCCATTTGCTAAGATTTATATTTCTATCATGTATTTCAATTTAGTATAGCCGCTAGTTTATGCTTAGTGTTTATGTTACTTCCTTTCAAGCAATTTACTTTCAACATCATATCCTTTCTAGTTATAGAATGAATATGGCTACAATAGAAACCCAGTGCACATATAGTGCCGACCCATTTTAATTTCACGTCCCTGGGTTGACAATTAAATGAACCTTCATGATGAGCAAGATAGCTATTTAGTACAGATTTTCAATCTTTGAGTTACATCTTTAAGGGCTTAGTTGTTGAATCATTAGAGGAGGCCAACACCTAATACCACTTGCAAAGAAATGTTCCATGGAAGGTAATGGATAGTGGTATTTTAAAGAGGCTTTATTTAGATCTCTAAAATCAACACACAACATTATTTCTCCATTTTTCTTTCTTAGAGGTACCAAATTTGAGACTTAAGATGTGTTTTTAATCGGAAAGATTATGTTGGCCTTTATTAACTTATTCAACTCCTTCTTCATGAGAGGTTCTAATTTTGGATTTAGAGGCCATTGTTTTTTCCTAACAGGCTTAGTGCTTGACTCTAACTCAACGGTACGTTGTGTTAATGTTGGATCAAAACCTTTAAGGTCACCATAATCTCATGCAAAGACATCATTATATTCTTTAAAAATCTAAATGAATGCATGTTTTTCTTCTTGGATATATACCTTTCTAAGCTTAAGAAGTTTGTCATTATTGATTGTAACCTCTTCATAGTGTTCATGCTTAACTTTCATGCTAATTTTCTCTCTTTTTGCCTACTCGTTAACATTAAAAATTCATTCAAGTGTAACCAAACCCCTTGGCAACTTATTTTACCTTGGCCAGATGATCTATTTTTATATTGTTGTTGTATTTTCTCTTGATTTTAGCTAAGAATTTAACTTCTTCTTTTAGGAATTTGATTATTTGTAGGTCACTATCAAACACCTACCAATGTATGTTGTTATCAAGTACATCTGGTCTTATAACTACTTTTATATGTTGTTTTAACTTCTCTTTTTTAATATCACTATGAATTGTTAGAATCCAAGATCACCTGCATGCAATAACCTATTACATGCAAAAGACATTCAGAACAAAACAAGATCTGTAAACCTCAAAGTGTAAAATGCATTATCAGAATCTCTATTATTACAAAGAGATCAATCCTTATGAAGGAGATCAAGAAACCCTCAAAGGGAAACCCTAAATGAAACCCTAGTGTGCACACTTAATAATTAATCAATTATTAATGTGCCTAAGTTTAGCTTAAGCAACTAGAGGAATAAGTGACTTAATTAATTAACCAGTATGATGTAATTAATTAAGCGTAATAAATTATTACTCTAACACCCCCCCTTAAGATGAACTTAGGAAGAAGCTAAAACACTAGAAGAAGATGCATGCAAACAAAGATGGGTCCCGGCAACTAGACCTGATCAGGTACCCATTTACAAATGCAAGAAAGAGGTAGAGGAGGAAAACCCAGTGGGACAAAACCCCCCTACAATGATTTGACATGCTGCAAAGAAGCACTTGAAGAACACTGTAGAGTAACACTGGAACTGCAATCTGGCAAGCAAGGAAAGATACTTCTGTCTACACGAAACCATATCGGAATCATAATGATGCAATAGCAGACCCGATGCCACGGAACACTCGAAAACTCCAAACGGGAACAACTCTGGAATCTATGAAGCAACAGTCGATTATTAAATGGTGTATCACTGAAAATGAAGTGCAAAGATGCAAGTGGCACTCTCCCAACTGTCAAAATATCCAAGTAATCTCCAAAACACCCATCGGGCCAAATCTGGAATAATGAAAAACCTGGGATAGATACAGAAAAAAGTGCATGGACAGCAACATAAAGCTCCTCAATACCTTTCCAACGCCGCAAAGATAGCGAAAATCGGAGATCGTGGCAAAGAGTTATGAGCTCGGAAGCATAAAAAGTACATCTAACTTCAACAAGAAATAAATGCAGTAAAATAGGAAAATACAGTAAAATAAACCACACCACAGGATAGTGCTCGGAACCAGCTTTCCGACGATATCTCGTTTGCCCGATTTCGATACCGTATGCCCAAGTTATACCAAAAACAAAAAAACTGCTCTTTTAAGGCAAATAAGGGTTAGGGTGACAAACTGCCGTACAGCCGATGACGTCATGCTGACGTCAGCACTTCACTGCAAAAAATTTGACGGCCATCTGGCTGTCGGCGCAAAAATCCGGCCCCCCTGCAAAAAAGTTTTGGGCCCCTGGTTGCCATATGACCGTGGGCGGGGGCTCAGGGGCCTGAAGTGGGCGGAGCCCTTGGTCCTCCATAGGACCGCGGCTTTAGCGCAGGAGCCCTTAGGGGCTGAGCAGGGTCGGTGGCTGGATGGGGGAGCCACCGACGGCGGTGGCGGGCCTGTGGTCGCCCGGTGGCGGGACCCGTATGAATTGGGGGCACCGGCACGGATCCCGAAAACGGGTATTTTAATTTTTTTTATCGATTTTCGTGCCTCGTGAAGCGTGTTGGGGAGGCCGTACGACTTCCCTGGCAAAAATTTTTTGCCTCAGAAACCAACTGCTCGAAAATGGACGATTTGACAGGCGTTTCTAGGGTTTTGGGGCACTGCGAACGCGATGGCGACGTCCGTTTGGGCCCATAGTGTCCCGAAAATTCGGCTACCCCCAGATCTTGCAAAAAAAGATGCCTGTGGAAACCCTTGCACTTGAAACTCACTGAGAAGCCATATCTTCAGATCACGAACAGGCAGCGGCAGGTCTAGAGCTCTGATACCATGTTAGAATCCAAGATCACCTGCATGCAATAACCTGTTACATGCAAAAGACATTCAGAACAAAACAAGATCTATAAACCTCAAAGTGTAAAATGCATTATCAGAATCTCTGTTATTACAAAGAGATCAATCCTTATGAAGGAGATCAAGAAACCCTAAAAGGGAAACCCTAAATGAAACCCTAGTGTGCACACTTAGTAATTAATCAATTATTAATGTGCCTAAGTTTAGCTTAAGCAACTAGAGGAATAAGTGACTTAATTAATTAACCAGTATGATGTAATTAATTAAGCGTAATAAATTATTACTCTAACATGAATGTCAAATTGTGCACCGATGGTAGCTAGCCTATTAACATGTTTATTCTCTTCTCTAAGAATAATTTGCACATTAAAAGCTTCCAAATATTCAACTAGATCCCACACTCTATGCTTATATGACTTAAAAAAAATATTTTTGGTTAAATTCAACCCTCTTGCCTAATTTATAACAAGTTCACTATCACCACAAAATTGAAGACATGTTATTTTCCTTTTCTTATCCCATTAGAGACCATGTATTAGGGCTTCATGCTCAGATGTATTCTTTGTACAACTGAATGAAACTATAAAGGCTGATAAATGTTTCTCTTTTGTTGGAGACACCAACATCACACCTCCTCCTGCATCATTCCTACTTCAAGATCCATAAAAATACATTTACCAAACACCATGTTGTTTCTCATTAGTTCTTTCAAGGTTAGGCATAAAATAATATTCTTCCTGTAAGCAATAAATACCAAGATCAACTTATTATGTGTGTTTGTATGTATTAGCTTCATGATTATCAACTCCCTACTCATCAAGTAACAAATAATGCATACTTTTATGCGAGTGTTTGGATCTCGGTCAACAAGATGTTCCTCTTTAGTTAAAAATATTGCAATTAGCATTGATAGCACTCGAGACATAAGGTTCAACATGTTCCTTAGCAATAAATAGATTTTATGGTGACCTTAGTGTTATATCTAGTCCTAAAAATTATGTAAGACCGATTTGATGATAGATAACCCCCAATCTTCATAATGATATCTCTTGAAAGACATAATGAAAATTATGGTGGGAGGTCAATGCCAAAGATTTCTTGAGGAATCGAGAAGTTAGGACATGAATGAAAACTGAGAATCAATCCCTTAATGACACCAAGAGGTCCTATGGTTGTCCTATCTATCTATACAGCTCCTTTTGAAAGGGGTTCACACTCTAAGCTAGGATTATCAACTATTTTTTGGGCATGAAAATTTTACTAGCCCTAAATCTTGTTAGATCAGGTGACATTTACCTTGCAAACCTATGCCATTTTTATCTCTCCATGTTTCTTGAAAAATGTCTTAGGGGACATGAGAGAAATTCATTTAATATTAGCATATTGTAACTATATTTTCAAGAGGAAATTTAATGTTGGTAGAGGTTACACATCACTAGAGGATAAATTATTCCTCCTAGGTATCCGCATTAGGAATGTGAATGGCCTTGAGTGGGGTGCCCAATTTTGGAGGGAAATAGGTGTCCATTTGTTCTCCATCTAGAAGTTGAACAGTCACTGGATCATCCTAAATGATAGAAGATGAAAAGGATATGGGTTAGGTGCCCATGTTGAAGCCTCGTGCCCATTAATTTATTTATTATCATGAATCTTGGTTTTCCGAGGAAGGGACATGGGTTTTTTCAAGTGGTTTTGGCACCTCTTGTTTTGGTTTACCATTGTGGTTTTTCCTCCCACAAGTTCTATAAATTGGAACCATGAGTGTTTCATCCTGTGTTATTTTTAGGTGTATGGAAGCATCCAAGTTGTAGGAGAGGAAGTGTATTGTGGTGTATCTCTCTTTTGAAGATAACTAATATACTTGCCCTCTTTTTTGGTGTGGAGTTTTTTCTCGAAAGGGTTTCTCCACATAAATTTAGTTTCATATTTGTTAGTTGCTTTTTTATTATTATGGTGAATGTACAATCACATACATATAATCTGATTTGGTAATCTTATTTTCAGATTTGAATTCACATACATAAGTTAATATTGCAGCTTAGTTTCACCTCATTTTCAACAAATCTATCATGCAATTATAGACCAATTGGTCACCAATGATTAATGGCACGTAGAAAGGAAGCGGGTTGACACCTTTTATATATTGTTCATTCTTTTTTCTAGGTGTATTTGTGAGAAAAATATTTGGCTACTCTTCTGATGACCCATTTGAGACACTAAGGTTGGACAAGGTCACTTGCAAAAGGTCCCTTTGTCCAGGGATAGAAAAGACTCCCACATGGATATATTCACATTTGTTTTCTTTATATGGTCAATAATATTAAAAGGAATGGACCTAAACTTTAGTTGTACCTTAGTAACAACAACTCCCTCTTGCACTTGTGTCAATTGAGTGTGTCCCTTGAATAGTTCTCTAATTATTGTAGTCTGACTTTGATGATTCTCCTACACATTTGGGGTTGAAGATGGGCCAACAACTCCTTGAAACATTGTGGAGGAATAAAAGGGATTCCTACTATCTAATTGTTCCACTTATGCATCCATTTTCTTTGCACTTATATTGTCTATTGTTGACTAACTCCACAAAAATCGTCTCCTTGCCAATTCAAAAGCATAGTATCATTTTGTGTGAGCTCTTGAAGAGATTTTTGTTGTGACATTGTTAAAAGAGATGTACTTTGAGAAATAAAAGAATTTTGTACCATTAGCGCTTGATTGAGGATGTCATTAGGGAAAATAGTGTGGTTGTGGGGTAGGATACAAGGAAAACATAATTCATAGTCTTGTGCCAAATGACTAATTCCTTAGAATTATTTGTATAGTTCAATTTATATGATTGAAAGGGTCTAACATTAATGGCCTGATTTTGGCCTTGAGGTTTACCTTGAAATGGTGGCCTATGAGACTGATTAGGTTGGTAAGATGTCTAATATGACCTATAATTTTGATCTTTCTACCTGTTAATAGCCACTAACTCATTGCTAAAGGTTTACAAAAGTCTCTTTACTTATTTCAAGTTATTGGATTGGCTTGAGGAAGCCTTGTCGGTTAGAATTGTGAAAAAATGAACCACAAGATCAAACAATGAACAAAGAAACTTTCCACGCAAGAGATCAACAAACAATATATGCAATATTCCTTAATAAGAAAAATCTATAGAATGATCCTCAAGAATCTTCAATGAAAAAAAAAGTCCTCAAAGGTTGAGAGTTCGAGAGAACAAAAGAGAGATAATAAAATGAGGTTTGAGTGCTATAAAGGAGCAACCCTAAATGGTAAATGGATTAGATTAGGACAAATGTCAAAATCACATGTAATGAGACAAAATGATCTAATAATAGCTCACTTCTATTAGCATAGAAAAGCACTTAGTTAACTTAATAAAGAAATCCTAAGTTTAGCTCAAGTACATGAGAATAAATTAGACTAATAATCAACTAAAGATTAATTAATTATTAGATAATGCATGATTACTCTAACAACCCCCTTGAGATGAACTTAGGGAGTAGCTAAAAAACCTAAAAAGAAAGAATTCATGATGGGTCTCGGTAAACAAGGCCTAGTGAGGTACCCATGTACAAACAAAAGATCTCTCAAAACTAGAGAAAATGAGAAAACCGCAGTGGGAGAAAACTCCTCTCCAAAAGAGATAAAGGCAAATGAAGGACTAAAAAAGCCTCCAAATCAAGGTGTGAAGGATGAAGAAGTCTCCAACCAAAAAAATATACCAAAAAAGAGGAACATGTAGAACACCACTAAAGCATGAAGAAGCTGCAGACTATTGTCAAATGATGACCGATATAGTGTTGAAATGAAGAACCTCTAGAAATAGGAATGCAAGAGTGTCCATATGGTAAATGATCCATCTCATTGAAACACATGTAACCCGTTGTTGATGCATGTTGCATTTGAAAGTACATTGGAACAAGAACTAGATACATAAATCAATCAAAACCATGAAACCAAGGAAGCATAAGCACCAATAGTAGAAACCCTCCACTAATGCTGAAAAGGGAGAGCCATGATAGGAACATTGAAACTGTGTGAAATTTAGAAATTCACATAGGAGAAACAACCTACAAATTATTAAAGGGTGTGCAAACTAAGGCACACACACATAAGGCAAGAATCACTGGGATTCATTGTTGTCGTGGAAGGGACACTCACTTGATAAGGGTGTGATGGAAAACCAAAGGCAAACATCAAACCCCCCATGAAACTTTATATCATAGTATGAGAACAAAAGGCACAACAAGATGTGAAAAATCCCCAAAAAGTATACACCAGAATGGCACTTTATCTCAGTGTGTCTACAAAAGAGAATGTGCATGAAAAATATATCTACAATACTCAAATACAATATAATACTAGAAATACATATAAAATAGACAAAAATGAGTCATCCCATTCAAACAAAAAGTTTTCAAGAAATAAGACATCCAAGTAATTCCCCAAAGTGTGAAAACACAAAAAATTGAATAAAATGTACCCGAAGAACAATCTAGAAAAAGTGCGTGGATGGATGCAAAGATCTTTCAAAAGATCGTCCAAATGCCACTAGAATCATGAAAAAATAGAGAAACATGTCAAAATTTATGAGCTCGGGACTGAAAACAACGCCTCTAACTTCAACAAGCTCTAGAATGCACCAAAATAAAAAAATAGGTGATGAAACCCACACCATTGGAAAGTTGGTGGAACCAGCTTTTTGACAATATCTCGTTTTCCAAAAAATGGTAGCGTACACCCAAGTTATGGCCAAAAGAAAAAAAAGACCCCCTTTAAGGCACAAAGGGGTCTTGAAGGGGCCACCTCTTGTCGACCGTATGTCTAACGCTAATGGAATATTTCCTTTTGCCAATTTTTTTTACATTTGGGGAAAATTTATGTCATCAGTATATTCACCTTTGTGCTAGAATATTCTTCGTTGTCGTCGAGAAAAATTCACCACCTAGAAAAAAAATTTGATGGTGGTCAGAATCTCGCAAAAAAAAATTTTCTCGACTGGAGAATCTCTTGGTTGCCAAAAACATGGCCAACAAAGATTTGGATGGCTCCTGGAAAAAAATTGCAGGCGCTCAAAAAAATTTAAGGAAACCACCAAAAATATTTTTTGTTGGGGGCGAAAAAAAATTGTTTCCGCTAGTTTTATTGGTTGTCAGGTAATCATTACAAGGCTACCTCCGATGGCCCATACGTTGTTGACTAAGGGATGCATGGGGCCCATAATAAATGCTCCATTTTTTGTACCATGACCTACCTTTTTAATTAAATGTGCCCCCTTTTAATTAAACCTACCTTTTTTCAATGATTTTTTTAACTAGAAAATTAAAAATAATGCTAACCTTTTTTATTTTTTCCCTTTTTTTGAAATGTGTGCATAGACATTCATACAGTGGTTATACAGGCCCATGTACAATTTTTTTTTTCCTCAAAAGTTCTCAACGATGATTCAGGGAAAATTTATAGTCAAAATTTGTGGAATCAGCCTCTTGAATCCAATTGTGAGGTCCTTTTCAAGCCAAAATGCACCAAAAATGTAGCTACCCTCTGGATCCAAAAATAATCAATCACTTCAAACCCTCACAAATTTGACCTCATGAATCCAAATTAGGCCAAACAAAAAGACAAATCTGAATTTCTCAACAACTCTGAATCTAATGGAAGACTCTATTTTGGTCCCATATGCACTAAAACTTTTCCCACCTCCAAAATTTGCAAAATAAATAAAGGGGATTCCAGATCTAAAGCCTGTAACCCTTGTTGAAGAAAAAACCTCATAAATCAAGAAGAGTTTTGTTGAATCAAGCTCTAATACCATGTTAGAATTGTGAAAAAATACGAGCAACAAAATCAAACAACGAACAAAGACACCTTCCACACAAGAGATTTGCAAACAATATGTGCAATATTCCTCAACAAAAAAAGCTACAAAATAAACCTCAAGAATCTTCAAAGAAAACAAGAGTCCTCAAAGGTTGAGAGTTCTAGATATCAGAAGTGAAATCTTTGGAGTTATAATACAATGAGGGTTGAGTGCTTTATAGGAGCAACCCTAAATGGTAAAGGAATTAGATCAATACAAGTGTCAACATCACATGCGATGAGATATAATGAACTAATAATAGCTCACTTCAGTTAACATAGAAAAGCATTTAGTTAACTTAATAAGTGCATTATCTAATGCATGATTACTCTAACAAAGCCTTGTCATGACTTAGTGATTGGTAATATGTTGGTATGGGTTCTATTGTAGGTATTGGAGAAAGAATGGGGGTTGTATTTCTAGGAATATAGGTATGGGAGGCCTTGGTGTAATTTTCCAAACTTGTATAGGGCTATTCTCAACTCTAATAGCAATCTTATAAGCTTTAGGAAGTGTATTTTTGCCCATGAATTGGATCATTATTGATATATCACTATTTAATGCTCTCAACTAATATAGAAAAGAAAACTAAAAATTTGGCCTTACTAGTTGTAGGATCCTATCCCATGTCTTCTAGAATTTGAGATTAAAATCAATCATGTGCTCTTGTGGTGCTCTTTTGATGGTTGTAAACTACTCCACTAAGGATAAGTGATTTGATTTGTCTTTAAATTATCTGCACAAGACTTCTCCCAACTAATCCCACATGCTGATTGAATTCAGTCTCAAACTTATGTACGACTACAAGGCTTTACCCTTAAATGAAGCAACCAACAATATAATAGCAACATTCTCTTCAATCACATGATGCACTACACAAATATTGAAAGGAATTTTCTTGTGGAATATCTAGTCCTTCTTCTTAGTGGGGATAATAAATTTTTATTTCTTCTTCTTTAGGAAATATAAGGTATATCAATGAATTCAAAGCTACCTCTTGAAGAAGCTTGGTATGAATCCTTCGCATTAAATTTTAGGTTTTATTTGGAACCAATATTTATAGATTTTGCTTGTCTAGAGTCAACAAGTAATTCATAGAATGCCACTTCTAGGCTATAATATGCTAAGATCATCATCACTTTCTCAATTAATACTCTTTAACTTTGAGTTGAGGATCTCACAAGGTGTGCTAAAAAATATTGTCAATCTTGAATGATAAATCCAACAACTCAGTGAAAACATGGGAATGGCTTCAAGGCGTGGGACCTTGCTAAATGAAGGCAAACCTACAGATAAATTGTTGGCTCCTTATCTAAACTAAATGCAAAGCACTGATCCAACTCAATACTAGATGCTTATGAACTAATCCTAATCTTTTTGTTGAATCTTCCAAGAGAAAAGAGAGAAGGAGAAAATAGAAAGGAAGGTGATGCACCAATATTTAGATTGTGATTCTCTCCTATTCATTATAGCACACAGAAACAATAAAAATATTAAGGAGCTTACACAATCCTCTCTTATAACATTTCTTGAAATTTTATAGGTAGGTTAGGACTTTGGAGACTCTAAAAGGGAAAAATATGATCCATTGTTATCCTTGCAAGTGAATTTAATGCAAATATGAACATACAAGAACATAAAACATTCATTCAAGCATGAAGGTAAAGAAAATTTACATAACTAATATAGAATGAGGTTTTTAATAACATTTCTTGAAATTTTATATGCAAGTCGAGGTTTCGCAGACCCTAAAAGGGAAAGATATGATCCATTGTTATCCTTGCAAGTGAATTTAATGCAAAATATAAACATACGAGAACATAAAAAATTCATTCAAGCATGAAGGTAAATAAAATTTACATAATGCGTCTAGAGTGAGGAGAGGTAAAAGATGATGAATTTCATTAATTAGAGGCTTGAAGCTAGTTATAGTTATAGAAGTGAAAAAATTACATAACCCTACTAGGGAACTAAAGGAAGAACCCTTTACAATGAGCAATAAGAAGTCTTTTAAGCTTAGCAAGTGAAAGGAGAGAGAGAGAGAGAGAGAGAGAGAGAGAGAGAGAGAGAGAGAGAGAGAGAGAGAGATGATGTGGTAGAGAAGAGAGAGAGAGAGAGAGAGAGAGAGAGAGAGAGAGAGAGAGAGAGAGAGAGAGAGATGATGTGGTAGAGAGAAAACCTTAGTCATCATCCTTCAAAACCCTAACATATATGTAAAATACTTTTGGTTTACTAAAATATGAAGAAAATTCCCCACACTCCCGCCAATACTTATATTGATGAAAAAGAGGGAAAACTACAAAAAATTCCTCGTGCAATATGCTAAAACATGACCCAGGTGTAGATTTTAAGCTGATGTATTGTAAACTTGGTAGAACGTACACAATTCAAAGATTTATCAAACTAGATAGTCCACTCAACATTGTAAATACTACATTAAAATGTCAACCCAAGGTTTGTAAACTTGTGATGGTGCAACATTGTATATGCCTTCAACGACTCAAAACTACCTAAGCTATCCTATTTAAGTTATTCTAATTGTTGTAAATTCACATAATTGCAAAATAGTAAAAGATATAAACCAGAACTAATAACTATGGGTACCTACAACTTAGACTATAACCAAATTGTTACTAATAAAGTATTATTGTATCAACTCAAAACTGATAAAAACTAATGACTCAGCTAAATTAATGTCTAGAGTACTATTCGTTAACCATTAAATGCATGTTCATGAACATTTTTTTTGATACATAAGATTTTATAGTTTTCATTAATAATTAAAAGCTTACAAGCGTCTGCACATGTAGGAAACCACATAATTCATGAAAACCATATAAGTATACCTACTTCACCATCCAAAACAAACCCCCATCCAAAAAATTGTGAGAGCTAAACATAGGAAGACCAAGGCCCTTAAGCCTAAAACAAACCTGACCATAAACTACCCCACCACCACCTAATCGCCACTACCAGCCAGTCATTAAGTCGCACGAGCCCTTCTAAACAAAAGTGCAAAAAACTAGACAACAACTTCCACCACAGCAACCCAAACCCAAACAAGCTAGAAAGTAAAAAAACTTCAAACCCCAAACACTCCAAACTCACAGAAATCCATTAATCTTGCAAAAAGTATCAAACTCCGCTATCCATTCTATGTCTTGCACCACCATGAGTTTGAAAAACCTTTTAATGTAATCCACGACCATGACAACGATCATTCTATGTCGCATTAGGGTCAGACCTTTTAGGTCAAGCAGGAAGGGAAAGAACTTCACCGCCTCATCTGCATCCTTCGGCAGCTCCAAATCTCTAGGGCAAGGGATACCATTCCCTACTATGGTTGCCTTTAATACCTCATCCATACCCACCAACAGGTCTTTAAGGAAAATCTTCTCCATCACCACTTTGGCCTCCACCTTCGGCACTCGGCTACCAACTGTGATGCCAAAAACTTGGAGGTGACATAAGTGTTTTCTCTCCCATACTCGGTTTTGGAAACATGCCCATCACCCAACACCATCTTAACCATCACAATCAACAAATGATCATTATTTATCATAATTCTTTGAAGGCATTGGTTTGTTATCGCCCTAAAAGACGTTTGCCTGGTCTTAGCACCCAAGGAAATAGGCGTATTTGCACCAAGACCCACCACACCCTCAGTTGACACTTCAATTATGAAACTTGAGTAGCTCGCCATCACAATGCACTTCCAACCACCCAATCGAGCCAACACAACCAACAACGCACACCATACACCAAAGCCAAGAAAATTAACAATGATCACAACAATATCCTCCACTAAATTTAAACCCATAGAAAAATCTAGACGCTCATCATTAAACAAAACTTGGGAGAGAATGAAATTAATGTCATGACTCAATGCACGAGAGAGGCCATCCTTGGCCTCAAATGCCAGGTTACCTTCACTATGAAAAATCACATCAACATGCGAACTGTTACCAAAAAACCGCCACCTTATCAACATGCCTTTCCTAGTTATTAGTGCTCGTACTGGGCTCCAACTAGTCACTCTTCGCATGGGATCCAACCATCAAATTTTTCCCCTACAGACAACTCCACTCACCACCCTTAAGAAATATTTAAATCAGAAGAGGCCTATTGCCAACACACCTACACCATCCACCTCACCGGCCACGTACCCTCTACCTCTCTTGGAGGGTCGCCCACCCAACCACCCAATGTTCATGAACATTTATTACCAATAAGAAAATTATGATATTCTAGTTTAACTTGCATATAGTTCATGAAATAATGATGAACAAGAAAAAACTATTAAACATAAATAAACGATTAAAAAATGAAGTGAAGAATAGTTACCTTGAGTGGTCTGCAACTCAAGTGGTTGTTCTCACTTAATTAAAACCAAATCTAACTAAAAAAGTCTATGAATCTAGTGAAATTGAATTCATTCATTGCATATCATGAAAGATTACATAATATCTTCTCACATATTGTATTCAATCATTTTGAATATTCATCATGCATTGAAACTGAAAAACAACTAATAATAAGAAAACTAAAAAACCAACTAACTAATCTAAGGATTCAACCCATGACTATATACAAGCATGGGAGAATCTTAGTCTAATAAAAAACTAACCACAATCATTAAATTCCAATCCTAAATATCAAAGCGTATAGTTAAGACTAAATTGTTGAAACCATAAATGAAAAGAAAGAAGAATCCTAATAGAACTAAAACTCTGTAAAACTTAATTGTATGTAAACACACAAATATTTGTCAAAATCCTATTATTAAAGGAGTCCTTCTTCTTCAACGCTTATTAACTTGTTATAATGATGCACGTTCAACCTCCATCAGGTGTCTTTAATCAATTATCATCATATTTAGCTTAATTTGGAATTCCCCTGTTTTGTTGTCCTAGTCTTCCTTTTTACTGCGGGTTACAACATTCAATTGCTACGTACTAGAGTTACTCCTTAGCTATAAAAAGGTTAATTCATAAAGCATGTACACAAGACTAGCTATCATAATTAAAATGTAGAATTTCATCTACATTTCATGCATATCTACATATAAACCATACAATACTATTATGTCATAACCATATTTCCATCATTATATTTTAGGTTCAAGTTTGCATAATAAGTATGAAAAGGTGGTACAATATAGGAGTATTGTATGAAAAGTATATCTAAAAGTGTCTAAAAATATGTATGAAAGCAACAAAAAATGAGCTAATAACTGGACCCATCACTAGGCACGGTCATCTGAAAAAGGATGGCTCGTGGATGCCAAAGGAGGCGTGGAAATTGCCTTTTTACTTTAAAATATGTGAAAAAATCATTTAATATCATTCTTGTAGCTCCATGACTTAAGATAAAGTAGTTGAGAAGGTTACTTCAGTATTCACAACCACAAAAAGGAAGATAAGGGCAAAAAATGACTCCTTCGTTATTTCTCCTACCTACGACAACAGTTAATATTGACTTTAATTCTACCTTGCGCTTGAATTTATCTTAGTTACTCACTACCTTAACTTTATTTTGTAGGAGCTTATGGATCCATTAGGAATCAAAACCATCTCCTTTTCCATTGCACTCTCCCTCTATCCACTTTTCCACACCTTAGTTTCTTGCATTCACTTCACCTCTTCAACTCATTGAGGGTTCCATGGGAATTGATAACCATTGGTTCCTGGTTCTTGGTTCCTATGGAACCTTTGATCATATTCTTTTTCCTTTTCTTCTCATTCCCTTGTTTGTTGCATCTCTTTGTTAAATCCTACGAGGGGAGTGGGAACTTGTCAAAGATTATTATTGACACACATTCTTGCCTTTCCCTTAATACTATCCACTTACCTTAGTCACTTGCCCTAGTTGTAGTGTACAAATTGATAATAGTGACATGTCTCAAAGATATTTTTGATGAAATTTTTTTAGCTAAGTTATTGCATTGTACTTTGTATGATTATACTTGTTAGCATATTTTAATTAAAACAGTCTCAATGTTGTCAAAAGTCTTTAATCAAAGTGTAAATAATAGTTGGGCACCAAAATGCAAGGAGGAAAAAGTAAAGTTTTCTTTGCCTTTGGAAGAAGTCAAGTTTTTTACCTTTGGAAGACGTCGAGTTTTTTACCCATGTAGTAATGGAGTTTGTTAGTGTTTTTTTTCACTAGCATTGAATAGAATATTCCATGGAGACGTGAAGAGAACCTGTATGACATGTTGCTGAAATAGGAAGCATGCATATCATGTGGCATGACTAAGAGGGAGATACATGGTGCTTTTTGTGGAGAGGCAAAAGTTTTGGGGAGATCACATCAAGCTATTTATATGCACCCAAATTCCTTTAGGGTGAAGGCTCTACATGTTTACAATTCCAGTGCTCTCTATGTATGATTTGTTTTAAGGAAGATTTTAAGGGAAAAATGGTATAAACAATTGTAGGTCTATATTGAATGCTTGGAATCATCATTGATTATAAGAAGCCTAGAATAGATCTTGACACACCATAGTATCATATAAAGGGGTTTATGTAATTGTTAATATTATTAGTGAATATGAAGGTATATATCATCTAAATGACACGGTGGATAGCATTAAGGGTTCTTCACTATCTACATTGCTATGAAAGAATATTTTGAGCAGTGTTAAATGTTGGTATAAGGGGATGGATATATGATTGAAATTTGAGAAAGATGCATTGAGTTCTATTATTGAAGCCCTCGTGATAACCCACACCAACCATTGTCTTCTCTTACCCAAAAATGGTTTGCCTTTAGAACTCTCAAAATTATTAACACAATAGCCTAGTAAATAAATCCTTTATGATGTGTATGTTGCTCTATACGATAGTATAGATTGTTGAAAAGGTAGATATGATAGTCAATAATTCATAGTCACATCAAGTAGACTTTCAATGATAATATCATCTCAATGATACCACCAAATATATGCTCAAAGAAAAGCTCAATGTGACAGTCATTGTAATAAGTGCTTAAATGGTCATGCAAATTGTTAAAGGGCAGTTATGGGACTATCATAATCATAATGATGGAATATGAAGGTCATATGGAAGAAGAAACTTGATATTAAGGGCACCACAACTACATTAATTTCATACAAAGGACAATGAACCTACAAGCTAGAAGGAAGATGGTCCATGCAAAATTTGCAAAGGATGGAGTGAAATAGTAGACTTTAGAAAATCATTCAAAAGTAGGGAAATATAGCATAATGGATAGTTTAAGAAGCTTAAGAATGGCTTGAGGTTTGAGTACATATTATCATTAGCATTTGTGTTTCTCAGTTGGATCCACTAGGACATAGGGTGCTCTTTACAAATCAAAGAGTTACCTTGCAGAATCAGTCAAAGGGATTGCAAAGTGAAAGTGATTCTAGTCCATTTGTCATATTTAATGAGAAGGATACAATTTCTATCAAAATTGGAGAGAATATTTCATAGAAGTTGTCATACAACATACAAGAGATCAAAGAAAAGAGTATTGTCACATGGATGATATGACAGTGAGAAAACCAAAAATAGTATATGAATTGCAATGAACAAGATTGTAAGATGATAGCCATTCAAAGCACAATATATCCATGACAAGAAAATAATAACCTTGCAGACTTGTATATGGTAGTGATATAGGAGAAGATACCTCCATGATATGGACAACATAATGAGAGAGATTTCTATAAGTTTGTCAAGTTAAAGGGGTTTTATTATGGACAAAGCAATAAAAGGGCAGTTGAAGTGAGTTCAAAACTATCATAAACAGTGAAAGACAATTTTCAAATGACTATCATAAGGTAAAGATGGCAGTGAATAGCATCGCAAAAGATAGTTTTTCTTGTGAGTCCAAGAGTCTAACCATAAAGATGGCAGTGAATAGCATCACAAAAGGAAAATATATATGACATAGATAATGATTTTATGCCAAGGTTCTGACAGGTTGAAGGGAAGATATAAAAATGGTTATGCAAATATTTGCCAATGGATGATGGATTGTGGTACTTGTGCAAAAAATATAGAAATACTAGGTTTTAGAGGGAGTTTTGTGAATGAATATTACAGTAAGAAAGACTGGAATGGATAAGTAATCTTCTCATGGTCATTATGTCCTTACTCTTTGAAATGTTGATCATAGTTAGAAGGGGTAGACTTGATAAATGTGAAAGTGGTGATCTTCAAACTCATAGGGTAGTCATGATATGAGGAATGTGGTGAATGTTGGTGTGAATTAAAGTCGTGTACCTAGTAATTTATCTCACTAGGAAATTAGGGGACTTGTTCACATGATTAAGTTTACTTAGGATATAAGATTTTTTCTAGAATTCTTACTTGCATTTCCTAGAACTTATCTTATCTATCTTTATGCATCGTTTCCAAGGTAGTTAGCTTGTTAGTCATCTCATGTCATAGGATTAAGACACATGTCACAATCATGTTCAATCCTATTCCTCACCTTTCCTATATAAGGAAGGTCATTGTACACTTTATAATATAGTTCACGAATCATCATCATTTTTATAGGTCTTAATATCAAACAAACTCACATTCTTGCATACCCTCTTGTAGAAGGTTTTCATTATTTTTGCACGTGGTCTTGGGTATTGAGCTAATCTTTAGCTCTTACATTATATCAAATCCAAGCCTTGCAAAACCCTTCTCAAATATGTGGGTTGAACTATTTCTAGTGAGAGATCTAGGTTATTTTTATTAAAGTTGAGTATGCTCTTCCCTTGCACCACATGGTGAATTCAGGAATAAAAAAAACTTGAAAACAATACTAGATTTGAGGTTGTCTCTATATGTAGGATTTCATGGCAAGTCACTTTTGGCTTATATTGGAGAAAATTTGAGCTCATATTTGAGTTCAAGGAAGCCGAGAAAGTCAATATTGACTTTTGTTTTGCCTAAATTTGACATTTCTAGCCAAAGTTATGAGGGTTTAAAGATTTGCAAGATCTGGGAGTAGTAGAGCTTCTGGTGCATTTTCAATCCAATTTGAACTTGTCATCGTCTTCAAATGGCCCAATAGATGAAAATAGATATATAACAAGCCTATGTTTGGCATCGGCTATTTGTGAGGCAAAAAAAATTACCCGAAAGGTCGTACAGCCCTCGGGTACAGTATGATTTCGCAGATTTTTTTTTTAATATTCTACATAATTTTATTTATCAACTTTAAGAAAAATTGTATTTGGGTTGATTAAAAAAATAGGGGTTATTTAATATTGTCAAGCTTAAAATATTTTTTGGGGCTATTTGTATCAGGCAAAATATTGAAATTATCGAGGTTAAAATTTGGTAAGCCACTATCACTGTTGACTGCCAAATCCGACTGTACACGACATTTAATCCTCTACAAGATTCATTGGCTCTATCAACTAGACTCGTTAGCATTTACTTGTAGCTTTTTCAGCCTTCTATAGACCTTTGTTGGCTTTTTAAAGCCAACTATCCCTTTGTTGGCTCATACTGCTCGCTTCTTTAGAAACTGTCGGAGCTTCCAAAATCTATGGTGCTCATTTATTACCTACAAAACTCTTGTTGGCCCATTTCAAACCCTAGCAAGCAGTGTTCTTTACATTTGGTTGATAGTGGTACAAAGTTCTTTATACTCCAGGTTTCATAAATTATATTTTTTAATATAAAAAACTTTGTATAAAAAAGGTCGCCCATTATTTGTAAGTGGAGGTAGTGTGTAGGCGGTGTGGCCCTCCTGATGCCCACTTGCCTCCCACCCGCTGCCACCGTGGTAGTGTCAAATTTTTTATTTTATAATATTTTTTCAAGAGGTCATATGGATGCCCACAGGTTTAGCGTCGGGTGCTAACTTTTTGCATTGGCTTAGTTTGCCCTTGGCCTGATTTTTCTCCCAAGTGCCTAAAATAGGCCTTTTTAAAATTTTGCATAACTTTTCACCATGATATCGAAACTCTGCAAAACAATATATTGATAGAAAGTTGGCTTTGCGTACTTCACAATGGTGCAAGTTTTTTTTCTAGATTTTTTTATTGATACAAATTATTCACAACTAAAGTTAGATCTCCCCTTTACACCTCCAAGCTCATAACTTTATGCCAGTTTCTTCGATTTTGGTGATTTAAGTTGCATTTGGAAGGTATTGAGGAGCACTTTAATTTGGTTCATGTAATTTTTAAAAATTTAGCCCCAAGTGTGAGATATTTAGATTTTTGTATATTTGTTTTTTGCTTCATAACTTGGACATCCTAACTCCTAGAGAAGTTCGTTTGTGGGGGACTTCATTTTTAGTTGTATTATTAGATTTGGGAGGTTTCATATAAATTGAATCAGATATTTTTCTTTTTTGCACTCTTGGTACTTATTGACCTAATGGTTGAACCAAGATTTAAAGTTTTAACACCTCATAACTATCACACATGGAGTGACATATTCCACATTTCATGTTACATACGAAGAGTATTGACAAACTATGTACAATATATAAACACAATAATTTAAATTCCCATATAGGGTATATAAAAGTATTAACCCAATAGATAGGTTCCACCATAGCAAGAAAAACTAAGAACATGCAAGCTTATCCAAAGCATTATAACACATATTTAAATCAATCATTTCCAGTCAAAACAACTATAAATAGATAACCTTTCAAACATAAATAAGAAGGAAATATAAATCAACATGCCTGTACAAAAGCTCCAACTGATAATCCTTCCTTCCTAACTTAATTCTTCAAGCTCACTTGCTACTTCCTATAAGATCAACCCAATTACCACTTCTAGCCTCTTACCAAATCTCTTGACAAATATTATTGCAAAATAACAAAGCAACTCACTAACTCTCAAGCTCTCAACTCACTTGCACAAAAAATACAACAAAATAACAATGGAGTAATCATAATGAAAAGTGTAACAAATGGTAGAGAGAGCACCTCGATATATACTAAAATTTGAGCAACGAAAGGCTACAAACAAGCTAACAATTATACCACCTTCCTATGCACATGCAATGACTCGGCTAAATTAAACTCTCAAATTACAACACATGATAGTCCTCACATTTCCAATGGCTGGGTTGACTTATTTCATGAGACAACATGACTCTTTTACTGAGTCAAGGGACAACAATTCCTTTCGGCAGGTTTCCTACTTGGTTTGCAAGTCGACTACCCTCTTATATTGCTACCAACTTTACATTGAATGGGTTTATGCATATCCAAATGTTTAAGAATTTTTATTTGCTTCCAAATGCTACAGATTTAGCACCACATTTTCATGTTATAGTGCCCCAAATGAGAGTGCAATTAATGACTTATTCTACCTGTTCAAACCTGTATTCATTCTCTTTCCCACGTATAAACTTTTTGCCAACTTCCATGCACGGGATTTTGACTTAGTCTTCACTTTGTTTCACTTGCATATTATAAAACTAGCAATGCATTTACAAATGAGGCAATGTTATATCATGCGCTTTACCTATTCTTGCATTCACAAAGTAGTATATATTATAGACTAGGTGCAACAAATATAGTATTGGCTTTTATGCTATGTGTTATGCTTTAGCAACATTATTTACTTTGGCATTCACTTAACATACTCTCTATGTTGTGTGGTGCATTATACTCCATCCATGCGCTATATATATGCACTTCATTTAGTTATCAATATGTTGATTTATCACTCATTTCCCACACTTTATATGTTGTATTAAACATTGTTTACATGCTACATTTAAACTCTCACTTAAACATTGCATTGACTCCTTTATTCACACCATCACATAGTGATAAGCTTTCCCCAAAACAACCCTTCAATAATCTCATAATATGTTGCACCTAAATATAGCCATATTGGCCAATATGCAGCCTTGGCATGTTTGCCCATAAAGCCTTAATATAATATAATATATATATTATTAATAGCATGTTTATTAATTATTTCATATACTATAATATTTATATTTAGATATATTATAATTTATGTATCTGTCATTTAAAATATTATATATTTTAATATACATATAATTATATGACAATACAAATAAGTATAACGGTGTATCACTTCTCAAAATATTATATATATATATACAATTTCCTTATCAAGATAAGGGTATATATATATATATATATATTTAATGTGAACATATATATTAAATGAACCTTTAAATTATACAAATACTTTAATATATATCAATACATATGATATATATATTCAAGTACTATCCAGTGTCAGATACTAGTATTATTTGTATATGATCACATGTATACTATTGCTTATAAATACATTTATATTTCAATCTTACATTCATTAAGTTTATTAATTATTGAAGTAAGGGAGGTAGGTTATATGAATGCATATTAAGTATAGGTGGGACAAGTATAATATTGGTCAATAGAGAGCTGTTATATTATCCATACATATGAAATAAATGTATTAGGTGATGCAACCAAGAAGATAAGGAAATTTAACCACAATTAAGCAAGAATTAAATTTTTATTTTTATTAAGCTTTTAAAAGTAAGATAGCACAAACAATCAACAATATGGTGGTGCAATTTAACCCAATTGGACCTAATAAGTCTTAAAGTACAATTAATAAATGGAGTGACCTAATCCTATATTTTAACCTTACAAACATACTTTAGTTTAAATGAAACTTAAGTATTAGGGTCACCCTAGGGGAATATAAGATGTCATAATGCAAGCCAACCCTAGTAGATTTTATCATGCAAACTTGGTATAAATTACTTTAGCTTTGGAAGTTTAGAAGTGAATTCACAAGGTGTGCAACTCATATCAAGCTTAGTTTTGCACCCCAAACACTTAGGGAGATAATTAACTTAATTAATGTTAAAATTTTTTATGAAGGTTTTCTTAGCAAAATTTTTCAGGCATGACAACTTGTATATGATCACATATATACTGTTGCTTATAAATACATTTATATTTCAATCTTACATTCATATTCTTACCTACGTATATATATCCATATTTACATACGTACTGTTTGATATATACAAAAGTTTTTCCCTATAGTTATATACATATATATATCTATCATTATTCAAATATAATACCATATCAATATACATATGATCATTTGTCCATAATATTTAAACATCCCAAACACATCAAAGGTATATGACACCATGATTCAATTTAGAGAAACAACCAAAAGAAATAAAAAACGTTAACTCAAATATTCCAATCATCCAAAACTATGGTCCAAAGGGTTTACTTACTGACTCCTTGAACTAACTCGACTCTACTTGACCAACTAGGCAGTGAGTGTGTGTATGCTTAGTTAGGATCATTAAGGATTACCAAACTAAGTTCTTCTCCTGAGTGGTACTCCCCCTCTCTTCTAGAGGTTCGATTCACTCCCTGCATCCAACTTAGTGTATCATGAAGGTAGTTAGCCATTCACATGAAACTCATTTGCATCATCAAAGCATCAATGAAATCACATTGCAATATATATTCATTCATTGCATTTACCATAAGTATAAAATATAATTATTCATTCAAAAGCAATAACATCTTAATGCATATTTCGGTATTTCATTCACCTATTGAACATATTAAAGTTCTGATTAACATATATCATCATATTTACTTACAAGGTAAAAGTATCATGGTAACTAAGAGACGAGGTGTAACAATATATTTAGGGGGTTTTGGCCCCTATGGGAGGGTTGCCAACTTCCCATGGAGCTCATGGACTCCTCTACAGGCTTAGGCCCACAAGGGGGTTATAGCCCCCATGGGAGTCAAGCTCCCAAAGAGTAGGTGTGGTGATAGGGCTTCGACTTTGTCTATTATCACCTTGCTCATTATTTTATTTCAACTTATTTTTTTCATATTTATTTTAAAAACAAAAGTTTTATCATATAAACTAATATTTATTTAAATACATGTATTTAGTTATATTTGGTTACGTGTATATATACATATATACACACACATATATATACATATATATATACATACATATATATATATACATATATATATATATACATATATATACATATACATACACATACATGTATATATATATATATATATATATATATGATTTTATTTATGATTTATGTCCTCTTTTCTTACCAACAATAGAAGAGAACAAATAAACATACTTGTAGATTAAATTAATACACACTTACAAATTTTAAGACAATGGAGCATAACACGTATGGTACCAATTTATTTGGATTCCATTGTTTAAAAACCTAAGAATGCGAAGAAAATTGTATAATATTGATGATGGGTTTTATTTGACCATAATCCATTTTAACAAACCTTTAATATGTCAAGTGAGTTGCAATATGTCTATTATAGATTACATTTGATTCTGATCCACAATTACAAATTTAAAGCATGTGAAGTGAATTGTCATGTGCTAATTATGGTTTTTATTTGATTGTGATGTATGTTTACAAATTTAAAGAGTGTGAGTTAAATTGTAGGTTATTGGTTATTTATCACATTTAACTATGATCCATCGCCATTTGTATCATCTGTCCATATGCCAAAGCACTTAATTCTTTGTTCTTGAATTGACATAACATAAGCTAGGATGAATTCACTAAAGGGATACATGTGTGCCATAAAGGTTTCATTGGTGAGCTTAATGAAGCACGGCTTGGTTGAGGAGGGTTTCGTGAATTTCCCTCTACTTGTGTTTGTGACAAGCTATATGTTGGAAATAGAATACTTAAGAAGAGCAAGTCAAAGAAGAAATAGGCCCAAGAGAGTACTAGAGAAACTATGGAGCTTCATTCAGAAAATGATGGAAATGGTACCAATTATATGAATCCTTCTATGGATGATTTTGAACATGACACATCTCACCAATAATAATTGGATCATGACATGAATTTGAAAGAGGTTACATTCAAAGAAATAAAGATCTCATAGGAGATTTTGTCTAATTAGATCAATCTATTTTTCTTACTTATTGGTTGTGTTTGGAGTTTTATCAACATTTGCTAGAAATGTCAAGATTACCAAGAGGCAACAATAGTGAGGTGGTTCCTAAAAGCTATAATGTAGTTCAATCAACCATAGTTGAACATTTACTTCATCTTTTTATAAAGTTGCCTTACTTATGAGTCTATGTAAATATGGAAGAGGAAGTTTTGACACAACTACAACAAGAGTTTCTTGATTTTCTCAAGTTTCTAGTTAAAAATCAAATCAAATTTTCCTCTCCAATTATGATGGGCCAACTAAAAGAATAAATAAAACACCAAAAAAGAGTGTTCAAAAATTATTTCTTCAATCTAAAAATGTTTATTGACAATTGTTAATTCATTTGATGGTGTGAGGGAGGCTTTATAGACTCACAAGTCCACTTAAAAAGTCTATCAACTAGTTATATTAAAAATACATTTAATATTTACACTTTATAAAATATAATATGAAATTAAATTAAATTTTAACATATAATAGTAAATATAATTATAATATAAATTTTATATAAACTAAATATATAATAAAATATTAAATATATATCAATGTTAAACCATCACCAATAAATCTCCATGTAGTAAGTGATTTCCTCCCTGTGACTAAAACACACATTTGAATAGAAAATCCATAAAACCTTGGAATATAAGAAGAGCATTGAATTTGAAGCCGTTTCATTTCACTTTATGCCAATCTTGTCAAATGAGAAATCAAACAAAAGGAAAATATGATGAACAAGAAAAACAAAAATACATGGAACGAAAAAATAAAACAACAAAAATTCGACGACTAAAATTGACGAAAAATGATCCAATGGCTCCAAATGTTACAATCTTGCATGTCTCTTCGTAAACATGGACCATCAATCTTTGAAGTCAATAGATCATATTCAAATATGAAACACCTTTGATGTAAAATAAAATTTTGAAAATTTAAAAACAAAATATCATCTAAAAAATAAGTAATACAAATATTTAAAAAAAAATACAAAATATAAATTTAATAATTAATAGTATATAAAATATAAAATAAACATAATTAAATAATAGATTTATATAAACATTAAATATGTAAAATGTGAATATACAATATTGTTATATTATACTTAAAAATATTTAAATGTAGCATATTTATATTTTATAATATTATATTAAAAATAGTTAACAAAATTATATTTTATAATTATGATATTGTTATTAAGATTTAGTGATCCATGTTTCATGAATTTGACTTAAAAACAACACAATTGTGATATTGTTATCACGATTCAATCGTGTAGTTATACGAATCAAACTCATTAACCCATGTTTCATGAGTAGTGGTTCATAAGAACCCATCTCTCATGATAATGAATGGTCCACTTAGCAATCATTGCATCTAGGTGATGCTCATAGAGCTGAAGCACTCAGCCTTCTTGAGAGGTCACCCATCCTAGTACTGCTCCAGCTCAAGTGCGCTTAACCACAAAGTTTCCCCAAGGTTAAGCACACTTAGCTTGTAACCCCATTTGCAAAACATTCAGCAAGTGTTGTGCCTTATGAACCATTCATTATAGAGCCCAATTGATAAGTAGGAGGTATTTGACTTAAAACAACACCATTGCTAACAATATCATAATTTGACCTACCTCCTACTTATTTATATTTTATAATTTAAATAATTTAAAAAAATAAAAATTTAACAAATAAAATAAAATAATGATTAAGAAGTTTAAGCTAATAAAGTAATGAATGTGAATAACAGATTTAAAATACAGTTAATTGAAACCCTAAAGATTTAGACGTGACACCCAAACAATTCGAACACCACTCTGCAACTAAACACAAAACAAGTTGCCGCATTTTAGTTTGTCGGACAAATGAAAAATGGCCACTGGAAAGAAAAATGGGGAATAAGTGAACTGAGATTTTCACCAGTTGTCTTCCTATCGAACTGTCTTTGCCCTCCCTTATGTGTGCTTTGAAAGAAGCCGGGGAATGACACAAGGGCGGGGAAACGTGGATGCTGGTAACTGTAAATCAAACCAGCACGAATTATACGCATTCAAACCACGTAGGTATGCACTTAATTGTAGAAAATTGAACGGGTCATTCTCAGCCGTTAGTCGCCGAAATAAGGTCGCTCGGTTCAAATAAGGAACGCCTTCGACGTAATTATTTGAGCTGTATTTTACAGTCAAGGATAGTGGGGATATTCAGGTATTTGAAATTGTAGACAGCAGCCGCAATGCAGCACGACGAGGTAATATGGCAGGTCATTCGCCACAGTCATTGCAGCTTTATGGCCAAGTAAGTGGTGGTATCTCCCTTTTCTTTGAGCTTAATAGAAGCTAAGAATTTTTAATGCTTTCAAAACGTTAGAATGGGGATGGTTTTTGTGGCTTCTCCGGTAAATTTAAGTATCAGTATGACTATAAACAATTTTCCTTGCTTTTTGAAATTAAATCTATGAAAGCTAAGATTTTCGGGGATTGCAGTAGCTGCTCGGGAGCTATTATTTTGGATGCTTACTGTAAGCTGAATTTTTGTCCGCTCAAGAATTATGTTGATTTCTAGAGCTATTTCTAAATCATTTTTTTTTTGAAACAGAACCCAAACACATAATTTTTGTCGAAACGAATACAATGTTACTGGGCTTTGTAACAGGAGCTCATGCCCACTTGCCAACAGCAGATATGCGACTATTCGGGAACATGAAGGTATAAAATACATTTCTTGTTTCTTTTTCTGGTTTTCTAAGTTTTCCTTGCCGATTGACCTTGTATTTAGGCTCTTCTGTCAAAGTCTCCCAGGTCTGTTCTTGTTCGCTGGATTTGAACACACCTAAAGCTTTGAATGCAGGGCTCCACTATGGAAACCTTAATGATTTTCCCATTTGAGCCCATTCCATTTGATCAGAAGTATATTTTGTGAATTTTACCGTCAGTCAACACTTCATCCTGGTCCCTTGAGAAGTGTCCTTAGGGATTCACTTTGAAAGCCTCAATTCTTTAACATTTGGGCCCATTACATTCAATCGGAATATATTTGTGAATTATTATAAATATATTTATGATTTATGTTAATGTTTGTCTGCCTAGTTTTTGAGGGCCATCGTTTTCTTATTATTGTTAGTGGCACGAGTACCGTGGAATTTGCCTCAGATTTAAAGCCCCTTTTTGGATGGACTGCTGAACTAACCTTCCATTTAGATTGATACTCGAATTAATCTTTATGGGTTATTTGGCCTAGCAGCATTGACCAATCAATTGTCACAATTTTCAATTTTCTGAATTCATGTTTCCTGCTTACATGGCTTTGTATGTTGTGTTATCCGTAACATTGATCATTTGTATTTTATTTGGACAATATGCCTTAGAGGTCTGTTGGTAACAGTTCCACAGTCACACAAATTTCCTCAAAAGTGTCCCAATGCCATTTGCCAAGTTATTTGTGGCATTATTTTGTATCTTGGTTTGCATTATGTGTACTCAACTAGATTATTGCATATCAATTTGATGAACTGGCAGTTCATTGCATTCTTTTGCAGGAATTCTCTATTTGTACATGAAGTCAATTGAAAGAGCTCACATGCCAAACAAACTATGGGAAAGAGTTAAACTTCCAAGAAATTATGAGAAAGCACTGGAAACAATTGACAAATTTTTGGTGTGCATCCTGTCAGTTAGTTTGTATGTCTATTTCAAATGCCTTTATGAGAAGGCAATTCTGCAGCATTTTTTCAACATATACGGAATTTTATCTTACAATGTGAATGCATCTAGAATTTCACAATTAGATCCTTTCTTCTTTTGAAATCACTGCTCATATTTCGTCACAAAGAACAAAAGAGTTACAGAGCAGAATTGGCTGGTTGGTGGAGTATGCATTTTCATTTGTTGTTTGTTCTTTGGATGGGCAGCAATATTGGCCAAAATTTCTTGTTCACAAGAACAAACAGTGGCTGACAAAGATGACACAATATTTAATACGTAGGAGGAAACTTGCCTTAAAAGTCGGGTATTTATCTTTTTCATGTCTAGCATGGTTGTTGGGAACATTGTTGTGAAGATATCATTTTAGTACGCTGAATAAGCAGTATGCTGTTTTATTTGAAATTAATTGCTGGAAAAATATTAAGTTGATTGATTGTTTCCTTAAACTAAAAGGCATAAAATGGTAAGCATCACAACTCTCTCAATAGATCTATCTCCAGAAGGAAGAGAACAACAGTCCACACTATGCACTAAGATACCAAATAGACAAACCCACTAGGATAAAAACTAGACGATATGATGACTGAAGATGAACAAAATTTGCACCACAGTCCAAACATGGGATGTGCATTTAATTTGTATCTTTTATTAATTCATTTATGTTTAAATCATGACCAAGGGTTCCAATGACTTCTATAAGTGTTCCAATGCATATTTCTTGAGTGAGTGTATTCAACAATTTTAGTGTGTTGGGAATATACGATTCATCCAATAACTCTATTACTGCGTTTTCTTAGAACCCATGTTGTAGGTTGACCAAACACAGATTGTGGTATGAATTTGGCTAGGGTGTTGGCCGAACCTCTTGGTTTAGTTTGGGTGCATCCTTGGTTACCTGGGCCAAAACTATAGGCATGTGTAGAACCTTGGTGAATCCAGGAAAAACTAGAGATGTACATGAGTTGCACCAACATGCATGTGCAAAACCGTGGGTGAAG
Organism: Sequoiadendron giganteum; assembly: GCA_007115665.2. Taxonomy (NCBI): domain Eukaryota; kingdom Viridiplantae; phylum Streptophyta; class Pinopsida; order Cupressales; family Cupressaceae; genus Sequoiadendron; species Sequoiadendron giganteum. The sequence continues at coordinate 553,264,916 of CM021103.1, read as the reverse complement.
TTGGTCCCAACCCAGGTCAACCCAAGAAGAGTTTGCCTCCAAAACATAAGGAAATCATTTTTTAATGAACAAACAACTAATAAACCATGTAAGAGACTTCTAAGTTACGAACATGCAAACATAATTCCATGGAGTTTCTTGACGAGGGGATGCGGGGACGTGGGGATGGGTTTCAGAGATGATGGCGGGGTGGTGGCAGAGCACTGAAATACATATAGTACTTGAAAAAATAGTTACAAAAAGATGCATAAGTATAAGAATTATACATCTTGGAGACAACTAGGAGTCTCTTAGACATCTTGAGGACACCTTGACGTCCTCAAAGTCCTAGTGGCGTCTTGGAGATGGTGACGTTGGTGGTGGGATGGTGGGGGGACACCCCCCCCCAAGTCTCCGAGACGGGGATGTCTAGGAAACGTGGGGTTTTTGGGGGGGGGGACGCGTCCTCGTGGAACATTGCATGCAAATCACACAAAACAAAATAAAAAATAAATTCCTACCTCTCATTCCTCCTCCAGCATAAACTACATTTCTGTTCATTACTCAACGTTGCAAGTTTTCTTTGTTTTCAAACTTTGTGCTCTCGCTATTCCTAGACCTCAAGGAGTGTTAGTTGTGAGGAAGATCAAGGAACTTACATCAAGGAGAATCTTCATTCAAGTTAAGTTTTTGTATTTAAAAAAAATTCTTTTCAAGTTCCACAAGAGTTTTCTTGAAAATAGATAATTATTGTTTTTTAATTTCTTTTTCTTTTATTAACAAGTAATGGGTTAGGGGTTGTATTTGGGCTCAAGGCCTTTACTGTTCTTGACTTAGGACTGTTGTTTGTTGTAAAGGTTTTGTTGCTCTTGGTTTTGATGCGTGGAATGAGCTATTAGTTGTTTCTGACTTAGGATTGTTGGTTCTGAGTGTGTTGTCACTCCTGGTTATCTGGTGACTAGGTGTTGTTTGTTTCTGCTGTGTGTCTGTGGGTTTTCCGTTGTTCTTTGTTTTGTTGGCTTGTTAGTTCTGTAGTGGGTTCATGGTCCCTTCAAAACCATGCTTGGTGATCTTTTTTGGCCCTTGTGGCTTGTGCAAAGGGTACGACACCCTGTAAATGCTGCTCATCTTATCAAAAACAAGTAATGGCAAGCCAGGGTTATGTTATTGTTTTTTATTCTTGGTATTTATTTATTGTAAAAATGTGGAGATATAGTTATAGCCTGAAATGAATGAGAGTTTTATATCTATGGCCAAGGGGTGACAACCATTTTTCATTGCTTTAGTGACACGTGACAAGATTGAGCAGCTTTCTAGAGGTTGGAGTTATCGTTGGCTTTGTAACAAGTGCCAAAATGAGGATAGGAACTCCTATAGCTACATGAAAGCTCACTTGTATGTGATTTCTGGCCGAGGAATTAGAGCTTGTGGTGGTTTGACCAAAAATTGGTAGCCAAGGGGAGGGATTTTTGCTTCTATCGAAGAGCAAGAGTAAGTAGATAATGCAATTGAGAAAATTACATCAAAGTCTCATTGAAGAAAGAAATTCTCAAGCCACCTATAGGGCCATCCTCAAGTACTCTAGCCGTGGCTGCCACACATCCATTTCTTATGACATTTTATTTGAAGAAGATGATAGCCTTTCGTGTTCTCACAAAAGATCAAAAGATGCAGGCCCTTTTGAAAAGGCATTTTACAATAAAGTGAGGCAAGGGACAATGCAAATGAGCATGTTATATGTTGTATTTATGCAAATACATTTTTAAACTCTTTCAAAGGGGCTAGACATGGTTTGTCCCATGTAGAGAATAAACCATCATTTTGCTAATTAATTATCTTCTCCTTTCTCAACGATATCTTGATAACGGTGCCATAAATTTGGCACAAGACTTGCACAATAATTTAGCCATCTCTTGATTTTGGACTTGTCCTTTGACATCAATGACAACATCTATTTCCTATATTTCTTTTGACATCAATGACAATATTTACAACTCCCCCCTACTCTTATCTCTCCCCCTTTGACATCAATGGCAAAGGAATGTAACATACTTTTCTCCTTCACAATGAAATACTTTGTTTTAGTGATGCTCCCCCTAATTGTAAAGCTCCCCCTGACTGTGACCCTCTTACTATAGCATTTCCTTTTGACATTAATGGCATCATTCTTCCTTTCCTATAGCTCTTCCTTGCTTTAACTCTCCCCCTTTTGTGCAACTTTCCTCCTTTGACATTATTAGCAATGAGATGCTTTGTTATCTTCATAGAATACGCATTAGCTGATCTATCTCAGAATTGTCTTTTCTTCGAAGCTGAAGGATATTGCATTGATTAGCTCCCCCTTTCTCTACTTCTCCCTCTTTGACAACAATGGCAAAAAGGATCTTTCTTTTTTTATGGGGTTGAAAGATGATGCGATAGTAAGCTCCCCTTGAAATCATGCTTCTTCTTACAAACTTAGTGATGCTCCTTGTGCATAGAGCACAAGCATAGATTTTCTTTCTCTCGCTCTTGTTTTCTCTTCCAAACTTTTGTAGGTTCTCCGTTTTGTTCGGCTATTGTATCCTCCTTATTGTGCAATCTAGGTGGTTTCACAAAACCACTTCTACAAAAGTGTGCAATGTGACCATAATTGTTGCACTTGTAACATATAACATTATAATCCACTAAAGGAACAAAGGAGTTGTAGTCCTTACTTGAGAACCCAAAATCATTCCTTGCACATACTCTACAATCCACAACTTTATGACCAAAATGATTGTTTGAATAGAAATACCCATAGAAAGAGTGATTGAACCTGGTCATTGGCTCTTGTCTTGAAGGGAATGATCCTATGAATCTTTCATGGTTGTCCCCATGAGGAATGCTATTCTTTCGTGGGATATTACTTCCCTCCTTCTTGGTGTTACTACTGATGGAGTCCTTGAGTACATTTGCATAACTTTTGGATTTTTCTTCATTTGTCTTCTTCGGTAAGTCTGTAGCCTTAGAACTTGACTCTTCCTTGGTAGTCTTTTTATTTTCCTTAAAGCCAAGACTTGTCTTGATAAAAGGCGATCTTTGGGAGTTTATATTATCATCCAAAATTTGGGAGCTCTTTTCAAATTTCATGCTTTGATTCAATTTTTCCAACTCCTTCCTTAGGTAAACAACTTCAAGCTCCAACTTTTCACAGTCCATTTCTTTTGCCTTCAGCTGATCTCTTACCACTTCTTCAATTCGTTTTGCTTCTTCAATTTGAACCTTCAAATCTATGATCATCTTTTTTGATTCTTCAATGCCTTGGGATGATTTCATTTTAGTTCCGCTATCTTCTTGAAGTCTTGACCTTAGTCTTGAATTCCTTTTCTTGAGCTTCTTGATCTTGTTATAGGCAAATTTGAGTTCTTTCTCAAGATCATCTTCTTCATTATCTTCAATGTGTTCTTCATTCGAATCTCTTTCTTCTTTTCTTTTATCTTCATCCTCCTTTGCCTCCATCGCCATAAATAGTATCTCTTCTCTATCCCAATCGGAGAGGCTTCCACTGCTTTCTTCGGATATGATACTTTCTTCTTGGATGTAGAGACTCTTTTTATGCCTTCAGAAGTTCTTCTTTACATGCTTTCCTTGTGGGCTCTTTTTCTTGTGATGATATTTCCTTCTCTTTCACTCTCAACCTGTGGACATTTAGAAGCAAAATGAGCTATTCTACCACATTTGAAACATTCTAGAGCGTACTTACCTTTGTGTTTTGTAGATCCTTTCTTTAGCTTCCTCACAAAGGGTGCTTCTTCTTCATCACTTGAGCTTTCACTTGACATCCTTTATTTATTATCTTCTTGGATACTCTAAAGGCGGCTTCTTGTTTTGATGGCTTCTCCTTCTCTGTCCTCATTTCGTATGCCATGAGGATATTCATCCATTCTCAAAGTGTCTAGATCCTTCATTTCCTTGATGGTGGAAACTTTTGCATCAAATCTCATGGGGAGAGATCTTAAAACCTTTTGCACAATTGTTGCATCCTCAATTGTGATATCCCCTACCTTGATTTGCCCTAGAATTCGCCTACTGATCACAAATTGCAGCAAATTAGGGTTAGGGTTTCGCCTTATTAAATAAATCATTTTAATGAAGTAATCTTGGATTGGGATCTTGCATTCACCACATGAACACTATTTGCAAATATGTATATATACTTGTTAGGGTTAGACGATTGCATTACATCCATAGATTATTAGCAATGCAAACATATTAAATTTGTGGGAGAAGGGACATGATGAGTTCGCCCGAAGCCATATGCCAAGCTAAGAGGGTGTATACCATAGCCCTCCTCCTTGGTAACTTGTATCTGCTTTCCCCATCAAGGCCACGACTCTCGGAAGACACTTTCCATCTTGGGGAGTTAGGCAGAGCTCGTAAGTGGGTTCTATCAGCTCTTTGCCTAACTACCACTCCAACCCAGGCCCATCCTACCAGATGGGTTTCAGATAGTCAAGCACATCACCTACTCTGTCACAAGAAATTACTTATTAAACAAAATCTTATTATTATATAAACAATATGCATATATATGTAAATACTGATTGCAAAAAAGATAACCCGAATATAGAATATCTATGGTAAATAGTGATCTGTTATGATGATTGTGTTGATTCCTCTTATGTTCGAGTTTGTATGTGTGTTTCTCCTTCAATCGATCCGCTGTGCCTTTGTGTCTCGTATATTCACCAAAGTGTGTCTTGCTAAGTGTATAGGAGTGAATTTCCTCCCCCCCCTTGCAAATTCCTCTTTTGCATCTCCTAACTTAGAATAATTACTCTCGTTGACATATTTCCACTTCACCCTTACACATTCCATCCACTTGGCACTTGTCCTTAGTGTTGGTGGGCGAATCTTTGCCGGGGACGCCTATGCGGCACATAGATGTTTGCATTGTGCGGCTGTCCTGACAGGATTCCTGCTCCTGGAGTTCGCAGAAACGTTACACTCGCTATTGGGGCCAACGTGTTACACCTTTGCGGGATTTTCCAACCTTTGGACGACTGCTTTCCCCCCAAATTCTCTTCAAATGGCTATCTTTCACTCTCACTCTTGCTTCTTGAGCTTCTTGAACTTCTTGATCTTCTGGGACTTCTTTAGCTTCTTGATCAGCTTGAGCTCTACAACATTCATTTCACACATCACTTCAAGGTCCTTGTTGCAACTCCAACATCACAACATCTTTTGCATTCACAACTCAAGCTCGCAACTTGGTTGCCTAGTGAGGCCATCCTTCATCACCGTTGCGGCCGTGTCGACTTGCCAAGCTCATGCTCTTGCAATTTCCTCCATTGGCCTTGAGCGCCCTTGAACGGAGGTGATATTGTTCTTTACTACTTTGTTGTTGGAATTCGGTAGCATAGTGCCTTTGGTAGTGTTTGGTGATATCTCCATTGCCGCACTTCCTTTCTTCTTCTTTATCATATTTCTATCTTTGCTATACTGGTTGTCCATGGAGGTGGAAACACCAAAACGGGGGTTTGGCTGAGGCAAACCCCTAAACAACCCCAACATTTTCCCCTCTTGGTTGTGTGCAGGTACACTGTTTGTGTGGAGCTTGCTGGAGAACTGGACCTCTGGTGAGCTCATTCTTATGTCATCTACTTCGTCACTTTCGTAGCATTTACTTCCGTTATTCTACTTCTATTCTATTCTGTCATTGCTTTCGTTCCTTCTAGACTAGGTTGTTAGTAGGTTTTAGAGCATTCTACTTGTCGCTCTCTGCTTGTTGTCTGTACGGACGCCAACGCAGCGTGTTGTCATCCCTTTTTCGCGCTTTCCTCCTCTGCCAGTGAGCTAGCAGAGTCATAGTCCGAATCTTGAAACCGTGCTCGTCTGGTCCCATAATGCAGTATTCTCTATCCTTCCTTTAGACATTTACACGATTGAGGTAGTTTAGGGAAACCTTCAATTCTTGATCCTCCGTGACTTGGGATCGACAAAGGGTTGGTCCCTCTTCTCTACACTAAGATTCGATGGTCTCCTTGCATTCAAATGACCTGCTCTTATACTTCCCACTACGAATGGACATGCCCCTCCATATCATGTATCCCTTTAAAAGGGATGTCTTTTACCTTGAGTAATCGTCGCCTTCTTTAGGATAATTAATTGCATTAACATTATCCTTGCTTAATCGCGGTGTCTTTATTAATTTGCTGCATGATGATTATTTGTCTTTTAATATTCATTTGATTGTTCTCATGTTTGAGCGGGTTGACTTGTATTGGAGTGATTAGAACCCTCACGACTTAGCAATCTTAGTTTATTTTTTGTGGGGGCATGACAGTCCTCCCCTCCTAAATTCGCTTGTCCTCAAGCAATTTTAGATTTAGATGGTCGAAGATCTCTTCTCCTTCCCATGTAGTGTCTTCCTCGGGTAATCCCTTCCATTTGATCAAAAGTTCAAGGCCTTAGTCGCTTCTCTCTCATGTTGAGAACCGCTTCAGGTTCCAAGATTAGTTTGCCCTCGTTGTCAAGTGGGGGTTACTATAAACATGGGACAAATTGCTGCCCTAACACTTTCTTCAGTCTTGATACATGAAAGATGTTATGAACATGGCTATTTTCAGTCAACTCTAATTCGTAAGCTACTTCACCGATTTTCCTTAAGATCTTATAAGGCCCATAAAACTAGGGTTTTAGTTTTTTTGCTCCACTTATATTGATGGATGATTGTTTATATGGTTGTAGCCGTAAGAACACCAACTCTCCAACTTCAAATGTCCTCTCAGTGTGGTTTTGATCGGCATAGATATATTGTTGATTCTGTGCTCAATGCAAATTGCCCTTGAGGGTGTTCATAATGTCCATACTCTGTTGCACAAAATCCTTTGCCCCTGGTACTCGACTTTCTTGTGAGATCAAACTTCTGAAGGAGGTTGGTTTGTAACCATACAATGCCTTGAACTAACTCATCTTGATTGATATGTGATGAGTAGTGTTGTAGCAATATTCACCAAGATGCAACCATTTTACCCATGTGTTCTGTTGGCCTGTGATGTAATTCCTCAAATATCCCTCTAACCACTTGTTAACGATTTCCATTTGTTCATCCGTTTGAGGGTGGTAACTTGTACTGGGTGTAAGATTGGTCCCGGCTAATCGGAAGAGCTCTTGCCAAAATTGGCTAAGGAATCAGCTCTCTCGGTCACTCATTATGTTTCTTGGTAGACCATGTAATTTGAAGATCTCTTTGAAAAATACTTCTACCATTTGGGGAGCTCGATATTCAGTAGATATTGCGAAGAAGTGGGCGTACTTGGTGAGTCGATCCACTACTACATAAATACAATCCTTCCCTTGAACTTTAGGCAGTCTTGTTATAGAGGCCATTGAGATGCTCTCCCATTTTTGATTGGGAATTGGCAAAGGTTGTAGAAGCCTTGGTGGATGGCTTTGCTTAGTTTTGTTTCTTTCACAGGTCATACATACTTGTACATGCTTTAGGACATCCTTCTTGAGGCCTTTCTAAGAATATCTCTCCCACACTTGTTTTTAAGTTTTATAGTACCCTTGGTGGCCTGCTAAAGGGTTGTCATGGTATTCCTTAAGGATTTTTTCCTTCATCTTTGAGTTGGGTACAAGGAATATCCTGTTTTTATATAGGATAAGCTCGTCTACTACTTTGTACTCTTCATTGAGTAAGTTCCCTTCAAGGATATTATTAGCCTGGGGGTCTTTGACATATTTTGCGAGGATATCGTTCTTCCAATCTGCGGCTATACTGGTTAGGGTGTTCAAGTAGGGTCGTCTTGATAAAGCATCTGCCACCACATTATTTGTCCCTTTCATGTACTCAATATCAAAATCGTAAGCTTGTATCTGACTTACCCACTTCTGCTGTCTGTCATTTAGGTCCTTTTGATTCATGAAGTATCTCAAGCTGTTGTGATCTATTTTAACATTGAATTTGCCGCAAACCAAATATTGACGAAACTTTGCTAAGGTGTGGATGATCGCTAGCATCTCTTTATCATAAATTGAATAGTGCCTTTCAGTCTTGGTGAGCTAGCGACTTTAAATGCAATGGGGTGCTTATTTTGCATAAGGACCGCTCCAATTCCTTCTCCGGATGCATCACACTGTATTTCAAAGGGTAGTGTGAAATTAGGGATGGCTAAAATAGGGCATGAGCTCATGGCTTCTTTTAGTCTTTCGAAAGCCTATTGAGCCATTTCATTCCATACAAAGGCTCCCTTCTTGGTCAAGTCTATGAGTGGAGCAGCAATTTTGGAGAATCCCTTCTCAAAGTGTCTATAGTAACTGCATAGTCCCACAAAGCCCCTTAGTTGTGTTAGGGTTTTGGGTTTTTCCATTCCTTAATTGCTGTAATTTTTTCTTCGTCTACATTTACCCTTTGTTCATTGATCTTGTGACCTAGGTAAAGGATCTCTTCCAGGCCAAACTCGCATTTTGAAGCTTTAGCATACAAGGATTCTTGTTCCAAAATGTTTAGGACTTCCTCAATGTGTTTGAGATGTTCTTCCCATGTCTTGCTGTAGATAAGGATGTCATCAAAGAATGAGTAGGAACTCTCTTAGTTGTTTCCGGAATATATGATTCATACATGATTGAAATGTTGTTGGGGCATTTGTGAGTCCAAAGGGTAGGACTAAGAATTCAAAGTGTCCATAATGGCATCGAAAGGCGGTTTTAGGAATGTCTTTTTTCCTCATCCTTATTTGATGATACCTTGATTGCAAATCAATTTTGGATAAGTATTTGGCTCCATGGAGTTCATCGATTAATTCATCAATTGTTGGTATAGGGTAGCGGTTCTTGATTGTTTTCTTGTTTAAGGCCCTATAGTCTATACACATTCTCATGGTACCATCTTTTTTCTTGACTAGTACTATAGATGATGCGAACGAGCTGGAACTAGGTTGAATATGGCCCATTTCTAGCAGTTCCTTAATAGTTTTTTCAATCTCTTCCTTGAATTTGTGGGGGTGTCAGTATGGTGTGGTAATTACCGGTTTTGCTCTCTCTTCCAATTCTATTGCGCGCTCAAATCCTCTTTTCGGGGGTAGCCCTGGTGGAATATCATCAAATATTTTCTTATGTTCGCTCAAGATTGGTTGGATGTCAATGTGAATTGGTTTGCCATGTGAAGAGGTCTTGTCAAGGATCATACATTGTGCAGCCCATTCTCCTTGCCCATGTCTAAAAATCCTTTCCATTCTTTTGCAAGAGACTACTTTTGGGGATCCATTAGGTGATCCTTTCAAGGTGACTTCTTGCCCCTTATGTTGGAAGCGAATTGTCAAGTTTATCAAACATGAAGCAGCCTAGGGAGTGCATCCAAGGAGTGCCTTATATTATATCGACATCTAGTGGTACCACATAGAAATCTTCTTTAATGGGGTGTTTCCCTAAGGTCATTTCTAGCTGGAGCACTATTTTGGTGCATTGAACCCTAGCTCCCGTAGCCGTGGCTGCTGAAAATCCCTTAAAGTTCATGGTTCCCAACTTCATATTTGCAACTAGTCTCTCATCAACAAAATTGTGGGATGCCCCACTATCCACGAGAGTGATAACCCTTTGCCCTTTGAGGGTGCTTTTAATTTGGAATGGGCGATGTTTGGAAGTTTGGGAGATGGTGGCTAAAGTTACGTACTCTTCATCTTTGTACCTTGCTTTCTTGCTAGGATTCTCTTCGATTTCCTCTTCGGTAGTTGCTTCAATTTTATGGGCATGGCCCCCTTTTCACATATGTGTCCACGTTCCCACGGTCCTTTGCTCTTGTAGCATAAATTCTCCCGTTTTAGGTCATCTTGTTGTTGGCATACATGGCCACACTCCCATTTCTCATTACAATGAAAGCATGTTTCCCCTCGAAATTCCTTATGCTTTTCCTCCTTATGATGGTACTTGGAGTGTGTGTTGAAGCTTTTGGCCTTGTCTTTTGATGGGTTATTCTCAAATTTCATTGCCTTTTGAATTGCCTCTTCTAGGTTGGTTGATTCTAGGGCACTTACTATGTTCCTTATTGATTCTTTCAATCCCTCCACAAATAAGTAGGCGAGTCTCCCTTGAGAGATCTCAGGCACCATGACAACCAATTTCTGGAATTCAGTGGCATAGTCTTCTACGGTTCCATATTGTTTTAGTTGGGTTAACTCTTTGAAGTACCATTTGGGGTTTTTTTGGTCAAACCTTTTGATAAGTTTTTGGGTGAATTCGTCATAATTGTTTGTGTTGGTGGCCTTGAGTAATGAGGCCATGGTGCCACCATTCATGGGCCATTCTTGTTAAATGGAGTACGACGAACTTAATGGTATTTTCTTCCGTCATGGGGCTTAGTGATAGATAAGTGTCCAATTTTTGGACCCATGAACTTGCTGTGATTTTTCCTGCTCCCTCAAAACTAGGAAGGGTTATCTTGCTCACCCTTTCCTTTAGGTCTTTGTCATGTTGCCTTTTTCTTTCCTTCCTAGGGGCGACTCATTTTGGCATCACAATAGTCTTTAAAAGGGACATTCCTCCTAAGTTCGGGGTCAAGTCTATTGTATGCTTCCACGATTCCATCCACATTATTTGGTGGTTCGTTTGCTTCTTTCATGTGTTCCTCACTTGGTAGGAAGGGAGGTCTTGTTGGCCTAGTGTTGGGTACCTTTGGGGAGATGGGGTTATTGTTCTCAGAGTGATTAGAGTTAGTTTCCGTTCCATTATTGTTGCTCATATTTTGAATAGCTTGGAGGAGGAGTTGGGTGGTTCTTTCATTCCTCTCGCTTTGGTCCATGAGGGCTTGAGTGGTTTGTTCCATGAAGGTTCTCATTTCATTGCTCATTGTTCGCTCATGGTGTTGCTTGTTGTAAGCTTCCTTCTTTTCCTTTCTAAAGCTCTTTGAGCCCTTTGGCTATTTTGCATCAACTACCTTTCACAGGATGGTAGGAAAGATGCTCTGATACCACTTGTGCTGTCCCCTACCTTGATTTGCCCTAGAATTCGCCTATTGATCACAAATTGCAGCAAATTAGGGTCAGGGTTTCACCTTATTAAATAAATCTTTTTAATGAAGTAATCTTGAAATGGGATCCTACATTCACCACATGAACACTATATGCAAATATGTATATACACTTGTTAGGGTTAGATGATTGCATTACATCCATAGATTATTAGCAACACAAACATATTAAAATTGTGGGAGAAGGGACATGATGGGTCTGTTTGAAGCTATATGCCAAGCCTAAGATGGTGTATACCACAACCCTCCCCCTTAGCGACTTGTATCTGCTTTCCCCATCAAGGCCACGACTCCCGGAAGACATTTTCCATCTTGGGGAGTTGGGCGGGGGTCTTAAGCGGGCTCTATCGCCTCTTTACCTAACTACCACTCCACCCTAGGCCCATCCTACCAGATGGGTTTCAGATAGTCAAGCACATCACCTACTCTATCACAAGAAATCACTTATTAAACAATCTTATTATTATATAAACAATATGCATATATATGTAAATACTGATTGAAGAAAAGATACACTTGAATATAGAATATCTATGGTAAATAGCGATTTGTTATGATGACTGTGCTGATTCCTCTTATGTTTGGGTTTGTGTGTGTGTTTCTCCTTAAATCGATCTGTTGTGCCTTTGTGTCTCCTATATTCATTGAAGTGTGTCTTGCTAAGATTCGATGATCTCCTTGCACTCAAATGACCCGCTCTTATACTTCCCACCACGAATGGACATGCCCCTTCGTATCATGTATCCCTTTAAAAGACATGTCTTTTACCTTGAGTAATTGCCACCTTCTTTAGGATAATTAATTGCATTAACATTATCCTTGCTTAATCGCGGTGTCTTTATTAATTCACTGCAAGATTATTTATCTTTTAATATTCATTCGATTGTCCTCAGGTTCGATGCGGTTGACTTGTATTGGAGCGATTAGAACCCTCACGACTCAGCGATCTTAGTTTATTTTTGCGTGGCATGAGATCAATATTTTCTCCAAGGCCACAAATGGTGTTGACAATTTCATCCACACAAAGTAAGTAGTGTCATGCCCCTGCAATTGTAAACACCAATTTGGGCCAACTCCTTGAAAACAAAAAATAAATTAAATAAAAGCTGACTTCATTGTGCTGGTCGACTTAGATCGTACATGCTCACGTGGACGATAGCAAATTAACAATTTATTATTGTCAGGGCCGACTCATGAAGACATTCCTAAATCCCTGTTATTGCTAGCTGACTGCATTTACCATATGCATTAAATTAATATTCAAGGAGGTCGATTCCCCCAAGACGTCGCCACACTTTTAGTAGGACTAAATAAAATATAATTAAATGGCTTAATATTAGGCCGACCTCCCTTAAAGAGCACCTCTCTTAGAATAGGCGTTTGCCTTGTGAAAGATTCTCTTGACTGAAGAGACATATGAGGGATATTAATAAAAGAGGAGGTAGAAGGTAAAAGGGGATAAGGAGGAATCAAAGAAATTAAGAGCAGATCTAGTAAAAATATCAATAAAGAAGAATGAATTACTAAGGAAACAAGACTATTTTCTGAGTATAAGGAAAGGGAGAAATAAGAGGAGGAATGCATTGATATATACAGCGAATAAGGATAGAAATAGGAGTATTTTCTGAGTGCAGCAGCAAATACATTAATATGATATCTTAGATGTGGATGTTCTGAGAAAGAATTGGAAATTCTTACTTGAATTAACAAGGGGAACAGATTACATTAAAAAGCAGTGGCAAAGCATTGTAGTTGTAAATGAGCCTAACTACTGACATTTAAGAGACAAACTATCTCTACCTACAAACATTAAATGTCAACCTACTAGAACCAGTAGACAATAAAAAAATATCTAATCTACTTAATTACATTAATAATTGACCATTAAATATCAAGAATATAATATTCTAACACCCTCCCTTAATGGTCAATCTGTCAAAAACACCAAGTTGCCCCCTGAATTTGACAAATTGATCTGGGCTCAGAGACTTGGTGAGAATATCTGCAATCTGATCCGCTGTTGGAACATACTGCAATTGAACTGATCCGTCTTCTACCAGCTTGCGGATGTAATGACAATGAAGCTCGACATGCTTGGCACGTTCATGGAAGACTAGATTTTTGGCCAGTTTGAGCACCCCTTGATTATCAGTGTACAAGGGTGAAGGTCCTGCTTGTGACATGTGCATGTCAGAAAGCATCCTGCGGAGCCAAACTGCCTCACATGCTGCCTTAACCGTTCCTCGATATTTTGCTTCAGTCGAGGAAAGAGCCACTGCCTGTTGCTTCTTGCTGGTCCATGTTATAGCATCGGTACCCAAACTGAATACATATCCAAAAGTAGATTTTTCAGTCATCCACTGATCCTGCCCAATCTTTTTTTGTATAACCAATCAGCTTTGGATCTTTGCATTTGCCATACAGAATGCCATAATCTGAAGTGCCCTTAACATATCTCAGCACTTGCTTCGCTGCAAGCCAATGATCAGCTTTTAGAGCTGTCATGAAGCGAGAAATGTAGCTCACTGCAAAACTGATATTAGGTCTAGTGGCAGTGAGGTAGATCAGACTGCCCACTAGTTGCCTGAATGTCGTTTCATCGACTGAAGGTGAATCAGAGTTGGCTGATAACTTCAGCCCCTTCTCCATAGGTGTGGAGGCAGGTTTGCAATCCTGCATCCGAAATTTGTCAAGCAGACTCTGAGCGTATTTAGATTGAGAGATAAAGATACCACCAGCGGTTTGCCAAACCTCAACACCCAAACAATAATGGAGAAGCCCCAAATCTGTCATGTCAAAAGCCCGACTCAAGTCCTGTTTGATTGTTGCAATCAAATGTGTTGAACTGCCAGTAATGATCAAGTCATCAACATAGACAACAAGAAAGAGAATATCATCACCAGAGTGTTTGACATACAGATTATTGTCAGAAGGGTTGCGTTGAAAACCATGATCAACCAAGTATTGATCAATCTTGATGTACCATGCACGAGGAGCCTGTTTCAGTCCATAGAGTGCTTTCACGAGCCTACATACCTGATGTTCTTCGCCGACAACCTTGAAACCAGGAGGCTGCGTCATGTAGACTTCTTCCTGCAAATCACCATTGAGGAAGGCACTCTTAACATCCATTTGATGAACTGTCCATCCGAATTGGGCTGCAATAGCGAGAAGAAGACGAATTGTGCTCATCTTGGTAGTAGGAGCAAAAGTCTCCTCGTAGTCAATGCCCTCTCGCTGTGTGAATCCACGAGCAACTAATCTGGCCTTATATTTATCCAAAGTGCCATCTGCATGATACTTAACCTTATAAACCCATTTGCAGTTGATAGGTTTCTTCCCAAGAGGAAGATTAGAAAGAACCCAAGTGTGATTCTTCATAAGACTATGGTATTTGGTCTCCATAGCCTTTTCCCACTCTGGAATTCCTCTAGACTTTGAATATGTCTAAGGCTCATAGATGCTGTGTATGTTGGCCATAAGAGCAAAATTGACTGTGTTTGGCTGCTTGATCTTTCTGCGAGTTGATCTACCCTCAATGAGTTTATCATTATGAAGATCTCCAATAGTCTTGAGCCACCACTTAGGCCGACGAGTAGAAGTACCAACATCTGGAATAGGAGAAACAACATCACCTGGGATTTCTGGAACAAAGTCATCTGGATATGAGTCTTGAGGAAAATTAGGTGGGGCTATATCATGACTGGTAGACTCCTCATCTTTAGAGTCAGAATGCTCTGAAGCCCCCCCATCAGGGGAACCAAGAGGAAGACAAACACACTCATCAAAAACCTTCATAGCCTGATCCTCAGGGTTGGGAGTAGGAACAAATGGACCAGTAGTCTCATCAATCACAACATCACGACTCAATATGAGACGATCCGTCTCCACATCAATCAACCTGTATGCCTTGTGATTGTCGCTGTAACCAGTAAACATAAGTTTCTGGCTCTTGGAGTCTAACTTGGCACGCTTGGCTTTTGGAATCCATACATGAGCTATAGAACCAAAGACTTTTAGATGGCCCACCTTAGGCTTACGTCCTGACCATGCTTCTTCTGGAGTCATCTTCTTAACGGCTTGTGTAGGTGACCGATTCAAGGGGTGGATTGCAGTATAAACTGCTTCAGCCTAGTATTTCTTGGGGACATTTCTGTACTCCATCATAGAATGAGCCATTTCAGTAATGGTGCGATTCCTACGTTCAACGACACCATTCTGCTAACAGGTGTATGGCGTGGTGAGTTGTCGTTTGATGCCGTGTTTAGCACAAAAAGTAGAGAAGTCAGTTGAACAAAACTCCCCCCCATTATCTGACCTTAGAGTAACAATGTGAGAACCCGATTCCTTCTCAACTAAGGCCTTATACTGCTGAAATGTACTAAACACATCTGATTTATGTTTCAAAAAATACACCCACATTTTTCGACTGAAATCATCAACGAATAATAAAAAGTACCTAGACCCAGTAACAGATGGAGTGTTCATTGGTCCGCATACATTAGCGTGAACCAATTGAAGTACCTTGGAGGCACGCCAAGAATCACCATCCGAGAATGGTGTCCGATGCTGCTTCCCAGCTTGACAGGCTCCACAAACTCCATGATTTTGAGTTTGGATCTCAGGTAGACCAGCAACCAAACCCTCCCGAGACAGTTGAGAGAGATAGTGCACGTTCAAGTGCCCATAACGCTGATGCCAAAGTTTGCTGATGGAAGTACTCCTGGCTGCAAGAGCGTGCTCCTGAGAATCACCGGAATCAGCAAGTCTATATAGACCATGATCCTCAAGTCCCATAGCAATCGTAGTACGTGTCTCCTTATCAACAATGCTGCAAGTTGACGAACTGAAAATAACATCCAACTGGGGAGAATGCTTTCATGATCTGGCTGACAGAGAGAAGATTATGTTCCATGCTTGGAACATAGTAGGCATCAAGAAAGAGTAAATTTCTTCCTCCAGAGTGAATTTGAACATTGCCCTTACCGGCAACTGTATACTCTTCGCCTCCTCCAAAGATCACTGAATTAGTGAATGGTTCATATTTGGTGAACCAATGTTACACCTCGATTGTATAGCTACTATTGCATAGGGCAATTGAGTGTAATGTTTGAATCTTTGTGATGAATAAAACATGTTTTTTTATCAAAATGAATAAGTTCTATTTAAATGTGTGCCTCATTTGGTTGATACTTCTATTGATGTTATGTTGCATGCATAGAATTAAATTATGAATATTCAAACTTAAGATGTTTTGTATACTGTTGATGTTATGAACAAGTAACTGCCGAGATTGTATGTCTATGGATGCAGGAACAGGAACTATTCCTCCAGGCGGAGGGGAGACATCACTCGGGAGAGGGGCTTGGTCGGGTAACAGGTAAAGTTGATCAAGTTGAGCATACACACACTTCACTGAGGGTTTTGGGAACTAAGTCAGATTGAGTGGTCTTAATAAGTCATCCTTAGGCTTAGGAGTTTTGGATTACTTCTTTATGCTTTATGAGTGGTGTTACTTGTTGACTGACTTACTGTTCTGTGAAGCCTTGAATGTGAAATGTGAACTGACAAGTTATATTGATGCCTGGAATTTACAGTTAAACGTATATATACATGTTTGTACAAACACGTGTATTAAGGGTACGCTGATTGGCCTGTAATACACGTATTTGGATAATTAAATACAAATATGTATAGATATATTTAAATGTAAATATTGAATGTGTTTATAAATATATTTAATATTATATTTAATATAAACGTTATTATAGTTTTACCTATAATAAAATATATAGATATATCTATAGTAATATTTAAATATTATATAGATATATACATATATTTAAATAAGGTAAATAAAACTATAATAGGTTATATTTAATATAATGCAAAATATATATATAACATTTTAATTTATATTTTAAATAAAAATATTACCTTGGAAAATAATTAAAATTGACTTGAATAGTCTTTTGGCAAATAAATACATTTACCATAGGAAAAGAAAGTATTTTCGACTTTCATAGTCCACTGAGGAAATACGTTGAAAATATCATGAGAAATTTAAATGATAAACATTTGAGACTTAAACATTTGAGACTTTAAAAGGTTTAAACAAAAACTTTTTTAAAACCTTGGCTAAAAATCGCAGATTTCCTTATGCTGAAAATCGCGGACTGTGTAATGGCGGAAATGGCGTGGCTATGAACACGTGCGGGAGGAAGACTTGGTCGCAGTTGGAAAAATCCACCATTCTGGAAATACATAAGGGGCCTAGAGATTAGGCCAGGTGCGGCGCATTAGGCAAGGACATTTTTTTTGCAAATTTCATCCGCCATTTTAGACGCCAGGCTGTAGGTGTCTTTCATTCTTATTTTGCCATGTGAGAGTTGAAACCTTCTTCTTGGGAAAGGTCGAATCATCTCTGTTTTGCTGAGTGAGTATCAAATAAGCTGCCACATTTCATTTTGAATTATTCAAAGGATTGTTCTGTCATTTTACATACCCTCAATGGTGGAGTTTGTTGCAATTTCAGGTCTATAAATAGATGCCAGCCATTCTTTGTTTGGGATCACTTGTGAAATCTGAGTTTATCATTTTCATTGAGATCCATATCCATTTCTCTGTTTTGTTTGTATTTTCTGTTTTGCTGAGTTGAAAATATAGTGAGTTTTTACCAACAATTGCCATTAATAGTTAATATCCCATTTTAAGTTGTGAGTGAAGTCATTGTGAGCTATAGTTGAGTAAGAAATTACTAGTGGAATCATATTCGAGAGAAAAGACTTAGAAAGATCAATTTTAGAGTAAAATACTGTCACAAGGAAGCCATTTTCAGTTGGAATTCTGGAAGCGTATGTGAAGGAGAGTCTAGAAGAGCAATTCTGGAAGGAGAAGCTTTAAAATCAGGCATGAATCCTCCTTAGTTTATAACTTTTATTGAAGTGCTGTTTCCTTTTTGGTCTTGTGATTGCTACTTTCAATTAGCTCTAGTAGGGAAGAACTATTTTGATGAATATTTAAAGCAATGCATTGAAAGAGAAAATGTGTAAGGGATTCAATGATTAAAGGTTTGTGCAAAAGGGATTATATGAGTAAAGAGCTTAAGGGATTAGTTTACTTATCTTATATTAAAGGGAAATAATGGAAAAAGCTAAAAAGCGAAGAATTTATATGCATTTTGAATGAATGATGCATTTTGTGTATGATCTCCATATATGGAGAATACGTAGAAGTATTTATTATATGCTAGGATCAGAATGAGGACAGGAGTCAAGTATATTCAAGCAGCTTAGAGTTTTAGATTAATTGAGATAGGCTAAGGAACTCCTAGGATAAAGATTTCCGTAATAGGAGAGAAAGAATGAATTACTTGTCAAGCTGGATTATTTCTATTAAGTTAGAATGTCGTAGGTTGGTCTGGGATGATTGATAATCCAGTGAAGGACTTGAACCTATATTTGTTGTCTTGGATTAGATTGAAGTAGGATAGTCTGGGATGATTGGCAATCTAGTGAAGGACTTAGCCTACGCGTAGTGTAAGATAGCCTTAAGTCAAATCGGCCTTGAGTAGTGTATATGATAGATGACCTTCATTCGAAGTACTGAATGTGAATACTTTGGCCAAAGTAGTGGAAGGTACGACATCCACTTAGATGTGAGATAGTCGAAACTACACTGTCAGTTCATTGTGATCCGTCATGCTAGTTCGGGATTGTGAAATAGCAAGTTCTAGTTTTGAGTAGGACACAACACTATGTTTAGTTGGGTTGTCGCAGCCGGTTACTTTACCAATCTCTTCGTTCGAAGGGAGGGCCATCTATCGAATGATCGATGTGCGGGGGACCGCATTAACAGTCCGTGGTTGGCGGAAAAGTGCTTGAGTGATGTTTCTCCTCCACAACAGGCGATAGATACACCAAGATTTGAAAGGAAGGGAACTTGGACCATCTTACTACTATTTGTGCAAAAGCTTACGAGCTATGTATGTAATTGTTTTACTTTTGTACTCTGATTTGTATTTACAATGAAAATGGAATTCATGTGAAAATATATATTGTAACTTGCATGTATTTATCAATAAAGAAAAGAAGAATTTTATTGCAATGTCTTTGTTACTTGTTACTATTATATGTTTGAAATGAAATGTTAGAAAATTTTGTTTACCTAGTTTGGGGGTCGTTACGACCAATCTCGACGATGAGTAAAATGCCGAGAAGCCCTTGAATCAATATACCAAGTAGAAGATTGTATAGGATCTGCTGTTCTCTTGGCCATAAAAGCATAGAATGCAGACTCTTTCTGCTCAGTGTGCTCCTCGACATTTGCCTTTTGTTGAGACCCTGCTTGCTTCTTTTGTTCAGAAGCCATCCGAATTCGACAATCAGTCTTCATGTGACCATATTTATGACAATAATTGCACTGAATGTTCTTTTTCTTCTTGCTGTCTTGAGAAGAACCAGAGCCTTACCTTTGTTCTTAGCAGAAGATTTGGCAGAGAACGCTTGCTCTGTGGAGGTGGAACTGGTACTACTTCCAAACTATTGTCGCCATCGATCCTGCTGCAAGAGCTTGTTGCAAAGATCTTCAAATTTGAGATCAACATTGGTGGAGGTGATATTCAGTGTCTCGATGAAATGCTCATATGAACGCGAGAGACTCTTTAGAGTAATGACCACCATATCTTCTTCTTGCATTTTTCGACCAATCGCCTCCAACTGATCATGAATGTCCTTAATCTTTGTCAGATGTTCTTGTAAGGACATTTTCTCATCCATTATGATGGAAAAAAACATGTTCTTGAGAAAGAACGCTCTGCTCTTGTCGGAGGTTTCATGAAGGGCTTTCAAATGATCCCAGATCTTTGGAGCAGTTTTGCCAGACGGTACCTGAGGTAGCTGCTCATTTGTGACTGAGAGTTTGATAAGCATGACGGCTTCCCGGTTGTGTTCATCCCATTTGTCCTGGTCCTTTCTGACTACAGTGGGATGAGGTGAGTTCCCCAAAACGATCTAATTGAGGCAACGATATTCAAAGATCGTAATCATGCGTTGCTTCCAGGTGTTGTAATTCTTTCGTTGAACTTCTGGCTGCTTTTGAGCATTATATTTGTCAGAGATGCCATCACGTACCTTGAGGTCAAATTGGTGAAGGCAAAAAAAAAAAAAATGAAAACAGAGAGCACAAACTTAAAGCAGAAACCCTATCACAGATTTCGAGGCACTTTGAAGACAAAACTCAGAAGATTTGAAGAGTACCCAGAAAATGATGTTGAAAACCCAATTTTTTTTTAAATACCCCAAAAAATTCATTAGCACACAGTTGCACAAATTTCAAGGCATGAAAATCGAGACACAAAAAAATCTAACGACAACTCAGTTGAGATCTCAAAAAACCCACCAAAAATCTGAAATCAAAAATAAAATTCGACTTCAAACATAGGAGAAAATCACAAAACCCTAGCCGTAGGTCGTGTTTTCAGAAAAATACTGAAAAAATGACTTAAAACAAATTAGCACATAGCAGAAATAAAGAGCTCAAACTGCATCTAAGAAACATGAGAAATCGCACATTCAGAATCAGGCAAAATAAAGAGCCACGAACTCAAAAAATCGCATCCAGACCAATTGAAAAAAAAACGCAGATTTGTTCACCTAGAAACGCATTTGAAGAAATGGCCAAGACGCGACCATAAACAGGTAAAAAACGCACCCAAAAAGCTTTGAAAATCAAGGCTCAAAGAATAGAAAAACGCGGGTTGGATGAGCTCAAAAAAACCTGGCTAAATCGTAGGTGAAAAATGCGGGATCTCTGTAGTTTCTAGGTCGCGTGGCTTGGTAAATGAGTTGCGTGATGTGCAGAGAAAAAAATGCGCCCAAAGAAACATGAACTCCATGATTTTTTCAAAAGAAGGCTCGAAATTTTCAGTGAGTAAATACTCACGAAAATCTCAAATCAAAACCCTCAATATTTCCTTAGAAAAAAACACGTTTTTTAGAGCATTAAAAATAGAAAAAGATGATCTTCAAAAGCTTGAAAAATTTCTCTCGAAATTTTAGAAGACCAATTTTTTTTTCTCAACTTGAGCTCTAATACCATGTTCTGAGAAAGAATTGGAAATTCTTACTTGAATTAACAAGGAGAATAAATTACATTAAAAAGCAGTGGCAAAGCACTGTAGTCATAAATGTGTTGATGTTATTGAGCAGCTTCGGTCTGCACTTCCCAAGAAAGATGAATTAAATGAATAGCCTTCGGCTATTTAATTCATGATCACACTATTATTAAATGCAAAGGGCCGACCCTTCATGGTTCGCATATTTTAGTTATAGCTTGGGCCGACTTTATTATATTTGATATTTCCTTATGTGAGCCGACCTATCTTGAAGAGGCGCCTCACTTGTATAAAGGCAAGGTCAGTTTGTCATTGTTAAGACATTCATTCAAGCAAGTTCGAATATATCTTTAAGAGCAGAATTCGCACTTTATAGCAGCAGGTTCGATTTAAAGGAAGAACATACTCATTTGTATCTAGTGCATTTAGAAGAGGTGCGACCTTTTAGCATTCATTATTGGCCATTGCTGGGCCTGAGTTGTAAGCAGATTTCTGCCATTATTCTATATTATAGAAGAGATTCATTGCTGGGTTTTTCTCCCTCAAGAGGAGGGTTTTCCTAGGGTATCTTTGTGTGTTCATTGTCTTATGTGTTGTAATTCTTTTAAGTGCTTTTATTATTCAATCTGATCTAAGAAACACTAACATGGTATCAGAGCGGGTGTGAAAAAGATCGTGATCAGATTTAGTGTGCAACACTTACTTTATTCTTTTTCAGTCTATCTCTTATTTCTCAAATTCAAGATGGTGAACGGTCTAAAAATCGAGGATAGACTCGAAGGGATTTCGAACTACACATCATGGAGGTTCAGAATCATGCTCACTTTGGAGGAGAATGATTTAGCTGAGTTCGTGAAAACAAAAGTTCCTGAACCTGAGGAGGAAGAAGAGAAATTGCAGTGGAGGAATAAAGACACTAGGGCAAAGAAAGTATTGGTTGATTCTGTCAAGGATCATGTTGTACCAGTTGTCTTCAAGTTGGATACAACAAGAGAGATGTTTACAACCTTGGAAGAGATGTACGAAATCAACAACACTAGTCGAGCTCTCGCACTAAAGCAACAACTTCATCATGTGAGAATGGCGAAAGGAGAATCTGTCATTACATACTTCATGAAGATTTCAGAGATAAGAGATCAGCTCTCTACTATTGGCCACATGATTGATGATAAAGACCTGACTATGCTTGCTCTCAATGGTCTTCCGCTTTCATGGGAGGCGTTCATTCAAGGAATCAGTGCAAGATCTGAACTTCCCAAGTTTGATCGATTGAGGATTGACTGCATCCAAGAGGAGTCAAGACTAACAGCAAGGGGAATTGGTCAAAGTTCAAAGAATGAAGATTTACAAGTTCTTGCCTCTCATTCATCAAACAAAGGAAAAGGCTTTAAGAAAGGATTCTTCAAGAGGAATCGAGGAGATGGAAATGATGATGCTCCTGCCTTCAAAAGGAAACGAGACATGTCCAAGATTCAATGTTTTCGTTGTGATAAGTATGGTCACTTTGTGAGGGTTTGTCCTCAACGACCTAAGCATCAAGTTGCCACTGCAGATGTTGAAGAAGTCGCTCCACAAAAGGACTCCAGTGATTATTTGTTTTATTCAGCTTTGTCTAGCAATGTTTCTACCGACTCCAACACTTGGCTGATTGATAGTGGTGCTTCTAGGCACATCACCGGTTTCAGGGGTCACCTTTCAAACTTAGTGGAAAGCAACTCCAGTGATCAAGTTGTCATTGGAGATGATGCTAGATATTCTGTAAAAGGGATTGGAAATTCCACTCTTCACTTGGATTCTGGGATTTCTTTGGAGTTGAATGATGTACTGTTCGTGCTAGGGATAAAGAGGAACCTTGTTTCAATCTTAGCATTAGAAGACAAGGGTTATCAAGTTGCCTTCTCTATAGGCAAAGTTCTTATATGGGCAAAGAACTCCAGCTTCAAAACTGCTCAAGTGATTGGAGTTAGACATGAATGTCTTTTCAGGCTGTGCACTCGTCCTCTTCAAGCGCTTGTGCATAACAGTACCAGCATGTGTGATCTTTGGCATTGAAGATTGGCTCACATTCACTTTCGTGCTCTACCTATCATGGAGAAGATGGTCACCGGTCTTCCGAAATTTGATCAAGAACATGAAGGTGCATGCAAGGGATGTGCCCTAGGCAAGAACACAAAAGGTACGTTTCATTCCAGTGAAAGTAGATCTAAATGTATTCTTGATCTCATTCATTCTGATTTATGTGGTCCAATGTCCTTTGCATCATCTAGTGGTTTCTTGTATTATATTATTTTCATTGATGATTACTCTAGAAAGACTTGGATTTATTTCTTGAGATCTAAAGAATCAGAAGAAGTATTAGAAAGATTCAGAGAATTCAAAGCACAAATTGAAAATATGTCTGGGAAAAGGATCAAGGTATTGAGATCTGATAATGGTGGAGAATACACTTCTGGCACGTTTCGTGACTTTTGTATTGAAGCAGGGATTAAGAGGGAGCTTAGTGTTCCCTATAATCCACAACAAAATGGTATTGCTGAAAGAAAGAATAGGTCTATTGTGGAAGCAGTGAAAGCTATGATCCATGATCAAGACTTACAAATCTCTCTTTGGGCTGAAGCATCAAGAACAACCGTCTATGTTCAAAACAGGAGTCCCCACAGGATCTTAGAGAATAAAACTCCTGAAGAAGCATTCTCAGGCGTGAAGCCTGAAGTTAGTCATTTGAGGATCTTTGGCTGTCCAGTCTATGTTCATATTCCAAAGGAAAAGAGAACAAAGCTAGAGCCTTCTGGGAAGAAAGGAATTCTTGTAGGCTACAGTGAGACATCAAAAGCTTACAGGATATACATTCCAGGACAGAAGTCTATTGAGATTAGTAGAGATGTCACATTTGAGGAAGATGTTGCTTACAGAAGATCCAAAGGCACTCCTATGGAGATTGATGAAGAAGAACCTCCTCAAGATATGGAAGTTGACCATATTCCAGAGAACCTAAACAAGGATACAGAATCTAAAGAAGATATTGATCCAGCTGAGCCTTTGGATCCTATTGATGGGCCCCTAGACATTGTGATTGGAAAGAAAAGACCTCTTTGGGCTCGTAGGACAATGCAGGAAGCAGAAAGTTTTGCAGCTCCAAGAGGAGCTTTCAGAGAAAGCAAGAGACCTCACAAGTTCTCTAGTTATGTCGCCTTGATGAGTCAGATTATTGGGTCAAAGCCTTCAAATGTTGAAGAAGCTTCTAGTCAACAAGTATGGAAGGATGCCATGACTGAGGAGTATCAGTCCATACTTAAGAACAGTGTTTGGGATATAGTTCCTAGACCCAAAGACAAATCTGTGGTGTCTTCTAAGTGGCTCTTCAAGATCAAGCATGCAGCTGATGGGAGCATTGAGAAACACAAGGCTAGATTTGTGGCTAGAGGGTTCTTACAAAAAGATGGAGTTGACTATGAAGAAACTTTTGCTCCTGTGGTTCGATACACGTCTGTTAGAACCATCATTGCTATTGCTGCATCTAGAGGATGGAAGATTCACCAAATGGATGTAAAGACAGCTTTTCTGAATGGCGTAATAGAAGAAGAGGTTTACATTGAGCAACTAGAAGGATTTGAGGTGCATGGGAAAGAGTCTCATGTCTGCAAGCTGAAGAAGGCCTTGTATGGTCTTAAACAAGCCCCTCGTGCTTGGTATGAAAGAATTGACCAGTATCTTTCAAGTCTGGGTTTCTCAAAGAATGATGCAGATTCTAACCTCTACTTCAAAGTAGTAAATGATGAAGCATTGATTTTGGTTTTATATGTTGATGACTTGATCATTACTGGTGAAGAACATCTAATTCTAAAATGCAAGAAGGAATTAGCTTCAGAGTTTGAGATGAAGAATCTAGGTCTTATGCATTACTTTCTTGGCTTAGAAGTTTGGCAAAAGCCAGATGAGATGATTCTAAGTCAAGGCAAGTATACTGTTGACATTCTCAAAAGGTTTGGTATGATTGACTGCAAACCTATGTCTACACCCATGGAGACTAATCTAGATAAGTTGAAAGAAGTTGCAGCTAGTTCAGAACCAGTGGATTCTACGATGTATAGACAGTTGATTGGTTCATTAATGTATCTAGTTAGCACTGGACCTGATATCTGCTATGCAGTGAGTGCACTTAGCCAATTTATGTGTGAACCAAAACAAATACATCTTGTAGCAGCTAAACATATCCTGAGATATTTATGTGGCACAATTGGATATGGGTTGAGATATTCTTCAAACGTGGATTTGGAGTTGCATGGAATTACTGATTCTGATTGGGCAGGATGTGTCTCAGATCGGAAGAGTACCTCTGGTTGTTGCTTCAGTTTGGGGACTGCTATGATCTCCTGGTGTAGCAGGAAACAGTCTTCAGTGGCCTTGAGTACAACTGAAGCAGAGTATATAGTAGCTTGTGTGGCAGCTCGTGAGGCAGTGTGGCTTCGTAAGCTCCTTGCAGGATTGTTTGGACAATCAATGGAGCCTACTATTATACACTGTGATAATCAAAGCTGTGTGAAGCTATCTGTCAATCCCGTGTTTCATGACAGAACAAAACATGTTGAGATCAAGTACCACTATATTAGAGATATGGTGCAAAGGAAAGCTATACAGTTGAGGTATATCAGCACTGAAGAGCAAACGGCAGACATTCTCACCAAGCCTCTCGCCAGGATTAAGTTTGTGTACTTCCGAGAGAAACTTGGTATGGTGGAGAATGCAGCCTTGACTGAGAAAGAGTCTCAGTAATCAGTGATCCTTGATTGATAATGCAATTCTCTGTTGAGAGAGAGTTGAGGTGCAAGCCCTTGATAATGCAATTCTCTGCAGAGAGAGAGTTGAGGTGTAATCCCTTGATAATGCAATTCTCTATTGAGAGAGATTTGAGGTGAAAGCCCTTGTTTCCACCCTCTGGGAGAAGCTATGGTGGATGTCATGTGTGTGACTCCATGACAACATCACGTGAGGGAATCCGTGATGATTTTATTTATACCATCTATGGAAGTAGCCATAATGGTTAATATCACGTTGAGGTGATATTCTATTTTGTTTTCATTCTAATATGATGTGTCTTGTGCAGATGGAAGTTCATCCCTAGCTGAGAGGGAGTGTTGATGTTATTGAGCAGCTTCGGTCTGCACTTCCCAAGAAAGATGAATTAAATGAATAGCCTTCGGCTATTTAATTCATGATCACACTATTATTAAATGCAAAGGGCTGACCCTTCATGGTTCGCATATTCTAGTTATAGCTTGGGCCGACTTTATTATATTTGATATTTCCTTATGTGAGCCGACCTATCTTGAAGAGGCGCCTCACTTGTATAAAGGCAAGGTCAGTTTGTCATTGTTAAGACATTCATTCAAGCAAGTTCGAATATATCTTTAAGAGCAGAATTCACACTTTATAGCAGCAGGTCCGATTTAAAGGAAGAACATACTCATTTGTATCTAGTGCATTTAGAAGAGGTGCGACCTCTTAGCATTCATTATTGGCCATTGCTGGGCCTGAGTCGTAAGCAGATTTCTGCCATTATTCTATATTATAGAAGAGATTCATTGCTGGGTTTTTCTCCTTCAAGAGGAGGGTTTTCCCAAGGTATCTTTGTGTGTTCATTGTTTTATGTGTTGTAATTCTTTTAAGTGCTTTTATTATTCAATCTGATCTAAGAAACACTAACAAAATGAACCTAACTACTGACATTTAAGAGACAAACTATCTCTACCTACAAATATTAAATGTCAACCTACCAGAACCAATAGACAATAACAAAATATCTAATCTACTTAATTACATTAATAATTGACCATTAAATATAGAGAGTATAATATTCTAATAGTGGAGGAGGAAATAGGTGGAAAGAAAGAGTTGGCTCAAGAAGAGATAAGGGAAGATAAATGATAAATCAATAAGGGAAGTAAGTTGAATATATATATATATATATATATACACGACTAAGCTATAATAATGCTTGTGGCAATTATCGAGCCTTATAAGTAATTATGGTACTTTAATATGAATGATAGCTTCTTATCTGCTTGATCTACACTAACGATATACTCTGAGAGTTAAGAACAAATCATCAATCAAGGGGAAGAAACATACAAACCCAGAAACAAACAAGAATCAATCCAGTTCATCACCACATATTGCTATTACCATATCTATCCTATATTCAGGTGTATTTTTCGGCAAATCATTGTTTACATATGTATGCATATCACCTATATGATAATAAAAATATTTAATGAATGATTTCTTGTGATAGAATAGTTGATGCGCTTGATTGTCTGAAACCCATCTTGTAGGACGGGTGAGTGGTAAATAGGCTAAGGACGCTTACATAGAGAGTTGACAGAGCCCACTTAGGACTCCCGCCCAATTCCACAAGATGGCAAGTCTCTTTTGGGAGTTGAGACATTGATGGGGAAAGGGGGAACAAATCGCCAAGGGGGAGGGCTATGGTATACACCCTCTTAGGCTTTCTATATGGCTTCAGGCAGACCCATTGTGCCCCTTCTCCCAAAATTTTAATATGTTTGCCTTGTTGATAATCTATGGATGTGATGTAACTGTCTAACTCTCATATATATATATATATATATATATATATTTGCATATCTTGGTCATATGGTGTTTGTAGGATTCAAACCCGAGATTGCATTATTAAAGAGATATTTTAATTGTTAAGGCGAATCCTAACCCTAGTTGCTGCAATTTGTGTTCAGTAGGCAAATTCTAGGGCAAATCAGGATAGGGGACATTACAGGTAGGTGATGATATCTTTTTCGTCCTTCATTTTAAAATTTTCAAATTGTCTCTTGTGGGTTTGAAGCTTGGTTTTCTTCACCTTGTCGTCTACTTCATATATATTTTTCAACTTCTCCCACATATCCTTAGCCGATTTGTAGTGCATAACCTTCTCAAACTTCATTTCAGATAATCCACACAAGATTGCTGTTTTGGCTTTTGCGTTGTTCTTGCTCGCCTTCTTTTCTGGCTTCATCCGTTAATGGGGCGGTAGAGGGAGTATAACTAACTTAGACGGATCTCCAAATATCATACCCAAGCGCATTCAAGTAAGTCTCCATCCTTATGCCCCAAAAAACATAATTCAATCCCTCAAATAATGGTGTCCTATTTGAGGAGAATTGAGGAGAATCCATATCCTTTGGCCATGTGTGCTTCCAAGACCTACCTTCAAGCAGTTAGGCCAACTCCGAAGGAACTTGCTTTCATACCAATTGATAAAACACACTTATACTAAGAGAGGGGGGGGGAGGGGTGAATTAGTATAACAACAATCTTTTACTTTTAACAACTTAATCAACCACTACAGTAATACTTTAAAAAACTTAATTATCCACAATAATAACTCACATGCAAGATCTATCAATTAAGAACACAAGAAGAACACATGATTTACGTGGAAACCCTTGTGGGAGAAAACCACGGAAAAAAATTTAATTATCCACAATAATAACTCACATGCAAGATCTATCAATTAAGAACACAAAAAGAACACACGATTTACGTGGAAACCCTTGTGGGAAAAAACCACGGAAAAATATCGTTTATTTATATAGATCTTCTTTGTAGGCTCCAACCTACTTCTCTTACAAATTTCTTTTGTAGGCACCAACCCACTGGAGACACCAATCCTCACTTGCAGATTTTGTAGTCACCAACCCACTGAAGACTTCAATCCCCACAACTGAGTACCAACTCAGCAAGAGACACCAATCTCTTCTTTGATAGGCACCAACCTCCAAATTCTTCAATGGATGATACATCTTCACAAACTCTAAATGTAAATACACTTTTCCTTCGCAACCCTGATCATAAATCTGATTTAGATATTGCAATGAATTTCTCACAAATCTGATCACAATAATGCACTCCTTCCACAAATATTTCTGCCTTAATGTCTGTTCACAAATCTGCAATATATCTGCTCATGAATCTGCCATAATCTTCCTTTTATTTTTCTTCTCTTCTCACAAAATTTATGCTAAAGACCTCTCATAAATCTGCTCGCATATCTTTCATAAATCTGCTCAAATATCTTTTTTATTTCTGCTCTTCATGTGAATAATATTCCTTGTAAATTAATTGCATTTTATCTCTCTCACCATCCTCTTTTTATACTTGCCCACATGCCTCTTCATCCAAGAGGTGTGACTCTCCAAGGGGGGTTGATCCACTTAGCATCATTTAATATTTATTTATTTATTTTATTTTCTTCTACCAAAGGTGGGCACACCATTCTAGGGAGGTCGTCCCACTTTGGGAGCCCCTCAAAATAAAAATAAATGTAATATATTTATTTTTAATTTAAACTTCACCATCATCTCAATTTCTTTAATTTTATTTGCATTTTTAAACTCTTACAAAGGGGCTGGACATGGGTCGGCCCATGTAGAGAATAAACCATCATTTTGCCAATTAATTATCTCCTTGCTGAACGATATCTCGATAATGGTGCCATAAATTTGGCATAATACTTGTACAATAATTTAGCCATCTCCTGATTTTGGACTTGTCCTTTGATGTCAATGACAACATCTATTTTCCATATTTCTTTTGACATCAATGACAATATTTCCAACACCCATTGTGACTATGATAAAATTCAATTACAAATCAACCATGTTTGGAAGCGATATGTGATGGCATTAACTCAATGATAGAAAAATAAGGGTTATAATAGTAGCTAACGAGCAAAACACCTTCGAGCATTTTTTAAGGAAGTACAAAAAGAATATAATAAAACTATGGAACAAGATGACCACCTTGTTGCATCTCCTAGCATTTGCTCTGACCCCTAAGTATTAGAATATGAAGATACTTTTTTTGTCTAGTAGGGTGCCACCATATTGAGATGTTGAAGTTAATGAAGGGTACATGATGACCTCCTTGCTGCATCTCCTAGCATTTGCTCTGGCCCCTAAGTATTATAGTAGAAAGATACTTTCTTTGTCCAATAGGGTGCCACCATATTGAGATGTTGAAGTTAATGAAGGGTACATGGTGACATTTTCTTCCTTGATCCAAATGTAGAGGACATAGTTGTGGGTAAGTTTGAGAAGTTTATAGCTTCAAGAAGTCACAATCTTAGCACTCTTTAAGACAAGTAAAGAAGGATACTCTTTTTGTTTTGTAGGTTTAACCATAAGAAGTCAGTTTGTAATATGAGGTGCTGTGATGTCCCCCACATTGCCTAACCTTAAATTTGAATTTAGGTGGGAAACAATGTTTTTTAACACTAAATTGAATTTAATATATTTAAAATAATATTAAATAATATAATAATAATAACTTTTTAAATAATAATAAATATTTTAATCTGCTTTGGCCGACCCATTTGGGGACACATTCATGCTGGTATATATAATTGAATATTACTATTAGTTTTGTTGAGGATCATCACAGTTGGTGGATGTCTTGTGGCTTTGTGAGAGACGAAACCCTCTCCAGATCAGTAGCAAGGTGAGACGAAAACCTTCCTTGCAGCTGCAAATTCTTTCTCCTATTATTGCACCATTATTACTAATTTCCTGCACTTCCTTTCAGGTTGGGCGAGTACCGTTTCTGCTTCGCGGATGGCTATTCAAGTGATTAGTGGTGGAGCCTTTGGTTCGTGCCACAATTGGTGCCATTCCATCATTCCTATCACGTGGGTCTGGCAAGCAAGGAGGCAACTGGAAATATCGGGCGATTAGGCGCTGTTGTAAGGGCGCCGACTGTCTTTCAGCATCAGCATCTACTGGGTGCATTGAACCAACCAGCAACCCGCTGCTCACTGATACATTGAGGTCTCATAATTAGCAGGCTCGGGCGAGGGAATTGAAGATTGGAATTCAACTGTGGTCCTATATGCTGATTGCCTGTATTGAAGTATTTTGGGTGTGGACATATAACATCTATTATCTATTGAAATTCATGTAATACAATTTGCTGGGTCTGATTTGTATATCGTCGGGTTTTCTCATTGTGATCACCTGTGTAACATCTGTGACCAATTATCTTCAGATCTGAGTATTTTCTCCTGGGTGTTATCATTCACTGTTGTGTGTATAAATCTGAGCATGTTATCTTGCAATTATGTTATCATTCATTGTGGCTGTGTATAAACTGTGATTATGCTTGTTAGATAGAGATTTATTCCTAGTCAGAT
Organism: Sequoiadendron giganteum; assembly: GCA_007115665.2. Taxonomy (NCBI): domain Eukaryota; kingdom Viridiplantae; phylum Streptophyta; class Pinopsida; order Cupressales; family Cupressaceae; genus Sequoiadendron; species Sequoiadendron giganteum. The sequence goes on along the minus strand of CM021103.1, from coordinate 553,233,632 downwards.
CCGAGTGTCAACAATTTTTGTTGCTGGGTGGAATCCGTGTTTGGCATCTTTCAGTGGTATCAGAGCTTGGCATCCTGCCAGCGTGTGTACCCTTTCATGAAAAACAGGGATCTAAGGTATCATCTTAGGGAAAAGAAGATGGCTACCATGGATGACAAGGAAGACGAAGGTCAAAAGTTTGTCAGGTAATCCAAAGAATTCCAATCTAACATGAGGGAGACTATGGTGGAAATGGTCTAGCTGTTGAGGGGATTGAACCAACAATTGAGTGCTGGTAGGACTGTGCCAAATGGAGCTGAGGGAAGCAGCTCGGGTGTGGTGAAACCTGCAGCCTCTGCAAAAACTTTCAGAGCCAAATTCCTGAAAAGAGGAGCAGAAAAAGAATCAAAAACACCACCCAATCAGGAGGATGAAATTGCCAAACTTCATAATGAATATCATGCTTTGAACGCTGCCATTCGTAAAGATTTAACTTTCACAGAGTTTCATGACATGAAGAAAAGGAGTGGGCATAGGAGTAGAAGGAATGAAGATAGGAAAGATATCCAACATCGTTTGGGAATTATCACCATTCCAGTTTTTGATGGATCAGGGAGCTCCTCAGCAAGGGCTTGGTTGCAGAAATTAGATACATATTTCTCTTTGAATCCAATGCATGAAGAGGAAGCCATCAAATTTGCCACCTTGCATTTTGAGGGATTGGCCCATGAATGGTGGTATCATAGTATGGTAACACAAGGACATGACTCCATCACAACCTTGGAAGAATTCAGCTAGAGATTGACAAAGAGATTTGATAGGAAAGATCCAAAGGTTCATTTCCGTAAATTGGCACAGCTGAGGCAAGAGGGCAAAGTGGAAGAATATGTTGCTGAGTTTGAGAGACTTACAGTGATGGTCCCCGAGGTGATAGAAGACTCATAGTCCTCTTTATTGAGGGCCTATCCGAACCCCTCAAGGGAGTGGTGAGGGAATTTGATCCTGTTTCACTACAAGATGCCATTAGGAGAGCCTTGAACTTGGAGGACTTGGTGGCTAAGGACAAATCATACACCAAAAAGGCACCTCCTTTTGTTCCCAAGAGGTTTCCTCCAAAGGACATTCCCCCACGTAGGGTAGCACCACCCAAGCCCAGCCAATCAAACACATCTAAGAATGAGCTTCGAAGGAGTAAGTTGTGTTTTACATGTAGAGAGCCATGGCAGCCAGGTCACCGTTGTTTAGGGAAGGGCCACATACACTACATTGAGGTGGTTTTAGATGAAGATTCAGAGAACGAGGTAGCTGATCTAGAGATAGCTGTGATTGAAGATGAGCACGAAACTCAAGAGAATAGGCATCTAGGAGGCACACTTGCAGCACTATCAAGAGCATCTAGATATCATTCATTTCGAGTTAGAGGAGTTTTGCAAGGGCAGCGAGTGACAATTTTGATTGACAGTGGGGCTACCCACAATTTTATTGATGAGAGGTTGTTAGCTAAGATGGGATTGAAGATTGAAGATTTTGAAGGGTTTAATGTCACAATGGCTGATGGATACACTCTACCCTGTAATAGGAGGATTCAGTAGTTGGATTTGACTCTTGGCGGTCATAAGATGAGGGATGAGTTTCATGTGATTGGCATAGGTGACATAGAGGTGGTTCTAGGAGTGCAATGGCTGCATTCTCTCAGAGAGTCACACAAAATTACCAAACTATGGAGCTGAAGTTCAAATCTAATGGGAAGGAGGTAGTCCTTCGTGGCCTTTCTAATGGAGGTCCCATGGTGGTTTCTGCCAAACGGATGGAGAGAGCTTTGTGCAAAGATTAGGTAGCATGTGCATCTGAGTGTTTGATTACGGATACAGGGCCCTCCAAGGAAGGGAGATCTTATCATGTGGACATACAACGCATCCTAGATAATCATAGGAAGGTCTTTGACAACATTCCTCTCGGGTTACCTCCAAAGAGGGGCTTCCAACATGTGATTGAGTTTGAGGAGGGGGCAAAACCAATCATCACTTCCTTATCATCATCCTCAAGCATATAAGGAGGAGATTGAGAAGACAATTACAGAGTTGCTAGACATGGGGCATATATGCCCAAGCTCCAACCCCTTTGCCTCATCAGTGGTCTTGGTAAAAAAGAAGGAACGTTGAGGATGTGTATAAACTATAGAGCACTCAACAAGAAGAAAATCAAGAACCGCTACCCGATTCCAAAGATCAGCGAATTGATAGATGAGCTCCATGGTGCAGTATACTTCTCCAAAATTGATTTGTGATTGGGGTATCATTAGATAAGTATGAGAGGAAGATGTGCACAAGACGACTTTTAGGTGTCATTACGAACATTATGAGTTTTTAGTCATGCCTTTAGATTAACCAGTGCCCTTGCCACTTTCCAGTCATGCATGAATCAAGTATTCATTATGCAATTGAGGAAATTCATATTGGTTTTCTTTGATGATATCTTGATCTACAGTAAGACATGGGAGGATCATTTGAAGCATATAGATGAGGTACTTGGTATTCTTGAGCAGCATTTATTCTACTTCAAGGTATCAAAATGTGAGTTTGGTTTGACTGAAATTTTGTATTTGGGGCATACGATTAGTGCCCAAGGGGTTAGTGTTGATGAGGAGAAGATCAAGGCAATCCAAGATTGGCCTAAATGAAGGTCTTTGTCACAATTGAGAGGATTTGTGGGCTTATGTAGTTACTATAGGAGGTTTGTGAAAGGGTTTTCACACCTTGCAGCCCCATTGACCAATTCGACGAAGAAGGGGGCATTCTCTTGGAGCCTTGTAGCTCAACAAGCTTTTGATAAGCTTAAGGAGGTAATGAGTTCATGTCTTGTTTTGGCTATTCCAGATTGCTCACTCCCTTTTGCACTTGAGTGTGATGCTTCAGGAGAGGGTGTTGCAACGATTTTGATGCAAAATAGATGTCTTATAGCCTATGAGAGTAGGAAGCTCAAGGATTCAGAGAGGGGTTTCTCTATTTATGACAAGGAGATGCTAGCTATCATGCATGCACTTGCCAAATTCAAAGAATATTTGGTGTGTGGGAAGTTTGTGGTCAAAACGGATCATAACAGCCTCAAATTCTTCCTCAATCAGCGTGACTTGAATGATAGACAGCAAAAATGGGTAAGAAAACTTCAAGCCTATAATTTTGATATTGAGTATATGAAGGGAAAAAAGTAAAAACAATGTGGTGGCTGGTGCACTCTCTTGGAAGCCTTATTTTTGTTCTATTTCTGATATATCTACTGATTGGAAGGCTGCCATAATAGCTGAATATGCCAAAGATTCCTTTGCTATTGACATTTTAGATGGTAAGTTGCATGATGATAGATACAAGGTGGTTGAAGATGTAACACTTGAACTAATCTACAGTTTAAGAAAGGTAACTAACCACCAGATTCAACTGAAGTGTAACTAACTAGTTTTTTTATAAGGGTTTCCTTTGCAATAACGAACGAAAAAGATAAACAGTCTGAACAATAACTACATGAACAATTTATCAACTAACTACTAATCTTTCAAATTCAGCTGAAAAGTAACAGTTTATAGTCTATATAACTGAAAACCACAGTTGGTTAATACTATCTTTTCCATTATTTTCGAAATGAAAAAAACATTTATTACAACTATGAAATTAACATGTAAAAGTAAATATAATTGAAAAAGAGAGAGAGAGAGAGAGAGAGAGAGAGAGAGAGAGTTACAAGAAAGTATAGTTCGAAGGCTTCCTGCTGGAATGCTTGCTCACGACTCTTCTGTTCCCAAGGGAAAAAGAAATACCATCAAGGGCTTTTCCGCCCAACCAAAGACCTATTGGTCTCCCGTGTTTCTTCAACTGAAGAAACCTGACCCTTCACAAGGGTAATCAATAAGGATCTCATAATATCATCATGCCATCTGAGCTTGGTGTCAAGAACTATACTATTTGGTCGATCCTTCACTACAGGTAATTCCTAACTAGAAAGATCACTCCGACCAGAGGTATATCTGGTTCTTGATAGTTGACAAATGCTTAATCTAGCATCGTACCTTGGCCAAGGATTTTATTATTGATGGCGCACTTGTGCCGTCAACACTCTCACCCTTGCTCGACATGATAATTCTTGGTTCAAGGGTTTATATTACCATAACTTGGTTTGGAAACATTTTTCTTAATTTAAGTTTGAGCTGTGTTCTTTAAGCATATAAGAGAGAGACTAGTCTCTTTATCATTTCACTTCTTTGAAAACAATCCGCTTATTCTGACTTAGATAGAGGGATAGGAAGAGACTTGTTCGAGAAAGAGAATCCTTTAGACCTTTAGCATTGATATGACATGTAAAGGACTTGGGGTGGAGAAAGAAGTTGCACGACTCCAATACATAAGTTAAGAGGGCAGAGTGAAGGAAAGCCTACGGCTTATTCTATGACTGAAAAGATCTCAGAGCATTTAAAGTTAAAGATCGTACAAGCATTTGAGTTCAAGAAACATTTAACAAGAATGTTTCGATACAAGATCAATAAGTAATTAGATTCAAAACGAAAGAGAGGAAGGGTCTTTCCTCGGACTAGTTTAGAGAATGAGCAATTAAACGATTTCTTTGTATTTTCTTCATGACGAGTATCATTAAGTTCGCTTTCCAACACATGAAAATATCAGAATGAGCAAGATCATTACGAAGCTAATTAATTAACAAATTTTAAAGGTCCCCTCATGTGCTTGGTTATGTTGGACTATAGCTCGAAGAAGCTCCAAACTCCTTCCTGAAAATTGGAGAATTCGAACACAATGACAAGGCTCTTCAACGTTTTGCTTGACAGGGATAGACAAACAAGAAGCCACCCGATATGAGCGTTGATTGGAGAAATGGAAGATAAACAGAGTGGAAAAATAAACGGAAAAGCAACAGGAAGAATGCGGAACATGATTGAGGTTTCAATCTAGAGGAAAGCTGACCGAAAGAAGTGAATTCAAAATGGAGAATTAGAAAGTAAGGCCAAAAGATTTCCGATACTGACAAAGAATACTCCTTCACCAGAAAGTGAATGCCAAAGCCAAAAATGAAGAGGAATCCAGCTCCAAAATTCGTGAATGTCGAATGAGAAAATCCAAGACAAGACGAGACTATACAAGTGAGTTCGCATGCCTCCCTCTTCTTGGACATTTCGACCAAGAAGAGAGGCCGGGGTGACAAGAGTTACCACCACTACATCTGCAGGTCTTGCCTTCAAATAAATTCACGCCATGAAAAGAGATGTTCCAATGTTTTCATAGTAATTTAACTTAATTTTATATTATTAAAAATGCGTTTTAGAGGAGAGCGATGACACATTATTTAAATTGACTTGTTTTACTTATAATTTAATTTAAATGATTTATAGCCAAGGTTATGACTTCGATTTAGCTATCTTACACCGACTCAAGGCGTGATGATGAATTTAATCCTTTATTAACTACGGCCTCTCCTTGATGATATTTCTTTTTCCCTCGGGCGTTGATGATCCTGCAACCACTTGGCAAAGGGAATAGAGTTAGATCATTCTCGACATATAAGTATGTATATTAAATACAAACTCACCATCACAGTCATTTTCACAAATATAAGAAAATCATTCACATGTATAAGAAAATCATTCACATTTTCCATTACAACACATAATTTAAAAATTCTTTCTCCAATTTCACATTCTCATGAAAAGCAGTTAATCACAACTAACATAACGACCATAATTTCATTGCCATAATATTGTTCAAGACAAAAAGGGATGTAACAAAATACCTCATCCTTTACAAAGATTGTGTGTATCTTGTACCAAAATCTAAGGTAAAGGAGAGGATTATGAGAGCTTGTCATGACTCACCTCTTGCTGGTCATCCGGGCTTCTACAAGACATACACGCAAGTAAGAGAGCGTTTTTCATGGAAGGGACTGAAGAAGGATGTGTTGCGGCATGTTACAGAGTGTTTGATGTGCCAACAAAACAATTCCGAGCATGTATTTTCTGTTGGTTTGTTGCAGTGATTACCTATCCCAAATAAAAAATGGGAAAGCATATCCATGGATTTCATTACGGGGCTGCTTAAAGTGCAAGGTAAGGAGTGTATTTATGTGGTGGTTGATAGGCTTACAAAATATGCTCATTTTGATGCCATTCCTTCAGAATATAAGGCTCCTCAAGTTGCTGATTTGTTTTTTAGAGAGATATTTAGACTTCATGGGTTGCCCAAGAACATTGTGAGTGACAGGGATAGCAGATTTATCAGCTTGTTTTGGCAAGAGCTCTTTCGTTTGACTCACACGGAATTGAGTCCAAGCACTAGTTACCACCCACAAACAGATGGACAAACTGAAATTGTGAATAAATGGGTTGCAGGCAACCTAAGGAACTATGTCACAGGGCAACAAATAGCTTGGATTAAGTGGTTACACTTAGGGGAGTTTTGCTACAACACCACATATCAAATGTCTATAGGTATGTCACCTTTCAAGGCTCTCTACTTTTATGTTGCTACTTCATTGATGGATTTGATCCTTATCAATGGTAGGGTCCCTAGAGCAAGGGATGTGGTGCAACAAAGTATGGATATCTTGAATGTTCTCAAGGAGAATTACAGTGTGCCCAAAACTAGCAAAAGATGCATGCAGATTGTTATAGAACAGAGAGAGTTTTTGAGGTTGGCGATATGGTTTACTTGAGGTTGCAGCCCTATAGGCAATCTACCCTCAAGGGGAGTGGTGCAGAAAAGTTGAAACCAAGGTTTTATGGGCCCAATCGGATCTTAAGGAAGATTGGAGAGGTTGCACACGAACTAGAGCTGCCCAAGGAGAGCAAAATTCACAACATCTTTCATGTGTCATGCCTTAATAGAGCAATTGGATAGTGGGTCACACCTTCAATGGAGCTGCCCCCTCTTGATGATGAAGGGAAATCGATATTGGAGCTTGAAACAATTTTGGATGCAAGGGAGAAGAGGCTAAGGGACAAAGTAATTCCAGAATACTTGGTGAAATGAAAGAATTTACCTATATCAAAGATGCGACTTGGGAAGGCACAGAGATTTTCGAGCATCCAAATTTGAGGTTGCTTGAGGACAAGCAACATTTGGGAGGGGAGGACCGTGATGTCCCCCACATTGCCCAGCTCTAAATTTGAATTTAGGCGTGAAACAGTGTTTTTTAACACTAAATTGAATATAATATATTTAAAATAATATTAAATAATATATTAATAATAACAATTTTTTAAATAATAATAAATATTTTAATCTTCTTTGGTTGACCCATTTGGGGATGCATTCATGCTAGTATATATAATTGAATATTAGTTTTGTTGAGGATCATCGCAGTTGGATGGATATCTTGTGCCTCTGTGAGAGACGAAACCCTCTCCATATTGGCAACAAGGTGAGACGGAAAACTCCCTTGGAGCTGCAAATTCTTATCTCCTGTTATAGCGCCATTATTTCTAATTTCCTGCACTTCCTTTCTGGCTGGGCGAGTAACGGTTTTTGCTTGGAGGATGGCTATTCAAGCAATTGGTGGTGGAGCCTTTGTCTCACACCACAAATGGTGCCATTCCGTCATTCCTACCGCTTGGGTCTGGCAAACAAGGAGGTGAGTGGAAATATTGGGCGATTAGGCGCCACTGTAAGGGCGTCGGCTGTCTTTGAATATCAGCATCTACTGGGTGCATCAAACCAACCAGCAACCCGCAGCTCACTGATACATTGAGGTCCCATAATTAGCAGGCTTGAGCGAGGGAATTGAAGATTGGAATTCAAACTGCGCTCCTATATGCTGATCGCCTGTATTGAAGCATTTCGGGTGTAATACAATTTGCTGGGTCTGATTTGTATATCGTCGGATTTTCTCATTGTGCTCGCCTGTGTAACATCTGCAACTAATATCTTCAGATCTGAGTATTTTCTCCTGGGTGCTATCATTCACTGTTGTGTGTATAAATTTGAGCATGTTATCTTGCAATTATGTTATCATTCATTGTGGCTGTGTATAAACTGTGATTATGCTTTTTAGATAGAGATTTATTCCTAATCAAATCTGAGTGTGAACAATTTTTGTTGCTTGGTGGAATCCGTGTTTGGCATCTTTCAGATGCATACTTGCACTGTTATATATATATATATATATATATAACTATAGATATTCTTTTGATATGAAGGTTTGAATTAAATGATTCGGATCCATTGAAAAGATAGTTTCAACTGTCTTGTTGTGTACAGCTGATTAGAAATGTCTTATCAGTACACTACTGTTCAGATTCTATGATCACATGCTATTGTTGATATATGCAGATTTGACAAAGTATCAGATTTCATTGCATTTAAAATGGCAGATTCATACATATACCAAATCTGATTTTTACACTTTACTGAAAAACAATTTCTGCAGTAGATTTAAAATGATTTACCAGTTTACTATTGAACCAACAGGCAGAATTAAGGAATAAAATAGGGTATTACAACAGCAACAAGAATCTTTACACAGTTACAGTCATGATCAGATCATGTAAGGTTTGGTTATATATCAGAAGCGACTTGTTTTTTTGCACCTCTGGTTATTAACTCACTAAATTCTTATTCATTCCAACTGATATTTCAGTGACCTATTTATCGTAATTTTCAAGAAACAGTCTAATGGATATATTTATTGTTTGTATCCCAAAAGGGGTTTTGAATCACGGGATAATGAAATAAAGATAATATCGTAGTTTCCCAAATAATTACCGCAAAACTACAAGGAAGATTTGTATACATAGTACATACCTGTGCCTCTACAACCCTTCAAAATACTTTCAACTCTATGATATCAGTTGGATTTGTAACACAGTGTACAAGCTGTGCCTTAACAACCCTTCGAAACACTTCCCTGTACTCCTGTTCGGCGATCCTCCCAAAAACATCTCCTCTCTTTTTATCATTTTCCATGTTTTCATGCAATAGTCCTGCAAAGTCCAAACTATAAAAAACTTCACTCCTGTATTCTTATTTTAGAACTCCTTGTTCTCCTAATGGAAGTCACATGATTCGTCATGTAAGACTTTTAAATTTTTAACTTATTTTATTTAATTTATAATAAAACTTACTTCATTTAATTTTTAATAAATCTTATTTTATTTAATTTTTAATTTTTCTATATAAAACTTAGTTAATTAAATTTATTTTCTTATTTTAATAAATTTCATGCAGTTTAACTATTTATATATTTTATTAATAAGCTTTTATATATATATATATATATATAATTTATGCAATTTATAAAAAATAAGATCTTTTATTTTTCCAACCAAACAATTAATTTAAATTTTGAAACAATATAACCCAGACATATTTTTATTTTTTCCATTTTAATTATTATTTTCCTAAACATAATAACCATAATACATATTTATTAATTTAACTCAGAACACACAAAAGCAACGACGTAACCAGGATGAAGTGAAATCATATCATACACAATGCAAATATGAATGCAACTACGCGCGTGTGTGCATGCATTGGGTTTCCATCCTACTATTCATTTATCAAGTGGCTAGGATACTTCTACCTCAGCCATGTTCTCGCCTTTGACAAGTACCTGCACATATTCCTGCACTCAGTTGCACTCAGGTTGCCATCAGTAGGTTAGTCCTTAAAACCATAGCCGAAGCACATACAAGAAATTAAACTCATAATCATAAACATGATAATTATTTCAATTTCGTTTTCATGCATCAAGATTAACCATCACATTTTACCTATCACATACATGTAAATACCAAATAATCAAACAATCATAAGTGATGTCCAATAGTCTCATCAATATACTGGATAATAAATATAGCAGAGGATTGAGATGTGACAGTAATCTCATAGTATTAGAGATTTTATGTGTGAATCACTGAATATCTATTGATTTAGTTTGGTGTAGCTTGCCTATCTTGGTGTTTCTCTTGCTCTGGATCCCAGCAGGGAAGTCTAATTGTATTATGCAGGTTTCCTTCAAAACCATTTTTTATGGCTTCCATTTTATTCTTGTGTCGTGACTTTATATGGTATATTATTTCTGGCCATTCTGTTTCACATTCATAACTTACAAGGATAATAAGCAATTCAAAAGTCAAAGCTGACTGTAAACACTGTAAACGAGCTCTAAATAATAATTTATTTCAAGTTCATCTTCCATTTAGTGACCACCTTGAGTGTACCCATGATAATTGATATGTTATACCCTATATGACCACAGCACATTGAAGCATAAACATTCTGTATTTGGTCACCTTAAGATATTGAAGTAATTAAGTTTCAGTACCTTCATGTTCTGAGGAAATTTGTATGTATGCTTATATATACAGGCTAGTGGAAAATGGTTTTAACAAAGCTATTTGCAGGTTGAGATAGTAGTTTCTTATGCCTTTTGGTTCTTGTTTTTTCAGGGAGAAAGTCATGACTATGCCTACCAAGCAGAGGAAGAGAGAAGCAAGGAGAGAAGCAAAAGCTGAAATTGCAGCTGTTCTAGATAGAGTAGGATACCTGTATTGTTCTTTCTCATGTGGATAACTTCGTGCTCTTTTTCTATTAGTTCACTCATGATTTTGAATCTTGACCAGGCCATAGAGAAAGAGCTAATAGAAAGGTTACAAAGTGGCACTTATGGTGACATATACAATTTCCCTGTCAAAGAATATGAAAAGGTCCTAGAAATGGAGGAAATGCAGGCAGCTAGTGAGGAAGAGGACAATGCTGAGGAGGTTTATAGCACTATTTTGTTATATGTTTGATGTTGTCTCTGCAGTAGGCCCATTGTCTGATTTCTTCAGACTTATATAGTTGTTTTTGCATCTTTTGACTATCATTCTGATGCATGGTGCTGCGTCTGTTTGTTTTTCAGTAAAATCATCTTTATGTTCTTTTGTTTAATAGGAGCCAGAGCCTGAAGTAGAGTATGTGGAAGACTATGAAATGGAAGAAGATGACATGGAAGACTTTGTTGTTGCTGGTGTTGATGATGAAGGTTGATCAATTTCAGATGAAGGTGGAAGTTTGAAGAGTATTAGCCAAATTATACAGATTATAGAACTATTGTCATTATAGATTTGTGTGCTAAGGAAAATAAAAATTTGCTCTATTTTTTCAAAATACTTTTGGAAAACAATAATTATTATAAATGCAAATATTGTTCAAGGATAGATGCGAAGATAAATCTAAGATTGGCATTATGTAAAATGACTATTATCTGCAATATTTTCTGATTTGTTGTAATTAATATTTCTCTTAATCTTCTAAAAAACATTTACACAGATGACATGGATCAAGATGCCGAAGATGTAAATATGGCTGGGGCTGTGAAGACAAAGAAGTCACGGACAGAGTCAGGGTCAGGTCAAAGAAAGATTGACACAGATAATTTTAAAACAAAGTTGAAGAGGAAAACAAGACCTTATGTGGAGGTAATCTGCAAAATATCCTGTGATCAATTTCTCAGAAGAGCATGAAATACTTTATATATAAAGTTTGAGTTGGGATTTAAATATTTATTGCATTGCAGCTTACCTATTAAAGCACCATTAACATAGTACATACCATGTTTTTATCTCTAAATATTCAGATCATCCACATCCTTAATTTTTGCAATCTTTGTTCAATGTATTGCCATTTGTCCAGCTGTCAAATATATATAAAGTGCCAAGTTAGAGAAAATCAAGCAAATATATGATACAAACTCAGAAAATGGAGAGAGAAAGGGTTATCCTATCCTTTGAGTCCATCAGAAAATGTAATGTTTGAATGCATAAAGGGAGAGAGATAACCAGTGTTTCTCCAAGTTTCTGGGATGGGGGGATGTGACAATGGAAAAAATCCCTAAATATATATATAATTTTTTTTTTAAATCCTAAATTTTGGGCACAGCAGGGGGATGGTGGGGGAACTATATATATGGTGGGGGTATATATTTATATTTGCCATTCTTTTAGCTGTATTTCATGTTGTTTCAAAAAGGCTAGGAGGTAATATATTCAAGAATCAAGATTATTTCTCAGACTAAAGTTCACTGGCTAAGCACTTAGAGATTTGCCAATGCTTATTTCTAGAATCTTTGGATGGTGAGGTAACAGTTAACACACACACACATACACACACACGTATATGGTGGGGGAACTATATATATATATTTGCCATTCTTTTAGCTGTATTTCATGTTGTTTCAAAAAGGCTAGGCGGTAATATATTCAAGAATTAAGATTATTTCTGACTAAAGTTCACTGGCAAAGCACTTATAGATTTGCCAATGCTTATTTCTAGAATCTTTGACTAAAAGCAAATATACACAGATAATCAGGTCAATTGACGTGTGGCAAAGACTTGATGCTTCAAGGTTTCCACAAACTGAATATTCTCAGTGCATGCAAAAATGTTAGTTACAATACAAGCTTAGACTGCCTAGAACTCTCCACCAATTATCATTTATCAATCTTGATCTCTGCTCAGAGGAAACTAAAAAGAACAGCTTAAAATAGCTATTTTATTGGACATGTATCAAAGAAGTCCGGGGCTGTTGGATGTTGCCATTTGTGTGTAGTTAGAATCCCAAATAAAGATCTCAATTTACCCCATTGTTGCTGCTGTTGTTGCTATTTCATTTTCTTACAGTGCCCCGGTTTTGGGTGGATTCCCTTTATTTTCCAATCTGGAAATAGCATAGGTGATAAAAGAGGAATGGAACTGCTCTTACTAAGAAAATCTGCAAGATGGAGATTACACTTTCAACGGTAGAGTTGCACTCTCTTGTAACTGATTTCTTTGGGGCACAGATTCTATGATGCGAAACACATAGGATTCTATCCAAAGCTCTTCATGATTAATGTCCTAGTCAATGATTAAACAACAACAGATAACCAACTAATTGTCAACTAACCCTTATATACAGGGTTAATTAATGCACCATTTTACCAAACATTAAAAGAATTACAATGTTATTACTTAATAGTGTATTTACTTCCAATGTTAATGTATTTTTATAAGTACATATAACCTACATTTATGAGCATTTTTATTAACTAGTTTAGAACCCTTCATTAATAGTAGGATATGAAATCATGAAAGTTTATTTTTCAATTTAATAAACATTTCAATATAGAGAAATTTCTTAAAATATAGCTGCTGCTTTATCTTGAGTTGGATGATAAATCAACTCCGTAGAACCTTTTTTAACCACCAAAGTGGATAAAATGGACCGAACTTTTATGTGCTTGGAAGACTATATTTTTGACTAGTTTGAGCACTTGATTATCACAAAATATATTTGTAGGCTTCTCTTGATGTGATTGTAAATTTCAGTCAAGATCCTTCTGAGCCAAACTGCCTGGCATGCAGCTAAAACAATAACCTTTTAATTTGCTTGTGTTGAAGAGAAAGTATCAGTCTTTATTTCTTGCTCACCAAGTTATTGCAGCAGTTCCACAACTAAAGATATATCTTGTCGTTCACTTGTTCTCATCTGGCTCAATTTGAAAATCATCAGAAACACTCTACCATTCCAAATTCCAATGTGCCTTTGATGTAGCTGAAGATATTTTTTCCTTGCCCGCCAATGAGCAGCATTTTACTTAATGTGAAATCTGCTGACATAGCTAACAAGAAAATATCGTCTATGGAGAAAGATATATTATCATTATGTTATCAACCAATTTTTGATAAAATGATTTGGCAAACTTGTTAATAGAATTCACTTGAGGATGTTAGTTTTGAACCGGCCTCAATACGGTCATTATTGACTCACAACATGATGTCTTCAATTTTTCAAGTTCTCTTGTATGCTTTTGCTAAAAATTAAACATTCCATCTGTTAGCAAGAATTAAACTCATGAACAATAGTGTACTTGAACCAAATTTGTGATAATTGTAGATCAAAGATATGGTTTTACATTAATAATACTGTTTGTATCACTTCTAGTGATGATTAATTTATTTGAATAAGTAATAAGAAAGATTCTTAATCCATCAAACTTTTGACATAAAGATTGGGATCTGAAGGAATAGTTAAAAACTGATCCATTTTGATGTACTGCGGGCTTGGCACTTCCTTCATCTGCATAGAGTGGTTTCACCAACATGCACACAAGTTTTGTCTTGCCAACAGCTACAAAACTTTGCATCATGTACAGTTCCTTTAAATCACTATTCTAAAAGGCACTTTTAACACCCGTTATAAATATTTTCCAACAAACCTAAGAAGCTATGGTAGTCAATAACTTGATTATCTTCAGTTTAGTGGTAGGCACAGATGTTTCTTCTTAGTCTTCTCCGTTCTATCAAGAAAATCCCTTTACTACAAGCCTACAAGCCTTGTTTTGTGTTTGTCTAGTGAATCATCCACCTTTATTATGGGTTTACAAACCCATTTGTAACCAATTGCCTTTCTACTTGGTGACAATTGGTAACCACCCAAGTTTTCTTTTGCACTGAAACATAGTGCTAAGCATTCATGGTAGCCTTTTACTCCGACGTTACTTGTGCTTTATTTGAAGAAGAAGACTTGCTCATATAGTTAGCTAAAAAACAGAATTATCATTAATACTCATATTTTTAGCTAAAAAGCAGAATTGTCATTAACATCGAATGTGTGAATCATATGCATTATTGACATTTCTTTTTGGTCTTTAAGCAGCATTTGATATGCCCAACTCACCTGCCTTAAATTGATCTTTACTGCAATCTAGGTATTTTTCAACTTCAAACCATGTGATTAGGACTTAAAAAACATGGAGAATTTGATTTTACTGCTGGTTTGTTTTGAAAATGAGAATTGAAGAGATTGTCACCCTCATCAAAATTAATATTCTGAGTGATAGTTACCTTTCTAGTTGACATCTCCATGAGTCTATAAGCTTTTGACTGCCACTAAGCTAAACATAAATGAATTTTTAGTTATTTTCTAAGTAGCCGAATCGCTCCATTTCCCCTACGATTTTGGATTCGAAACGTACCGGAATCAGAATTAGAATCGAATCGCTCTTGGTATGCACAGGGTTCGATTTTTTTCTTGCAGAAACGATTCCATGAATGGTGTTTCGATTCCGGCCGTTTTTAAACATGATGCGACAAATCTGGATCGATTCTGAGCGTCATTTTCCTCATCGTTTTTTCTCTCCGCCGTCGATGTCAGTGCAATTAGGGGCACAAAAGAAAGGGAGGGCAAAAAGACAGAACAATGCGATAAATCGTTTCTGCGTTCCGCGTCATGAAGGAAGAGACTAGGGCGTGACGGGAAGAGCAGAAGACGTGATGAACAAAGAAGGCATTTGTTTATTTTTATGCATTTTTAAACCTAGGTTTCAGTTCAAATATTTAAATATTTTAATTTATTGATTAAAACTAAAAAATTTAAATATTACATTATAATATAAATTATATATTAATATATATAAATTAATTAATAATAATAAATCTATTAAATTGTATATTATATTTCAAATTTGAAATATATTTAAATCATATATATAAATAAATAATTTATATTAATTTCTTTATATGTATTAATATTAATGTACTTATTTATATCATTTTTTATTTTTTTTATGCAATAGTTGCTGCCATATGGGGGCAGCTCCCTTTTCTATTCATTCAAAAGGAGAAACATTACAGATTCTTGCCCTTCTAGAGGGGAGTCAAATACATCAGGGCATCTGTTACTTCTACCAGATGAATCAATTGGTGGGGAGTCTTGAATTTCTCCACAATGCGAGTCTTGTTTATTTATATCATATTATCAATATATAATTTAATAAATTTATTTACAATATAAATTATATATTAATATATAATAATATATAACCAACCAAATATATATATATATATATATTAACAATAAATGACAAAATGTACTATATTATATATTAGTTATTATTATTAGAAATTTCAAATTATAAATTATAAATTTAGAAATAATATATTTATATTAAATTATATATTTCATTGTTCAATGTTTTATTAATTTCTAAAATAATAATATTACAAATACATTAATAATTTAATTAATATAATTTAAATTAATTTTTATATTTCATTGTTTTATAATTTTATTAATTTTAGTAAAATATTAATTGTACATGTAACATACATTAATTATTATAATTAATTTATATGTTTCAAAATGTTATTAATTTCTAAATTTGTATATTATTAGACTATTAATATATTATACAATTATTATATTTTATATTATTAAGGAATATGTATATATTTATTATTTTTATATGTTTTTTGTACGGACGTACCCGTACCCATACCCAACCCCCAATTTTTTTTTTTTTTGTCGTACCAACGTATCATACCCACGTACCCGATTTTGATTCCGATTCCGATTCGGTAACTTAGGTTATTTTAATCTGATATATTGCTAATTTGATTTGAAACATGAGTATATGCACTATAACCCAATATTTTAAAGAAATTGAGCTTTGGTGTCTTGTATAAGTAGGCTTCCTATAGTTTAATCCCTTGCAACCCTTTGGATGAGCTACCCTTTGAATGAGCTCCAGTTAAGATTATAGACAACTTTTTTCACTGTTTTGTCCAAAACTCCATAGGCATGCTTGTCCCTGAGCCATATGTCAAGTTATTTCTGTCACTACTTGACTCCTCTTCTCCACAACTTCATTTTGTTGCGGCATACTGGAGGCAAAAAATTGTCTTTGCTTATTTTGGTAAAAAATCATGAAATGATTTGCTAAAAAACTCACAACCATTATCAGTGCATAAGAACTTAATTTTCTGATTGAATTCAATCTCTATAGTAGCTTTAAACTGCTTGAATTTCTCAAACATCTTACTCTTGCATTAGAGAAAACACATCCACATCCTCCAACTGTAATCATCAACAAAAAGTTATTAAGTGTAGGGCACTAGCATTAAAATGCAAGCTGTTTTACCTTTATTTGGCTGCAAACATATGTATTCATTAATTTGAGATAAGAAGTGGCCCTTCATGCTATTTACTTTGGGAATGCTTTCCTGTCATGTTTTCCCTTCAAACAGGCTGAACATGCCTGTTTTTCAATCTGAAATGAAGGCAAACCAATAACCATATTATTCTTCTATCCTTTTAGTTCTCCATGCCCTTGGTGCCAAACTGAGTTGGATACAGCCAAAGAATTAACTTTTAATGTGTTGGCAGCCTTATCTATATTGACTATGCACTTTGACCCCCATGCCTTACCACTACTCTTCTCCTCAACTACACAATTATTGTACAAAAACCACATTATCTCCAAAGTGTCTGTAAGTAGTAATCCAATGACTAGCAAGCAATAGGTGGGACTAAATGAGCACAATCAGTAGACCATGAGAATATCTCCTTTTGATATATATTTTTCCATTAGCTTTGGCAGTTGGATTGGGTGTGCCCTACTGTTTCCATGTGAAATTCAACGAGCTTTACAACATCAAGATAATACAAATCAGCAATCAACATTAGATGAAGGAAATACTACTTTGGCAGCTGAAAACAGCCAAATGGCATCCAGATTCCAATAAAATGATAAATTTATTTAGGAGTTTAACAAATTCCAACAAGTCTATTTTAGGACAACCAAATATCCCATGCAGTTTGGGTTGCCCGTTCTTCATGATAATCCCTTTGAAGTTCTTGATGGAATTGACTCTTAAAGATTTAGATGGGATTCGAGACTGCCAAATCAACATTCCATTCCCATCACTGATCCACTTAAATCTAGAAACCCCTCTTCAGAGTGCTTAGTCATGGATCAAAAGAAGGCTTAGGCCAAGAAATTCTCAAATTCATCTCCATTACTGATACCTCAAAGGTGGAATCTTGCAGATGAAACAAAAGAGTAAATTGGCAAGTGTGAAAGGGTCTTATCCCCACTATCTCCAAGATTATCCACAGCATAAATAAATGAGAAACATTCCTAAAACACTAATATCACTGAGATTGATGGAAAACTAGTAGAGTGCAGCTCTGAAGATAAGAAAAGCTACTAGGCACGACAATGTATGGGGCAGTGATAAAAGAGGATGAAGTAAAGATCAATGAGGAGCTTGAGAAGTCTTTCAGCTTTCCACATCAAAGTGCAAGTGAGAACCATGAAGTTCAGTACTCTTTTTGATTCTGTTCACAAAGGAATTTGGTTTTCATTATGCTGGATGAAAATTTTGGGCTCAAGATATATAGACATTTATAGCCATACCCATTAGGTTGGTTGCACAAGAACACTAAAATGCAAGTCTTTGGTTGATGCAAGTATAGGTTTTCCATAGCTGTTAGCTACATCAGTGAAATTGTATGTAATAGCTCCTGCTGAATTTGAGCAAGGCAATGCTTGGAAGTTTAGATATGTGGGAAAGGAGATGCAGTCTTCTTGGGAAGAGAGAATCAAGTTGATTAAATAATCTCTGGGTTCCCTAATGAATTGCTTTTATATATGTAATATGACCAGACATGCTACCATTCACTTATCTATTGTATTTGTTTTTAACATAGATGTATTGGCTAGAAAAAGTGCTCAGTCTTAGGTGGTCAAGAGTTTCACTTTGTTGATGTAAGAGCTTTTAGGTGCTCAAATCCATAGATCAAGAACAAGGGTTTCTTTGTTGATCCAGCTGGGGTCAATCCTTGGTCAACACTAAAAGGGAACGCTATCTAGGGTGTAGTGTGCTGCTTGTGACTAGCTGGTATTGTTTGCAACTAATGTATAGATTTGAGTGTTTAAGAACAACTAATAGGATAGATTGAGCGTCTACAGACAACTAGTAGGATAGCTTGAGTGCTTTAGGGCAAAAAGTAATTACAACTTCTTCTTGAACCTAGTATTTGTCAACACTACCTCCAAAATCTTGCCAAATGGTTATCTGATACTATTGGCTTAGGGATGATATGGACCAAAGAAGCATAAATCCCCAAAAAATAACAAAAATCCCGATTTAAAAAAAATCTTTGGCTGGAACGATTTTTTCCCCAAAAAATCCTGATTTGATTAGCTGTGATTTTCAACGATGTCCAATGATTTTTAATGGTTTAAATTGTGAAAAAGGCACGACAAAATCTCATAAAAAGCGTGGAAAAATTGCCCAACAACCCGTCACAAAACCATAACTGTGCAAAATCACCATTTAATCGGGTTTTTTCGTTGATTTTTAGCACAAAATTGAGTATTGGCTGTTGGGACGTGGCTCACCATCAAAGATTTGCTAGATTTCATCAAGTTGTTGAGGCAAATTGTAGGTAGGCAACCTTGAATGGACATATATTTCTAATAGATGTTAAGGACATTAAAATAGAGACACATTCTGTGGTATGCTTCTATGTTTGATGTTAAGGACATTAAAATAGAGACGCGTTCTTTGGTATGCTTCTATGTCTGATGTTAAGAACATTAACAAGGAATGGTTAAGAGACGTGCTGCTTTTATCTCTATATCCACACTACTGTCATTTGTCTTAGGCTCTTAATAATGCTTTCCATGTATATAAATCCAAAGACACATTTTAGAGGGAAATAGTCTACAATATCATAAATATTAAGTAAGGCTTCTATCTTAATTTTTTAACATATCTGAACCTTATAAACGTACTTGCCAAAGTAAATATAGAAAGCCAAACTAAATTGAAACGAAATTCTATTGGCTTGATATCAACCTAAAGAGGTTTGTTTTCTTTTAATGCTTGTGATTTTGTTTAGATTATCAAGGTTAGGTTGGGACAAATTTCCTTTTTAGATGCTAACAAAATGTGATAATTTGGAGCTTCAATTCAGCACTGGCCATCAAGTTCTAATGATAAGCGGGTAGGGTAGTGACAATTGTATAATCAAGTGGGAAGCATAAGTATATACATAATAGTATATAGACATTGTGGAATCAAAAGCAGAATGGTCCCTATTAGAAAGATACAAAATAGCTTGTAGTGCTGAAAAATAATTTATAGTAGTATTTTATATGAAAATGATGATTGTTTTGGTTATATTTAAATTTCCTATATATTCAGCGGGCTTAATGCTTTGTTACTTAGTGAAACTCACTGCTTAAATCATACCTTGCACTTGTTTAGGAACTACATTCCATTTAGGATCATCATATACATGAAGGTTCAAAAGGCCTGCAAGGAGTACAATAGCAGTGCATGAATGCTTTAGACATATATAGAGTCTCATTCCATGCATGTTAAATAGGTACTAGGCAAACTAATACATGCCTCGAGAGAAGTCATGCCCTAGTCTTGTGGGCTTATCTTTATCCCTCCTGAGGCAAGTCTCGTATATTTTCTCTTTAACGATCCAGATAGATTTCAATGACAACTGTCCCATTGAAATGGAATGTTCTTCGTGCTTTGATTTTCCATTGAAACTTGTACATATAATCTTTCAAATTCTCAACTCAAAGTCCATCAATGTTTTTAACTCCATCCACTTATACCAAAATCAAGGAAAATTTACTTGAACAACAGTAGCTAAAATTATGGCTAAAATAGTTGCTCTCTTCTTTTGTACTAGCAGGTCTTTATTATCTAATGGAAAAATATTTAAAACTTCCTTTACTCTTTTACAAATTTGCTAAAATAGTTATCAATGAGAACATTTCAATATCATTTATGGTCTTTTGAGATTTAATATTTTGTTTCAAAAGCATTTTCTATTACTCTATCCTGAGCTATTTGATTAAAAACCTATTAAGTTAAACTTTGCAATTGCTTGTTTTCTTACCTAATTTCTCTTTCACACTCTTCATATAGTTCTCTTTGACACTGTTCTAGAAATTGCAAGTACTGTTAAATCACAAATATGAATTAGTTGATTTCCGTTTTGTAATTTATGATGTCTACTCAGCAAAGAAAAACTGTCTTTTTAATGACTTTCTTGAGCCTAAGGATTTTGAGATTCTAGCTACCAACTTGGATATCATGAGGTTGAACGACTTAGGAAAAGTTCCAAACCAAGAGCTTCATCATCAAGACTTGCAACCCTCTAGCATAACTCTATTTGTAGTAGCAAGAGTCATTCGCTACGTTTAATATTTTGGAACTTTGTACTTAGTTTATAGGTTGACTTTGTACAAACTATATAGTAATTGAAATTTTATCAACTATAACCATCTAGTGTTTTTTTAGATATATAAACTAGGTGCAACAGGGGGGCTAACCCCGAATACAACATTAACCAATCATGAAACCATGGCAAAATTACAAAAAACTGACCTATATTATGCTCGTAGCAGTCCGCGCAACTTTTCTGCCGATCTAGGCCCAACAGCTAACCTTCAACCTCCATCGCTACTGCTTCAATGCCGCTTCCTTCCTTGCCACCACGATCTTGGTCCTTTGCTCCAGCCGACAGCACTAGTAATGCGAGCTCTTTTGGCAAATTATGCACCACCGTTATCTCTTTCAACAGGCTATATTCCTTGCAACCTCTGCTGAGCGTGCCTCCACATTTTTGCCAACACTCCAGACGATGAAAGGAATCCAGGGGTCATTAATTGGCAGCGTCAACTTTGGGCAAACTCCGCTGCACGGTCTTAGCCCCATCCCCTCGACTGCCATGCTCAAATAATTTTCCATAGCCTCTCGCCTCCTTGCTTTCACAAGCTTTTGCATCAAAAACTGCACCATGTCTCTCTCCTCCTGCAAATGAAGTAGCCATGCCATAAACATGGAGGTAATGTCTGAATTCACTTTGAATCGTAGGAGGAAAACAGGAAACGAGTGCCCAGCATCCTTTTTATGGCCTCCAAAGTCTCCTCATCCTCAGCATTGAACAAATGCTTGAGCTTGGTATCCAACGCTACACCACGGAAGGCCATTTGCCTCTCCTTAGCCCCTAAACAGATGGTAGTCTCCATGGTTTTTGCTACTTCTTGTGAGCCTTCGTTGCACCATTTAAAAGCTCTCCTCCACCCCCTGTATCCCTTGGCATTTAAGACTCTTTGCCTGGCCGTGCCTCAAGCTTGCCAACCCGTATCTATCCAGGTAATCACGTGCATGTGAGATGGCCGCCATTAAACATTGGCATCCCATCGATATCCCCATTTGCGTTGGTCGCTTGTTTTGAAAGCTGATCGGCATCTATGTTCCCTTCCCTATAAATATGGGAGATTTTAAAGTCTTCGAAGAATGACAACTCCTCCACTATACATCCTAACCATTTTTCCAATTTCCAGTTTGGCGTTGAGACCCTCCAAATTGCATTGATAACTATCATCGAGTCACCTTTGATGTGCAATTTGAGTATCCCAACCTCTTGCAGAGAGTAATACCTAGCCAAGTAGCTTGGTACTAGGCAAACTAATACAATGAGCACTTGTGTTACCAGTGCTTTGGTACCTAATTGTTGGTAACTGTCTCGAAGTCTTTTATCAAGTAAAATGACATTTCTCGTCTCTGCTGATCATTTTCTTGCTTTTTGAATCGAATCACTCCTTTGAATATTTCCTGTTCTAAACAGTTAACCCTTTAAGGGGACGCTGGTAAAAAGCTAACAACTATTTTAGGAAAGCACCTTAAAAACTGGTGGTGCAATGCGGTAGGAACTTTTATTTAGAGTTGTCTGTACTTGTAGTATCTTCGACATTGAAGTTAACCTTAAATGTGGCCTTCAAGTACTGATAATTCTGAATTTACTTTCATTCATTGCATACTGGTAGAACATTTGTGCTTTAGATTGGTAGGCTGGAAATTATATGGTTTGTAAACTCTCATGCTTTAGACATTTCATTCTCGAGAAAACTGAAGGAAAGGGTACTAGGGTTTGGAGCATGGTTTATGGTAGAGAAGGAATATTCTTCAAAGCATTGTTTCCAACATTTAATGTGACTACCTATTCAATTTTGTTAGGATGTGAGTGGAAGTGAATCTTAGCAAAGGCAGTAGCAGTAGAATGTCTACGAAATTTTCTGGCAGTAGGTGGTCCTATAATTTATGATAATCTGGTCCATCAGGAGTAGTGTCTACCATGAATACAAGTGCTTTGAGTCTTATGTCTGTGAATGGCATTGATTGCAAAATAAGAAAAATGTCAATCATGATGGTAATTATAAAGTGACTGACATAAAAGAGATTGAACTGGCTTAAAAGCATATTATAGGTAACTTGGGAAGAAGATGCCTTGGTAGTCAAGGAACAGTAAAAATTTCAAAGGATGGCTGATGATGAAAATGACCTGGAAGAAATGTAGAAAGTTAATCCATTTCTAAAGGAGTTTTAAATTATCCAATGAGGAAAGTGAAATTGATTGAGGATAGCCTTAACTGAGAAAAGTGTATACATATTACTTTCTGTTTCGTGCTGTCCCAAAAATCTGGTTACTTTGCCATCTGAAAATGTGTCCCAATATCCCTTGTCCTCTGGTCCTGGAAGGTTGCAGAAACATACAAGATTCATCACATCTTCAAAGTCTCTACCTAGTTAAAATATTTCAGTTAAAAAGTCAATTCAAACCAGGCATAGTCGCCAGTAACTTCAGTCAGGGAATGCATTTATCTTAGTTTCCACATCTTCTGGTGATTATTTGTATATAATATACCTGTACCTCTAGTAATTTACTCATGTACCTTGATTGAAATAGTGTCACTACTCCATGTGATTACAGAACTGATTGACAACAATTTTGACAGATTTATGGCACCTAATCATAGTTATTAGGTACCTTTGTAGGATGGGCTTGTTTTGAAGAACCATCGATGGACATTAATCTCAGCTTTCTAAATGTACTTCGTTGATTTTGTAATTTGATGCGTTGTGCTTTTAGTTTAAATCCTCCTACATGAGACTTCTTTTAACTATATAGCTCTTTAGTTATTTCTAGATGGAGCCCTTCAAGGTGCCTGCTTTATAGGCATATCATAAAGTTGACAGCATGCTTTTAATTGAAGGCTTGTTTATGATTTAATTTATCTCTATACTATTATTGCTTGTTAGGTTTAAATTTCATAGCGCTCTATGCTTATTGTGAATAATCTGGAAATTTCCAAAATAATTCTTCTGAATAACAGTCAATTGCATCTCAAATTTTGAAGAAAAAAGGTTGAAGTTTGATACGTGGAATGTTGCTTTGTCAGGTTGAATATGAGGATGCTGCTCAACAAGAAGTTGCATACAACTAAATTGATCTAACATCTAATGGCTTTTTTTGTATATCGACACTGATTTGGAGATGGCAAGTTCTTAAAAGATTAAGCACGGTAATTTCTTTTCCTTCGATGTAATTTATTGGTTTTCTCCTTTCCCATCTCTGTAGTTGAAAATTATCCGTTTGTCAGAATTTCATTTAGTGGGCCTGCATTTATAAGTCTCTGCCACCATTCAACAATGTTTATGATTATGTTGTATTAGCTCTAGTATTGGCTCATGCTGAGCTTTTCGTTTGTATCCCAATTAATCATTTTTTGTGTTTGACTGCAATCAATAATTCAATGGCATGGACAAAGGACCATCAATTGAAACTCAGCTCATTCTACTCCAATTGAAACTCTCTTCATTTTTGTCAAATGATGATTGGTTTTGGTCACCAGATACATGTAGCTCTATTGAAGGATGACGGCTTACTTGGCTAGAGTTCAATGGAAAAAAAAATATTTTGAAGGTACATTTCAATCATCAATGTTTACCATCAATCTGTGATGATCCAACTCTGAGGCAGTGGATTCAATATTTTCCATTTATGCAAAGTACAGAGCTATGAAGACTTAAATGGTTTAAACATTAAAGTTATCCTTCAATATTTTAATACCAAGCAGATAAAAGATCATTTTTGTAAAAGATCATTTTCAGCTTTATTTCAATATAAAGCTGAAAAAAAAAAACAGAATTAATATTAAATTATGGCTTTAATATTTAAATGGTCAAAGCGTGGGAATGCATTTTCAAAAGGTAAATTTGAAAGTAAAGGAGTGGAGAAAAATGTTTCATGTCCAAGAGCAACATAAAAGGGAAATCATTGTAAAATACATCTAAATATGGGGAGGAATTTATTATTTACAAAAGGTGGTTTGATATTTCTTAGGAGTGTAAAAATATTTTAAAGAATTGATAAAGTGAAGGGGAGGAATATTTCAATATGAATGTGTATGGTAAATGAATTCATAGAACAATCGGATATTTTGACAAAAATGAAATAGTGTGAAATATGATATTATAACTATTGATTTTAATATTGCATTTCTTATAAGGTGAAAGCATTATTATTATGTCTTGATATTTTGAAATGTAATTTCATGCAAATTAGAGAAATGATACATTAAAGTTGCAGCTACAACAATGCAAAATTTTAAATTTGACTTCGTAGCAATCATATCAAATATAAGGCCCCTTTTTCTTTTTTTTCACTTCTCCCCCCCTCCCCCTCTCTTATATATATCTTAGGGATTTCAAATGAAAAGGAGATGGAATTTTTACAATATGTTTGTGTTGTAGTAGTTTTATTGTCTCTAAGGTTGAATTGTATGTAAGATTGAGCCGATTTTTCTCAAACTTGGGTTGTGTGTTCTCTTGTCTCTATCCTTTTGTTGTATGTTCTTCGGGGAACATTAATGTATGTGTCTAGGAAGTTGATCCTTTACATGTATGCAGTTGTGTTATTTCATTAAAGTATACAATGTAGGAGGTTGTTACTCCATCCGTTCTAATTTATATTTGTGTATGGTTTGGATTTTCTAATACCTGTATGTGATGTATTATGCTATTATTTGTTAACCATTACATGGTGAGTTGGAAAGCTTTGGCTAGTTAGATAGAGGAATGATGCCTATTGTTTTCTTATGTCCTAAGTATTATTATTATTTTTACTTTCAGAATATCCCTCTTTCTATTTTCATCTTCAATTTGAACTAGCTTTGAATAGAGACCAAAACTAATCTAGAGGTTAGCTTGGAGAACTTTCTATTGTTGATGTTTTGTGCACAATGCATTGGTCCTTGAAATAAGAATCTTTTGAATCAACAATTGACATATCAAAGACTTGTGTGTGCTTAATTAAGTGATCCCACAAACCTATGATCTTTGAGAATCAAAATAAATTCTCCTAGGTAGCAACACACCACTTTAGTGTTTTAATTGTAACAATGGTAAGATACTTACAAACAAGAAGATTTTTATACTACTTTTTAGACCAAATCCTTATCTAACTAAATAGATGATGAGTAAACCTCTTGAATGATGTGGTAATAAATAAGAACTTCCACATGTAAAAACCTTTGAGATAAACTCTTTTGTACTCTCATGAAGAGCAAGAGTTGAAATATTAGAGAAAGTGATGAATGAGCTCTATCGACTAATATAAATTAAAACCATAATATGAGCAAAGGCTTCTCATTTGAGGCTAGAAAATTAGGAAGATCTATTGAGAACATCTCAAGAAAACATCTCTCAATAAGATTGCCTTTTGTGTTAGCCTCGAGTAGTTAGTATGGTTTTGGCTTGTTATATCCAAATAGAATAAACTCGTAGCTCTTACAATGTAAGCCCACACATTATATTCAATAATAATAAGATATAAAAACCTTTCATACATAATATTCAAAAGGATTTCACCCTTTTATTGGACAAGTTGGAGTATGTTAATGATATGTGTGTCATAGATAATAGTTTCTCCGTAGGCTTGAAATCTTTGTTTAGTAGAAACCATTCATCTATTCATATCAACAATAAAATGATTATTTCTCTTGGAATTCCCATTCTAATGTGGAGTGAAGAGCACCATGCACTAACATGCTATGTTGTGGTTGATGATAAATCACTCAAACTCTCTACTAATGTGCCCCTTCCACTATCTAATCTAAGGCACTTTATGTTCGTAACCTTAAATTCATTAAACTTTATGAAGTGTTTCATCTTTACTTTTAATGAATTAGGCCCATTAAAATGCGACAATCATTAATAAAATCCATAGAATACTTAACCCATTATGAGAAAGAAGAATTTTTCATCACTCCCTATTGTCCTTAAAGCTCAAGTTATTAAATGATTGTCATTCTAATGATTGGGTGTGATGATGTGGAAGCTTATGTGGCCTACCAAAATAAGAATGCATTATACTTAGCCATTGATTAGGGTGTTAGATTGTGGTAAAGAATTGGTTTGAATTCTTGTGAACCATTCAAAGGAGTTACAAAGACTTATCAATACATTATTATATTCAAGACATTCAACCAAAGTAAGCATGAAACTAAATGTGAAATGGCATGGGTATGAAAATTTCACCATTACATCTATGTAAACCCAATTAACATGATTTTATGTAGCATTTGTACATAAGATATAAATTATCATGGGTTTGTGCACATTAAGTAGAAGTACAAATATAAAAAAATGTCTAACTTGTTTATGATATTTTCAAGATTTAGAATGTTTGTAAAGCATACAGGGGTGTGAGTATATGTAAAAGCATTTTGATGTGTATTCTCATTCAAACAAGGTAATATTTCTATATGTGTGGGAGGTTAATGGATAATAGTAGGTAGGATTCATTACTATATGATTAGATATACTAGCACTTGCACCAGGAGGGGTGCAAGGGTTACGCCGATAGAAAATTATTTTTTATTGTGAATTGATGAAAATATTTATATAAAGTTAATTTTTGAAGATTTTGTAGTCAATGATTTCTTATTCATTTGTGCATAGAGTCGAAAAATTGTCTAGATGTAAGATTGGTAACAAACAATTGTTGGTTGTTAGAATTACAACTTATGACCAAGAATTTGTTATTCCAAATGACAATATCTGACTGTAAGGTAAGGAATTTATAATAATGATAAACATGTTCAGAACCCAACATGATTTTTCACAACATTAAATGGTGTTAGTATTAGAATTAATGCATGAATGATTGACCTACACATCACTAGTCTAAATAATGAATAAGAGCTTGGAAAAACAAATGAATTATTCTGAAGAGACAATAAAACCTGCCACGAATCTCAAAATACACTTAGTCACCTAATTACAAAGTGCTTCTCTGGTTAAGGTTCATTGTTGCAAAGTGTACAAATTCACCGGTGTCTGGAAATATAATGCTCTGATTTCTTGAGAAGCTAATAATAACTTTTTCATTTATTCAATAGCAGTTGAATATATTCATTTAATACAAATAATCTTGACATCCTCATTGCATGTTAGAAAGATAAAATTAATAATTATGACCTCAGTGAACCTCCTAAAAATTGAGATTCAATCACATATTTTATGCTATACCTAGAACAATTTTTTGGTTGGTGGAGTGCCCAAGTTGTTTCCCAAGTGGGAAATTAGAGTGAGATTCACACAATTCTGAATTGTATTCATTGTAAATATGGCATTAGACCCTAGAAAATGTCGTGGAAAATGGTGGAATAAATACTAAAATGTTATGGATTAAATAACCAAAAGAGAAAAAAAGGGCTAGCATGCTCTTGCAAAATGGACATAAAAGTTGAACTTTTTATCATAATCAACATTACCTAAAATAGGCAGAGTAAAGATGGTACCGTGGAGTTAGGGGTAGGTGAATCTTTTTATCAATAGGTAGACGTATGAGATATTCTGGACACCCCACTATGTGGTAGTTTCCTGATAGAGCCTCGTTGTCCACAAAAGCTCATCACAACATGTCAAACAAGTTCATTCCCTACTTTCACATTGGCAGAGCATTTACATACACAAATACCTCCCAGTTTACAACCCAACAATAGTAAACAACTCATAAATCCACTATTTACTCAATCCAATTAAGCCCAAAAATCTGTTGGTCACCAAATCCAAACCCTCCCTACCCTTTCTCAAATCTAACCATCTCAGAGATTTTGATTTTTTCTTTTTCTTTTTTCTTTAAAGGAAGGAAAGAAGGAATTTCTGAGACAAATGGCTCATTCAAACAGATCCTCTGGTAGTAGGGAGAGTAATAGGAGACATTATAGACTTGTTTGTGTCCACTGTAGATTTGGTTGTTTACTATGGAAGAAAGCGGGTCACCAATCGCTGTGAGATCAAACCCTCTATTACTGTTAACTGCCCAAATGTTCAAATTGCAAGAAGATACTATGATGATAGTCTCAACACTTTGGTAAAGCATTATAATGTTTTGTTTATGCTCTGGCTAAATGGTTTAGACTCATTTTTTCAACCTCAAATTCAGATGTACAAATTGGCCCATTGCTTCTCCCAGCAGTCATGGTTTTCCAAGCACAGGATCTCAACAACAACATAGTATATTGACTTGATTTATTTTTTTGATATTATTTTATTGTTTTATCATTTTATTCATTTTTCATTTCTTTTCAAGATTTGAATATGAAATGATCCTCTATTTCAAATTATATCTTCTACAAGGATTCTTTGCACAATAGGAAATGGTCCCTTGTTAACCAAAGAGACACTAGGTCTGCTTACAAAGTGGAGCATGGTGGAGTTGGTAAATTTTGAATGAAGAAATACAAGGGATTGCTCACGTAGATTTGGAGGCAGTTTACACAGAACAACTTCATTTAATAGAAAAAAATGTTTTAGAATGAAATAAATAACAAAATATGTTCAGGCCGCGTACAAATTTTAAAGAAAAAACTCAGTAAAACCATGGCAAGTGATATACCTCAAGATTCTAATCAAAGTATGGCTTTCTATCAACAATGCTAATGAAAACAGTGGAGAGTTTGCGGGAATGATATTATAGAACCCTACCAAAAAAAGATTTGTTTTAAGACTAACTAGAATATCGATCTCCTTATAGTTGGTGCTTCAATCTAGTTTATAATGAGTGAAAAGTAAATGAAGAATTATCAGATTCTTTCAGCCAGAGATGGATTTTTGTAGTGTTCTAAACAAAAATATTGGTTGTGATTTTTGTAGTGTTCTAAACAAAAATATTGGTTGTGAGTTACTTGATTTTTGGGATTAGTTCTACTCAAGAATCGTGTCCTTTATAGCAGTGTTTGTTGGACGATTTTGCAACCACCAGACCTTTTTGATTGACATCTAAGTGTATTAGGATCAGACAAATGCTTGTGGATCTTTCCTTGTAATTCTCCGTGGTTTTAAAACACTGTATTTTTGGAAAATAAATAAAACTACTTTATTTTGGTATATGAAAAAATTGTCAAGTTCAATTCTTATTCTATTTTATTTGGATCTTATACATTTCTATAGCGTGTGTGTACTTTGTTGGTGTTGCACTACATTTTGTTTTTAGCACTTATGTTCCTTTTGTTTGTTCTTAGGATGTTCTCTTCCTTGAACTTTCTACTGCACACTCATGTATTCTTGAGTCCCATTGACCTATTTTTGGTCATTCGTGGACAAGAAACATGCAATTGCATCAAAATTAGCAAATGATTTCAAATATTATTTTTGGGATCTCTCTTAAGGGGACTTCTAGGAATACAAAACTTTCTTCTTTTTACCTGTCTTGATGGTTAGCTATATCGAACACCCTTTGGCTATGACAAAATCTAGCACAAATAGTGATAGATATGTGAGACAATGTCCCCTTCAAAAATGGCCTACACATTGTAGACCTCTTATGCTCATGCCCAACATAGAGCGGTCAACTACTCTTCATTGTGATTAGTGACAAGAATCTTATTCTCTTTTGTGATTGGTGATGGCCTCCTATAAGGGCTCCCTTCTTAATTATTGGGTAACAACTTGTATTTAAATTTGATAAATGAACTATTGGTTCCCTAGTTCAATTTTCAGGATCCCTTGTAATTATCTAGCATATTATTTCTCTTGATCCAAATTGACACTAATTGAATAGACAAGTAAGCTATATACAAGTCAACAAAGTACTTTGTTATTAAATTTATGGTAGTAGCAGCTATCCCTATAATGGCCTGAAAAATAACCCTACAACTAAAATCTTATATTTGATCAACTTTCATAAGGCTTTTATTTATGACTTAACAGATGCAGGTGGAAGCATTAGTATTGCACCATAACTTTGAGCCATATTATCATAGCTGGCTTGATCAAATTCAACCATATTATTCACCTTCTCCTTTTGTTTTCCTTTGATCCATTTTTGTACCCAGATAAGCAAAACCATCAAAACTTTGAAATTAAAAAAATGATTGCTAATGTACCAGCTTAGCATTAAAAAGTCATTAAAGAGAAAACACATTTGGTAATTGATGAGACCTTCTTCTTTTGCTTGCCACTGCCTCTAGATTAAGTAGGCTTGGAGGAAGGAGGGGCCTTTTCTTTCTTGGGTGCATATAAAACCCCACAAAAAACACTCATATTCAACCATTTCTACTTAACCATTAGCACTTACACCAGGGGCGTGCAAGGGTTATGCTGATAGAAAAATATATAGAAGAAAACATGGAAAAGAAGTGTATTGTAAAACATATACAATATTGTTTGTATTTTATACAAAATGCTTGTAATACATATTTGAAGATTGAAAACTGAATGCAAGATTTGCAACAAGTATAATTGTGATTTGCAAAATATACATAATATTTGTATTACATTTTTTAATTTTTTTTGGAGATACCCTTGAGGGAGTCCCCTTTAGCTTAGCAACCAAGGTCTGAGGGGTATCCATTATGCCAAAATCCTCCCGGGGCACGATCCTGACCTCGTCCCTTTTTAGGCGTCAGGGCTTTGCACTCAACAAGACTTGATCCCTGGGCTCATTCCGAACCTTTCAACTTCACCAGTAGACCAAGGGCCCATTGACCGTATTACATATTTGGAGATTGAAAATAGAACAAAAGATTTGCAACTATTTCAACTATGATGATATTGTATTTGATGATTCCATGTGCTAGTATGAAATGATCAGACACATATTTTTTGTTCTATTCTTTTAAAAAAATAAAAATTCACAGTCAAAGAATACATTAGTGGACTCACATCATAAATGCAAAGTTGGCTTTATGTAAATAGTAAAATTTGCAGTAAAAGTGAAAGTAGTTATCAGTTAGAAAATAATATATAGATAGCTTGATGGAAGAAATTGATGCAGAAGTATAGGAATTTAGAACATCCACTTGCATGTGACTGCAATTGTGTGTAAATCTTCAAATAATAATATGTATTATATGAAGATGGTAAGAAAAAATAAAACAAATAAAGTTTATGCATTATAATATACATTATACTCTAATTCAAATATAATGTACTATTAAAATTAAATAATTAAAAGAAATGCATATCTTCACAACAATTTAATTTGTATCATCTAAATTAAATGAATTAAATGAAAATATAACTTATATAATTATAAAATTGAATGTTAAAATTTTAAATAAATTCAAACAACTGGTATTATTATATCTTTCAAATTTTAAATATATGTAGTCTACTGACTATCGGCCTAAAATTAAATAAATAATTTATTAAAATAATGAATAACAACTTTTCTACAAATAAATCTAACATTATATAAAAATAGAAATAAAAAACAAAATACATAATTCTTAATTAAAAATTAAGATTATGTACCCAACTATATTAAATAAAATAGTTTTTTAACTCAGATATTTAATATATTTGATCATTCTGTTTTTTTTCCAAATATTTAAGCCATTATACCTTGTACTATTCATAAATTTATACTCATTTTCTTATTCATAAATATAGACTATCTTTTTTTCTACTCCTATTCTAGACCGTCCTCCGTTTTATACTCCTATTACCTTGATGCAAAGTTCATGGCAGAGATCGCAGGTATCAGCTTGGCTGTACAAAAAGTGCAGAAGGAAGAATATTTCATAATTGGTATAGCTAATGCCAGGTGTCACCATGCAACATCATTTCTATGACATAATCTAATCTTAAACCTACGCTTGCTTGCTGCACAAAGGAAACGTAGCCATTTTTGTGGGTCTATATTTTCTATTTGCTGCACAAAGGAAACTAAAATAAATAAAATGCATCAATATTTGTCACAAGTTCTTATTAGGATGGAGTAGATGATGACAAATTATTTTGATGGTGCAATTTAATAGTTGGAATATTGTAGAGTAGCTGGACCAATACAATATGGATGCCTCTCTAATGGATTGAAAATGAAGGTCACTTGTGTACTTTCTCATAGTTAGGTAAGACGAAAATGAAGCACATCGTTTTCCATGTGAAATATCAATAATGTCTACGTAGACATCAAGATGTACATTTAACCATATTTATTAATTGACTAAAAATAAAACATGTCATATTTTTAATTTTTAATTGATTAATAAATATATTCAAATGTGCATTTTGATGTTTGAATAGACAATACATGAAATTTCTTTCCTCTAGACTGTGTCTTCAATGGGAAACCCTATTGAGCATTAAATCATGTCTCAATATTTTCCAATGAAAATAACTATATATTGTTATTGTCCAACACTCATATGCTTGTCAAAAAACATACAACTATTGTCCAATTGATAGATCTCATGAGATAGATAGAAATCTACAGTCTTTAACTCAATAGAATGTGAGTTATCATAGAATTTTGTTTGATCTTAGATTTCTATTTTATTCTTTTAAGAGTGACTACGTGTAAATTTAGAATATATCATTAAAGATAGTGGGTCATCTTAATCTTAAGAGATTGTAATAGTTTCTTATTATGTAACCAAGATGTGTATACGTATGCATCCTTGGAATTAAGTGTAATCAATTCTTAATCCTAAAGTTATAATATCTTTTACAATTTTTGAGATCTTTATTTTTCAATACTCAACCTGTCAATCAAGTGTTAGCCTCCACACCATGTTATAAGCTATCACACTTTAAGATAAATAAATAATATTTATGTTTACTCCATTTCTAGTTTCATATTATTGACATTGTTATGCGTATTTGTCAAGTTGTTTGGTTTGACAATCCTTCATTACATTCTTAGACCTTCCCCTACATCAAGTGATACTAAAGTGAGGTGTGCTCCATGTGAGTTTGATTTGTGTATGGTGTAGGTTGTAGTTGAACTCAAAAAAATTGTTGACTTGAAGTTGAAAATATAACCTAAAAGAGTTAAAATAGTGTGGACCCAAATTAGGACCATCATTGTACCGAAAAGGTTAAATGAAATCACTAAATTATTGGGAAGGTTTAGAAAAAGGATGGGAGAAAAAGAATTAGATAAAATTGGAGAGGGTTTGTCTAGCAAGATGTCCTCAATAACTCAAAGGAGAAAGAACAATGAGAGAAAGAGGGAAAAAAGAGAAAATAAAAGCATTTATTATTGAAAGCCATCTCAAGGATTGGAAGCGATGCATTGACGACATTACATTTCTTTATTCAATTGTTAAATCTATAAGAGTTGATTGACAAGATTACCGATATGGAGGAATTGAGTTTGAAGACATCTCAAAAATACTAAAAGTGAGAATTACCCACCCAAAATAAGTTGAAGGGGCATGCTACCACGTTGTGAAAATAGATGTAGCTATAAAGAGGCATGAATGAAAAGAAGGAAACCACTCATTGAGATTAAAATTTCAAAAAGTTTAGGGTAAGTTCTTGTGAACCCTCAAATTGACTACTAGCTAGAACTTCTAAGGAGACTCAAGAACCTATGACAACATGAGGGAAGTGTGAAGGAGTAGACTACACAATTTTATAATATCTCTATTCAGTTTTTCCATCATGATCTAGACCAAGGAAATGTGGCATGGTATGTGAAAACCTTACAACTTGGAATATATGAGGATATGAATTTATGAATAGTATAAGACTCTACAACATATAGGATGCCTACTAATATGTACTATTAAGGTAATAAAGAAGATTTAGTTAACTTTATAGAAGATTATCAAAATAAAATGAGTGTTCGTCACAGAATAAAAGGAGGTGGAGAAAAGAGATGAAAAATATGAACAAGATCAAGGAAGGAAGTTCTCTCAAAATGACCATTACTAGGTGACCCATATGTAGTTATAACTCCCTCTAACCTAGTCCTCATAAAGGTCATGTAATAGGATTCCTAGGAGATAGGGATCCATAAAGGTGCTCCTTTTTGAGCGTTTGATGCCTCTTAAATGGATTGGATGAATGGGGGTATAAGGGGAAAATCTAATAGAATATCATTACCAAGCTACTACAACACTACAAAAATAGAGTGGGTCTCAACTAGGCCATTCCTACTAAGTCAAAGAGCTCACTCCTTGATAGGAGGATCACATGAATTGATCTCCTAATCATCTCCCCTCCATGTTAGTAAAGCTGTCTATAATAAATTCATTGCTATAAAAGTTTCTATTCATAGCATGTATGCATTGATGTGTCCAACTTTGCACCACTTGAAGGCTCTAAGAATTGTAGGTTCTGCTAAGAGCATTGCTTATTGATATGGTAAAACATGCTAAAAAATCCACAAAATTATGGAATACATATTTTTGCAAGCAAGTACTCCCCATCATGCAATATGGTAATGGTCTTAATGTAATAATGTCACTTTATGTCAACTCACTAAATTACACCCTACATAATTTGTTATTTGATTGCTGCCTAGCACTAGCTAAGAATGGTCGTCATCTTTCCTCTCCACAAGTGAGTGTCAAATAGACTAATAAAAACCTTTTATAGAAGTGGAATGGTGTGTAAAGGAACCAAGGTGTCAAGAATCCCCAATCCATCTCCTAAAATATAAACTCCTAAAAATACTACCCAAGCTAGTCTCTCATCCAAATTCTACCTCTAGAATTGCAAGTCAATCTCCTCAAAGAAGTGCACATAAGTCATATTAAAAATCATAAATAGTGATTTTATATTGTCCTACAACTCCTATAAATTTGAAGGTGTACCAATCTACACTCAAATTATAGGTAAGAATGTTTTGAAAAAATCTAGATAAAGGTCAAATGATAGGGACTCATAGCACTCTCACTAGTCTTTTTCTCTAAAGGATGGTTAGGTTTAATTTGGATAACACCTCTATAATGTTTACATACCATGCCTACTCTCTAGTGGCATTCTATTAGATATAGGTGTCTTGCAAAATATAAAAGCTTCATTAGACTTTAGAAAACCATAAAAATCATAAAAATAAAAAGCACCAAAAAATTAAAAAAGAAGTAAAACAGTAAAAATAAAATTATAAATTCCAAAATACAAATTGTAAAGTTCTTGCAAATTCTAAAAGCAATCTTGAAAATGAATCAAAATAGACAATTTTTTTTATTGATTCATATATAAAAGATAAAATGGCTAACCCCCCTAATAGGGAAATACAGTACGACCAAAAAGGCAACCCTACTAGGCCATAGCCAAACTCTATGTAATGAAAATTAGTATAAAACACATAAAATGTGACAAATCTAAAATGGGAAAACATTTATAACATGAATATCAACCCAATATAGCAAATGATTTTAAATTTTACAAAAAAAAATCAAAGAAAACAAAGAAAAGTTAAAATCATGGTAAAAGAGGGAGTTTTTCTCAAATACCTACCACAATCTCAATCCTATTGTTAAGATCCTTCCATTGATTGTAAGCTTGTGTGATTTTGTTACTATTTATTTGTAGCTCATGTTTCTTCTCTTTCCCTAGAAGCATAAAAGAGATGTCAAATAAATTAATATTATATGTATTAGCTTATTTTCCCCTTTTTGATTAGTTATTCACATATATCAAAGTAGGTATAAGCATACTCTACACCTCATCATCATGTTATGCTCTCTTGTCCCTATGAATTATGTAATTTGAGGTAATTATTTTCCTATATACACTTGAGTCAATTGATTTTTCCCACCTTGTAGGTTTAGAATTGACTTCAGCAACATGCCATGAAGGTAGTATCTCTCAAACCTTGCATTAATAGTAAGTACTCTTGTTATTTTCATCATAAATAATAATGATTTTCTTATCACATGTATTCACCAATTTTATTTTATAGGTCTAGATGCAAGAGAAAAAAAAACAAGTACATGTAAGTGTGGGTTCCATATACCTATTTTAGGAAATGAAACCTACCTTTCATGTAGAATTACATACTCAAAGGGAATAATGTAAGTGCCCAAAATTGTATGGACTAATATGACGGTTCATTAATGATTTAGAGTTATATCTCACAACTCATGTGGTATGAAATTAGTTTATCCTCATCTTCTTTTTCTTGATAAAAGTCCTCTTTTTGTTGAAAAGAATCCTTTGTCACATGTTTTCCATCCTTTCAAACCTCATAACTACTTTGTGTGTTGTCTCCTTTAGAAATTGAGCTTCCATGCATTTAATTTTAGGGGTACCCAAGAGACCTTAGGGTCAATCGAGTGAACTAGGATAAGTGATAGGTCACCTAGGTGACTTTCTCCATCAAAATAGGTGACCCTCCTTAGCAAAGGGGTAACCCTCTTATGCTTGCTTGGAATGTGATTTTTTTAATTCATATGGTAATTTCTCTTCAATTGAGCCTCTATTGTGAGTCTTCTTAAGTCTTGATGACATGAATAACTCCTAACTACTAATCCTCTCCTCTTGAGTGGTTTTCATCTCCCTTATTATCTCCCATTGAATGATTCATAATTTTCCTATTTATACTACTTCATTCCTCACTCATTGATATGTATGAAAATTGTGAAGAAAGTAAAATTCATGCATTCATGAAGTAGAATATAATTAGTGACAATGTTGTTAGCATTTGGTGCCTTTGCATAAATTTTATAGAAGCTCCACATATTTTCATCTAGGAATATGGTCCACTTTTAGAATTCTACAAGCCTCTTTGCACACCAAATCTAAGATCCACCATATCCAAGTTAGGGCCTTCTAGTACAAAAAAAAATATTTTGAAGCCTCATACCTTGTAAGTAATTCCAATCTCGCTACACCATATGATTTTCCCTTATGTAAAGAGAAGTACCCCAAATTTAGAGAGGAGAAGAATAAACAACAAAGTTGGATAATCTAATGATCCCACTCAAGAAAATTTCAAATAAGATTCATTAAAGCTTCAAACATACATTCCTTTTTAGAATTTTATAGAATACACAATAGCTTAGAATTTCTAAATAGATAATAAAAAAATTCCCAAGGAAAGTAACACTTTGTTTTTGATAAGATAAGCAACATTTACAGGGTGTTGTACCCTTGCACAAAGAGCCTGAAGGGCCAAAAATTCTTTAGTTCATACCAAGAATGAACTAGGAAGAGAGGACAAACTATAGACAAAAATAGCTGACAGACAGCTGTCGAAAAAACACTAAACAATCCCAAAATCTGAGGGGACTAAACTGATTCCCTTAACCTGAGGCCACGATGTAGCGCCAGATCGAGGGAGTCCCTTCTTTCTCAGCACCATGGACCAGGAAGGCCCAGAAGCATCCACCGAGCGAGGTGAGAGAAGCGTATCCACAATATCCACCAAGGGCAAAGAGCCATCACACAGGGGAGACGATGACATAGGAGAGGAGACTAGATCGATCGAAAGACCAACAAAGGAATCCAATAAGGTTTGAACAAGCTCATATGGGACACTGTCAACAAAATGAGCCAACAATGGCTCTATGGAAGGAAAATTCGGAAGAGGAGTCAGACAAGACACAAGCTCTTGAGAAGACTCAAGAGGGTCATCCTTCATAGAAAAAACTTCCAAAGGAGGAGACCCCACTGTGAGATGATCTAAAAGAGCATCCTTCCACCAAGTAGCAGTGCCCTTACGACGGGAAAGTGGGAAACCGGAGGTCAAATGACCCACAGAGAAACATCTCCTACACCGAAAAGGGAGACCCTCATAGTCCAAGAGTTGCTTCTAAGGTTTGTCCTCCACCAACAAGACCACATCACCATGGAGAGGTTTGGAGATGCCCAAATCCACTAAAATACGAGCTATTGTAGTAGGCCCAAGCTCTCGAGTCATAGAGTCCACCATCAAAAAGCGTCCAATGGTGTTGCCAATAGCTTCATAACATGAATCCTTCCAGAACTGGAGAGGGAGATTTGACAGTTGGACCCAAACTGGTCTGGCATTCAGTGGTTTTGTAAGGGGATTGAAGGAACGAGACCAAGGCCTGATGGACAGAGAATGAATCCCCCACATCCACCCCCTGTCCAACACATGGTCCTGCTCCGCAAAGGAGGAAAAGATAGCCACAATGAAACCCCTTGCGCTGGGATAGAGCTCAATCTCACCAGCGACCCTCGACTTCTAGGAGGTGGAAACCCAATTATGGAGATCAGGAAGGGTGGGCCACAAGCCATTAAGCCTGCAAACCGCTCCTTGCTTTAAATAATACTCCTCATTCTCAACAACCTCCGGTCCACAAACCACAACAAGGGAATCACGAGCACAGGGTAGAGGCCAGGCACAAGCCAGAGCAGGAGGCCGAGAACCCACTTTAGCAGTCTCAGAGAACAACTTCACCCGACCTGAAGAAGGTCAAGGACATCCACCTGCGCAACACTAGGAACTGAGCCCAAAATTTGAGCAACAACAAAACCCCCATCACCAGATTGCCCGCAACCATCCACAGAGAAACCAACAACCGTCACGACCTCAACCTCCCCAGAAAAGCCAAGACAAGGGATTTGAATCCTCGCATAGGGGCACAAATGCAACCCCCAGATCGCAGCCAACCGCGCCCACAACAACCAATGGAGAGAAAGTCCCACCCTCAACAAACTTCGCATCCATAAGAATATTAGCAGACCGTTGAGCGTTGCACCCCACCTTCCCACTCAGAGACAAATTCAAATCCATTTTTCGTTATGTGAATGTCTTGAATTAGTAGTTTTCTGGAACATGTTTAAGAAGAACACATTGTTATTAGTTCTTAGTTAGATTAAATTTATTATTACTTTTTAGTATATTAAATTAGGTTTAGATTTAATTATGTAGTTATCTTGAGAAGCCCTCAATCACAACATGAGGCAATCCAATTCATCATTTGAACATATTAAAATTGAAATAAAAAATTAAAAACATAGTTTAAATTGCATTCAAATATCATACTTATTTATTTGGAAGTAACAATTTAGATCATATTTTATTTCAAGAAATAAAAAAAATAAAGAGTAGAGTTTATTATTACTCTCAAAAAACATAAACAAGTGAGAGCCTTTGATAACAACACAAGGCATCCAACATAAATAATACACCAAGAAAATGTAATCATTTACATAAACCAAAATAAACTGAGTGAAATTTGAACAAAAGTAAAAATAAAATTTCAAATAATATTCAAAATAAAATTTCAAATAATATTCAAAATAAAATTTCAAATAATATTCAAAGAAAAAAAGAAAAAAAGAATGCTAGAAATTTCCTCTTAATAGTTTTTCATTCCTTTACACCACTCAAATTTTCATCCTTGATGTTTTCTAAAATTAAAAAAAACTAGATTGAGCTAGTTTTAGATGAAATTAAAGAAAACTTTATGATACGGGAAATACCAACAAAATAATTTGCTCAAGAACAAGTGGTGATACTTAGATAAATTCAAGAATCCAACAAAAGAAGATGTGCAATATAACATTTTTGTATAAGATAATTCACATGCTTGGAAGAACTAATAGAACTAGAAGCTTGTAGGCTCAACACTTTCCATCTCTTCACCCAATATGAGCTCAATAGTATTAGAGCCAGTGATTCACCCAACCAAATTAGAGTTACAACTAAACACCTCTCCAAAGGTTTAAAAGAGAGCACCCCACAATACCAAGAGTCCCAAATCTAACTCCACAAATAAAAACCATATTCCATCAAGCATCCTCCCTCATGAAGTGAGTGGTCAAGGGGTGTGATCCCCATTCAAAAAAATAATATTTTTATTACCCATGAGACTTTCTTTCTTTATAAAGACAGTAGTCCATTAGATTCTCCCTTGCTTAAATAAATTTTACCATTAGAGAAAGAATGATTTAGTCCACAACATTAGCAAGGGTGTAATGGATGTTCCATTTTGAGTCTTACTCATTCATGTTGTGTAGAAATGACTTAGAAAATTTAAAGTTCATAGATGATATTGGCATGCAACTGCCACTCATGGGAGGATCTAGCGGTGAAAAGTAATAATGATGACGCCAAAGACACATTATTAAGAATATAAGTAAAATCGATAAGAGGCATAATTGAGGCTCTAAGATTACCAACTCGCTGCCATCCTTAAACTTATTTCTATACACAATATGAACAAGAAAACCAAATATATTAATCTCAACAATGATTGCAACAAAGCCATTCTTCTATACGGTTCTCCTAGGTAAGTGGACAAAGATGGGGGGCCAAAAAGGGGTCCTAAGTGACCACTTTTTTTTTTTTTTTTTTTTAATATTTTTTTTTTTTACTGAAATCAGGAAATACTGACATTGGATGAGAAATTGAGGATAGTTACACTCAAAATTTTAAGATGCAACAAAAATAAGGGTTGTAATACTCCGAATCTACTTTCTAAACTACATTTTTTTTTGAAAATTGTAGATATTAAGGGGTTCAGAAAAGGGAACCACATAAATTGGTCCTAATTTTTTCAAAAAAACATAGCATAACATTTGTTGTGGCTCCCCTAAAATGTTAATATTTTAAAAGTAATTTTAAAATCGCTTCAGTGAGAAATTAGCTAACAACATATAGTTTATGCTCGATTGTTTTGATAGTTTTTTTTCTTGATACACAAGATTTAGTATTTTATTGATATAATAAAAGATGCCATTTCTACAATCGACTGCATCATAGGAAATCAACCACCATTAACAACCCAACTATTAGCCAAAAAACCAGTATAGGCCTCGCCATCCAACCCACCCTGTAATGCCCCGTCATGTAACCCTAGAGGAAGTTGCAATTAACAACTCAAACGCATAATTGTTTTTTTCCGAGAAAAGATAAGCTACAGGAAAATTACAATTTCTTCCTGAGGGATTTAATTTTCCAGAACACTAAATATTTCCTCTGAATTTCTCTAATTTTCCCTAAATTACTAGAGAGACACTAACTAAGGTTTTTCCACAATTAATTTAAGAAGAAATAGCCTCTTATAGAGGAATTAAACCACAGAGCATTTTTACTAAGGCAATACAAATTTCCTCACACATACAATCTTTTCTATAGGAAATTGTAAACTAGAACCTTTCCATTTAAAAACTTTAACAAAACAAAAATAAAGGGAAGAACCTGTATCCAACACTTCTCGAGTAAATGAAATTTCTGGTGCAAAACCTCCTCCAAAGCTTCAAGCAAAGCTTCCAGACAACCACGGGTTCCTCCAAGCAATTAGATTTCCCGAGAACAAGAATAACTCCAACACAACAATAATTTTTCCAAACCAATTCTAAAGATGCAAAAATATCCAACAAATTTCTATAGCCAAATATTTTTCAAAATCTCCACAACAAGCAAATCTTTCTTCCCCAAATTTTCCAACATGCAAAAATATCTTGTGCCTTGCCATGAAGAAGCTTTCCACTTCCTCACCCAAAGCCAAGATTAACTCTCGAGAATTAATTTCCTCAACAACTTAATCAATTTTTCTAACACTTGCTAGTGATTTCCAAACATCTTCCAACAACCCACTTAATCATAAAAT
The DNA here is from genome assembly GCA_007115665.2 of Sequoiadendron giganteum. NCBI lineage: Eukaryota > Viridiplantae > Streptophyta > Pinopsida > Cupressales > Cupressaceae > Sequoiadendron > Sequoiadendron giganteum. The sequence continues at coordinate 553,191,205 of CM021103.1, read as the reverse complement.
CTTTTAATAATCAAAATTTAATATTTAAATAATTAAAATATTTCCCTTTCAAATATAACCAATTTAATTAATCAATAAATCTAAAGATTAATCTTTTTATTAATTAAATTAAATTGATTAATTTATTAATTCTAAAATCTCAACATTTAAAATAAGCATAATCTACTATTCAACTTTTAATAAAGAATTTCACTAAACTTCTTTTAAAGCATTTACCAAAATAATTTAAGGAAATAATAAACACAACTGACTAAACCTGACAACACACTGAGGCTAGGGTGTAGACCTGACACAAGTAACCTAGCTACTATCTCCCAATCAACTTTATCGTTGGGTCAACACGCTTAAACCTGTGAAGCCAGCTGGAGTCAATGTCATGTACCTGCAAACCTATAAATGAGACATCAATAGCACATGTATATAAACATCATCATAAAACACACCGTGAAGAGGAAGTCGCGAAATCGCAGGATGCTCACAAGCGAGTGATGCAATCCCATCCCCTTCACCAATACACTTATCATCAACTGACAGTTCTAATCAGAAATAAATTACTCATGTGCAATAATCATGTTATAACAAACCATCATTGTACTAATCAAAGCATGTCATATAAAATATAAAAGAAGGTACATCACACCACCACAAATAGTCCACATTGCTCTATAAATAGCGATCAGATAACACACATCATGATAGAGTATATCAAAGTATTTGAGTAACTAGAAAACAAAACATAACAAAGAAAGACACTGTCCAATCCAGAGAGCAAAACGAAGGGGTATTACATCAGTTACGGAGCCTAGTGCTCGTGGGGTCAGATTCAGGGAGCTGCTTCACCTAGGACTCAGCAGGGGCCTACTCAGAGTGGGCAACAACATAGTGCGCTTGGAAAGTGTAAGGACTCTTAGTCGCATTAGGATGATGATGGTTCTCCACCTAGGAGAAACCGAAACTGGTGGCACAATAAGCGCAATCGACAGGTGTAGCCAGCCTAGAGTACATAGTCTGCGGCTGGCTAGGGTAGTATGTAGCAATCTAGTGCCCCGTTAGGAGATAGAGGGTTTGGTCGTAACACAGGGTGTTACTCTTGTGGCCAATAGGGCCACCTTGCTAGGAATTGTCTGCATTGGAACACTATTGGATTTGGTCAGGGCCCAACAATTTAGAGCCGACAATAGGAGATGTAGGTAGGTCTCATTGAGCTTAGATTGCGGTTGATAACTGCCAGGTTGGTTATCAGGGAGCTGTTGTTGAGACTTCTAGAGTTGGACACATAGTGCAGGATACTCGTCCTCAAGAGTCGAGGTATTGATTTGGATGTAGTTAGGATGAGGGAGTTATATCCCTGCTTGTTTGCAGGCTTCCAGGAGTAAGCCTGACCCTAGGGGGGGGATGTAATACCCCTCCGTTTTGCTCTCTGGATTGGACAATGTCTTTCTTTGCTATGTTTTGTTTTCTGGTTACTTAGGTACTTTGATATACTCTATCATGCTGTGTGTTACTTGATCGCTATTTATAGAGTGACGTGGACTATTTGTGGTGGTGTGATGTACCTTCTTTGATGTTTTATATGAAATGCTTTGATTAGTAGAATGATGGTTTGTTATAACATGATTATTGCACATGAGTAATTTATTTATGATTAGAACTGTCAGTTCGTGATAAGTGTATTGGTGAAGGGGACGAGATTGCATCACTCGCTTGCGAGCGCCCTGTGATTCTATGACTTCCTCTTCATGGTGTGTTTTATGATGATGTTTATATACATGTGCTATTGATGTCTTGTTTACAGGTTTGCACGTACATGACATCGACTCCACCTGGCTTCACAGACAGGTTTGAGCGTGTCGACCCAACGGTAAAGTTGATTGGGAGATAGTAGCTAGGTTACTTGTGTCAGGTCTACACCCTGGCCTCAGTGTGTCATCGGGTTTAGTCAGTTGTGTTTATTATTGCCTTAAATTATTTTGGTAAATGCTTTAAAAGAAGTTTAGTGAAATTCTTTATTAAAAGTTGAATAGTAGATTGTGCTTATTTTAAATGTTGAGATTTTAGAATTAATAGATAAATTAATCTAATTTAATTAATAAAAAGATTAATCTTTGGATTAATTGTTAATTAAATTAATTAAATTGGTTAGATTTGAATGGGAAATGTTTTAATTATTAAAAGATTTTATGATTAAGTGGGTTGTTGGAAGATATTTGGAAATCACCAGTAAGTGTTAGAAAAATTTATTAAGTTGTTGAGGAAATTAATTCCCAGGAGTTAATCTTGGCTTTGGGTGAGGAAGCGGAAAGCTTCTTCACGGCAAGACACAAAATATTTTTGCATGTTGGAAAATTTGGGGAAGAAATATTTGCTTACTGTGGAGATTTTGAAAAAGATTTGGCTGTAGAAATTTGTTGGATATTTTTGCATCTTTAGAATTGGTTTGGAAAAATTATTGCTATGTTGGAGTTATTCTTGTGCCCGAGAAATCTAATTGCTTGGAGGAAGCCGTGGTTGTCTGGAAGCTTTGGAGGAGGCTCTGCACCAAAAATTTCATTTACTCGAGAAGCGTTGGATATAGGTTCTTCCCTTTATTTTCATTTTGTTAAAGTTTTTAAATGGAAAGGTTCTAGTTTACAATTTCCTATAGAAAAGATTGTCTGTGTGAGGAAATCTGTATTGCTGTAGTAAAAATGCTCTATGGTTTAATTCCTCTGTAAGAGGCTATTTCTTTTGAAATTAATTGTGGAAAAATCTTAGTTAGTGTCTATTTGGTAATTTAGGGAAAATTAGAGAAATTCAGAGGAAATATTTAGTGTTCTGGAAAATTAAATCCCTGTGTTTGAGTAGTTAATTGCAACTTCCTCTAGGGTTACGTGTTAGGGCATTACACACCCAAACTGACACCAACAAAAACCAAAAAGGCCATAAGAGGGCCAGTTCCCATTACATATCGTCATCAAGAGATTAGCAAGCAAAACCTAAAACGATAAGGAAAAACACCATTAAACCAGACTTACAAAAAGCTATTAGCCTTAGCAACGGCTTCAAAATATTTTACCCACTCCAACCCCCAGCCAACACCAGTCCGAGGAACTTCTTCAGGAATTCTATCGCCATCGCCACAATCCTCCTGTGTTTCATGAGGGCCGATCCACTCAAATCAAGGAGAAACAGGTATAACTTCAATGCTTCATTCGAGCTTCAAAGGAGCTCCAAATCACAGGGACACAAAAATCCATGACCCACAACCACACCACACATCACCTCGTCAACACCTTCCACCAGATCCTCCCGAAACATCTTCTCAAGCATAAATTTTGCCTCAGCCTTGTCAACCTGGTTATCCAACAAGGAGGCCAAAAATTGAGAAGAAACATGCAAATTATCTTGACCATATTCCTTATTCACCAAATACCCAGACCCCGAAATCATTTTGGTCACCACAAAAACCAGAGGATCATTAATTTGCAGAATCCTCTTTAGTCTTTGGTTCGTGATTTCCCTGAAAGAGGTTTGTCACACCAAAGACTTCAATGAAATCGGGGTATCCACCCCAAATTTTTCCATCCCATCCACTGAAACCTCTATGAAAAAACTTGAGAGCTTTGCCATCGATGCCCAGTCTTAGAGCACACCCAAACAAAGAAGCGAGCACCATACGTAGCCAAGAAGATAAAATGAGAAATGAACGACACCTATTCGATCTTATAGCCACAAAGAAATAAATGTCAGGTACTAAGGTGCTGCTACCCACCTCCAAAAATCCCTTCCAAATGTGCTGAGAGCTTGCGGAGGACAAAGTAAGCCAGGTAAAATGAAATTAATCTGGCCTAGGGAAAGGAGACCACTCCTTCCCATCAACTCACAAGTATCAAGGTCATGATTGCTAGAGCTTCCCCTGATGATTCATCGCATCTACACCCTCCACCGTCCTCTACCTCCCTATACCATGGCCTAATCTGCCACATCCTCTCCACCAACTTGGAGGGGCGCCCACCCATCCTCTTAGAAGACTTGATCAAGATCTAGTTTCTTTTAAATCTGGACCCACAACTCCCTGATTTGACAACAGATCCGCCTCTGTATTCCCTTCCCTTAAAGTATGGTTGAACATTACTTGCTCAAAACTCCCAATTAAGCCTAGAGAAATCTCCTACATCTCCGCTAACTTCCAATTTTGAGTTTGTTTCGACCTTAGAGCATTAATCACCAACGTGGAGTCCCCTTCAATGACTACTCTTCTTACTCCTAGTTCTCTACAAAGCTCCAGACCAAGGAGAAGGGCTTGAAATTATACAACATTGTTTGTACCCACTGGGAGGGACTTAGCCAATTTTCCCATAATCGATCCCTTGCAATCCCTTACAATACAACTTGCTCTAGAGGGGCCGAGATTCCCCTTAGAAGCCCCACCGAAATTTAATTTTGCCCATCCAAGACCAGGTGGCGACCAAACAACCTTGCTTCATTCTTCCTCAGAAGCAACACTCCCATCTCTTCCACAAGGAGGGGATTTAATTCCAAACCAATGCTTCAAGATCCAAGAATCCCAAGTTGAGAAATTTCCTTTTTTTCTGTCTCAACTCCTCCACTCTAGCATTGAAAAGCTCCACCAAATAGGCCTCAATTTTGCATTGCAACCTGGGGATTGACATCGCTTTTTCCTGAAAGATACGTCTGTTTCTTTCCTTCTAGATTTCCCTTAACACCATCGATGGACTGGACACCCATAGGTCCCCAAAACCTGAGTACTTAAAAGGAGCTGGCCAGGACTTGAGCCAATCAGTCAATTTATTAGGAAGAACTGATTTCCAATGAATTTTTGTACAGAGCCATCTCCAAATACCTTGAGAAAATTTGCAATTCAAGAATAGATAATCAACCATCTCTTTTGCTTCTTGACATAACGGGCATCTGGTTGGACCAAAGAAACCCAATTTGGCAAATCTATCTCCTATAAGAACTCTGCCTTGAGTTGCTGCCCAAGTAAAAATGCCTACTTTAGGCAGACACGCCTTATTCCAACACAAGTTAATTGGTAAATTTGGTTCATCCACCCCTGAAGAAGTTAGAATAACATAACCAATTTCGGCAGAATAAACCCTAGTAGGTGAGGCATTCCATCTCAACCTATCCCTACCTTGCCTATACCAAATACATCTTTCCAACAACAACTGCTCAAAGGCTTCCATATCTTGCTCTTGAATACCTAACTATCTGACTGAATTTCATCTATAAAGCCCACCCTCCACATAATAGGGGTCTTGAATAAAATCCTTTATCTTTCTTCCCCAAACCTGTTCCGTTCTTTCCCGTACCCGAGCCAATGCCGGATTCTCAGCCAAAATTGGTAATAATTCCCAAGAATCCTCCCAAAATAATGCCTCCCCACCATCTTTTATCTCCCAAGTTAAATAGTTTGAGATGAGATCCCTTGAATTTTTTATAAAATTCTAGATGCGGGAGCCATTAGGAAGGGAATTAGCAGTGAAGATGCAATTGGGATCATTATCAAGATATTTAGCCCTAACCAATTTCACCCATTTAAGCTCCGGATTAGAATGAATTGCCCAAGCCAATTTCGACCCTAAAGCTTTGTTTTGTAGAAGGATATTTTGAAGACCAACACTATCTTTTTCCTTCCTTTCACATAGCTTCTATAATTTTACTAAAGGAATTTTTTCTGCTCCGAATTTCCTTTCCAAAAAAAAAATATCATAACTCTATTTAGAGACTTACAGGTACTAATCGACAGAGGAAGGAAAGGCATCATAAAAATAGGCCACACAAGAAACTAACATTAAAGAAAAATACTTCTGACTTTGCAACACTAACCTCTTGGCTTGAAGCATGGAAATAGTAGTCAAGTATGCCCTTTAAACTCTTAGCTTCCCCTACCGAAGCAACACCAAACAACATTGTGTCAGATCAAAAAATTGCTGGTGTGTGATCGAAGGAAGACCACTAGTGACCTGTAGGCCCTCTACCCAACCCTTCCTTCTAGCATCTTCTAGAGAATTCCCTAAAGCTTTCACCATAATTATGAACAAAAATGGAGAAAGAGGGTCACCTTGCCTTAAACCCCTTGAGGTAGAGAAAAAACCTTCGGGAGACCCATTCACCAAAATAATAATAATGAGGGCTTGTCACCCAACCAAATAGCCAGTCCAACCAACTCTTCTGAAATCCTAAAGCTTCCAAAAGTTTGAACATAAAGCGGCAATTTACTCAATCATATGCTTTCTTGATATCCAGTTTCAGCAACATCGCGGACATTTTTGTTTTTTGAATTGAATGAATCACCTCCCGGGGCAATAATCACACCATAAAGAATCAATCTTCTAGGAACAAACCAAGTTTGTTAATCAAAGATAATGGACAAAATAATTTTCTTAAGTCGATTAGCTACCAATTTTGAGAATTTTGTAAAGCGTATTGCAAAAGGAGATGGGACGAAAATCATCCCAAGATTCAGGCTTCTCCTTTTTGGGAATGAGGGCAATTAGAGTGTTATTTATCTCTTTAAGAAATTTTCCCTCACTCCTTGAATCTATCATTGCTTCTGAGACTTCCTTTCCCACAAACTCCCAACATTTCTGAAAGAACATAGCCGAAAAGTCATCTGGCCCAGAAGCCTTTTTAGGTTGCATATCAAAAACAATAGCCTTGAAATATTCTTCTGTGAATTTGGCATTTAATTGATCCATTTGAGAAGAAGAGACAAGTTTAGGAATATTCCTAAGTGCCACCTTCCGAGCCTCCAAATTAGATCCTTCCCAATCGTTAAAAAGAGATTGAAAATAGCACATTGCAGAAGCTTTTCTTTCCAACGGATCTTCAATCAAGAGACCATATATAGCCTTAATACAAGCAACCTGATTTATCTCCCTTAGAGCCTTAGTTGAATTATGTTTTTTTTTGTGTTCCTATCCCCTTCTCTTAACTAAACTTCCCTTGATTTTTTCCTCCAAAAGATCTCCTCTTTTGCCAAAGTACTGTTGAATTTCTTAGTTAACTCCTTTTCTTTCTCCAAACAAGCATCATCCATCCCATTTTTGATAATGTCTACAAAAAAAACATCTAAATCCTCTTCCACTTTCCTCTTTTCCTCAAAAATATTCTTGAAACAAACCTTATTCCATTGATTTAGTTGTTGCTTTACATATTTCAACTTTGTGACTAAGTTAAACATTTTCGATCCACCTGGAGAGCGTTCCTTCCACCAGACTCCAAGCAATGCCATAATATTAGTATCCTTCAACCACATCATTTCAAACTTAAAGGGACACCGAGCATGCCCCTTCTCCCCATCAATAAGAAGTTACACATGAAAATGATTAGATCCCACCCCCGAATTAATTTTTCTATCAAAGTTATATGAAAAAAGGCACAGGTTGCCTTTAAAAAAAAACTTGTCGATCTTTTCTACTATGCTGCAAAAACCTTTCCTCCGATTGGTCCATGTAAAGCAACCATTGCCCGTTTGAATCTCCATCAACATATTACACTCAACAAAACTTTGGAAATCTAATTGGAATTGAAGCGCCCGACTCACACCACCTTTTTTTTATCTTCAGAACATAAAATGGCATTAATATCCCCACCCAAAATACAAAAATTCTGATCAAACCTATTGACGACCTCATCCAAATCTCACCAAACAACCTTCTTGTTTGAGCACAAAGAGGGCTCATATACATTAATCAATAGAAATCAAGCTTCTTATTCGACATACTATCCAATGCCGTTGGGAATCAAGTTCTTCCACCAAAATACCTTGAGGCTTCCATAAAATTATTAGCCCACTCGAGGCACCCTCAGCTCCTACACCTAGCCACTTCCATCGCTTTAGCTTTTTGCTAAAGGTAACCAGATCATGATCACCTAGCTTTGTTTCTTAGAAAATAAAAATCTCTGCCTGAGATACTTCCAGATGGTGCCTAATTAAGCACCATTTGTTAGTGGCATTTAGGACCCTAACATTCTAGGTCAAAAGTTTCATTGTTGTTCAGGAAGAGCGTCACTCTTCCCTACTTTCATCATTGAATCAAATCTTGTTTTGACCGTTTGCATCACCATCCCATCTACGTTTCTCCTTATTTGAAATCCTTCCTCACTTTTTACTCTTCCCACAATCCGGTGTTGTTTTAGCCATGTCCTTCTGATGAATACCTAGTTTGACTTGGACATCTTCCAAACCTTGTGTTATTTTCCTTTTCTTTCCCAATTGAGGGTTGAAAAAATTCTGCCCGCGTTAACCCCCTCCAAATCCTCATATAACCAACCCTCTGGCACTCCATCTTTCCCTAGATCCTAGTTGTTGGTTTTCGCTGCCTCAGCCAGGTCAACTAGTTCCTTCCCAACTTATATCAAGGATTCTAGCTCCACATTCATGTATTCCCCCTAGCAACTCCAATGCTTCTGATATCTTCTCATCCAAGGCCATGTTAGGGTTTTCCCACTGTTTAACTTCCCCAGACTTCGTTTCCTCCACTCTTCGGCTTGATCGAGCCAGCGACGGCTGAATCGACAGACCAAGTCCATCATCTTGCTCCATTACCGTGTTAGATTAGATTCCCTTGACTAGAACCCCTAGAACTACATCACTCTGACTAGAGGACTTTTGTGATAGTTTTCCTTTAAGAATTAGAGACTCCCTCCTTTGAGGGATTTCATTCACCAAAGAGTCTCTAGACCTTCTTTCCTTAGTGGATGCCATTTGACACTTTAACGGGCGAACCGGGCTGCTACAAGTGAAGGTTTCACACTCCAGTTTCTGCACCCAACTCCCATAATAAGTGATTAGCTCAATCTCTTCCCATATATGATAGACTAGTTTATTTTCAACACAGATCCTCACATAAGATTGTGCCTCATCCTCCTTTTTCCTTTCTTCAGCGCATACGAAAGTCCCCAGACGATTCCCAATCTCCTCAAGGATGTTTGGTGCCCAATATTCTGAGAGAAGATTGGGGAGACAGTACCAGTCTTGCAAGGTCTCCAAGACATGTGTCGTAGGATTAAAGCCTACTTTACAGCGCCTCAAGTAAAAACCACAACCATCCAACACCCAAACACCATCCACTATCTCATCCCTTAAATTCCTGGATGGGTAGATGATTAGAAAATAACCATTTTGAAGGGTTTTAAATGAAAGATCCTATCCCCAACACTCTTTCCATAATTTAACTAAGTAATCCCAGTTGAGGCCCAAGCCATACCACTTTCCAATCAGCCCCAAATTTTCCAGCCTCAAGACCTTAGCCTGGAGCTTCATAGAGATAATCACTAGAGTAGCCCTGCCCCCTAGAATCCCATTACTATTTGGTGAGGCAGACTGTCTAGATTCACCAACCAAATCTTCTTCCCTATCCTCCTCCCATTCCAAGTCCACTTTTTTCTTCCGCCAAACCAATCTATTAGGGCCCTTTCTATGGTTTAGGTTTCTTCCCTGACCATGTCCCTCCATCCATGGAGGACCACCAAACGTTCTATTGTCCCCATCTTGCATGTGTGGCCTTCAAAAGGCAACATTTTTGTAACCCCCTCTTCCTTGCCGACCCCTAAAACCTGATTCTTCTTTACTAAAGCACCGAACATCACGATTGTGCTCTTCCGCTCAAGAAACAAGATGATTGTCTTTGGTGGGCCAGACCCATCTGACCGGTTTCAGAATACCCTCCAAGTTCGCCTGACGGGAAACTCTGAGACCCTACTGACCTCTTCCCAAGCAATAACCAACATCATACTATTGTTGGCCTCCATGACCATTGCAGTCCACCTTCGCCATCCCACTTTGTTTTGATAGTTTTTTAACGAATATATGATTTTATACTGATTTTCAAAGTGGACACATCCTGAAAAACATAAATTTGACTGTGCTACCCATATAGTTTTTGAAAACTAATTGAAAACCGTTTTTTTGAATATGTGTAGAATGGAGTCTAGTTTATAAAAATGCAATTTATTTGAAATTTCAATGAACGATTAAAAAATAAAGTAAAAATACCAAACATTGGTTTTTGACAGAAAAACGGATACACCAACAAAAGAAATTAAAGATGAAAGCCTTAACATAGTCAAAATGTGAAAAAAATTGCATCGTTAAATATATAAGAGAGAGCTTAACATTACCCAGATGTTTGTTTTATTGACCTTGAAACACATGCAAACTTGATGATTAACACAAACGAGATTATGTGAACTTTTGTAGAATATGAAAAAACATGTTTTTGGGCATTGGAAAGGAAGAATAAGCCTTTGGGTTGGAAATCCAAAGAAAATCCAAGCCAAAGGCTTGGGGATTCCTAAAGCAGGAAAAAACATGAGTGCATTATGATGCGCTCACTTTATTTGAATGCATTGACAAAACATGCTGCGTTATGGTCTGTATTAATTTTTTTTCCTTTTCTTTTTTTGTCTTTATTGTCCTTATGTTTTGGGGAAACTATATACATGAAAATATAAGTTGACTTTTACATATGGACATTTAATTTTTTATACTTTAAGTTATATTTCATGTATATAGTTTCAAGATGTTTTAGATCTCTAGGAGCCATAATGCAAATTCTAGTTTTTGGAAGATCTTATAATATTTTAGACTTAGTCAAATTTTAGTAATCAACATGTCAAATTTCAATAATCAGGAGGTCAAATTTCAGTATTCAACAAGTTGTATCATCTTTCTCTTTCACCCTCTCCTTCCCTCTCTCCTCTCTCTCTCTCTCACACACACACACACACACACACCTCTATCTCCTCCATACCTCTCCCTTCCTCCCTCCCCTCTCTACTTCTCTCTATCTCTCCTCTCTCTCTCTCTTTCGAGCTCCTTCCCTTTGGGTAAACCCACAAAAGTGGTTTACAATTCGAGTGAGCAAGGAAAGCTTGCAAAAAATGACCCCATGCAAAAAAAGTGGTTTTTGGGGTTCGAATGAACCCAAAGGTTCGAGCTAACCAAAAAAGGGTTCAAATGAACGCTAGTTCAAGTGAACCGGTTAAATACAAGGTCCCACCATTCCTGCCAAAAAACATAATGAAAAACATGTTTTGAAAGGGGGTTCGCTCAAACCCCCCTCTTCCCTCCTCCCCCTTAGGCACCCAAAAATTCCAAAATTTTGCGCTTCAAAGCTTGGGTTGAGGATGAAAATGGAGGAGACTTCACAAACCCAACTGGATGATGGTAGTCCTTGGAACGAGCTATCCAAAAAATATAATTTTAATATGTTTTGGGTTTATTATGTATTTGTTTTTTAGTTTTATTAAACATAGGTTTTTCACCGAAAATCAAGCTCTTTGTTTTGCACATGTGGAAAAATAGCAGATTATCAAAAGAAAAATTAAAAAAATATGAGTGCACCAAATATTGAAGTCCTTGATCCAACAAAAAAAATTTGAATTTCGATACATACAAAAAAAGTTACATTGTATATGGTCCACCTATGTCTGAATTGTAATTGGTTTGACTTCAAAACTTGATTAAGGAAAAAATATTCAATAAAAAACTATGAGACCAATTGGAAACACTAGATATCAGAGTTAGAAATCTAAATTTTAAAGAATTATAATTTTATCCTTCATGGAAAAAAAGTTATTTTGTATACGGCGAGCATCACTCCTTAAAAATGCTATTTGTTGAAAAAAACTAGTTTTCGAAGAAGATGGAAAAAGAAGTGCAATCTGATTTCATTTTTTTTGAAAAAAAACATATTTAGAATCTACAGACAAAATATCACAAATCACTAGTTTGCATCATCATCAAATTCCTCATAGTTTGGCCGCTATAGGTGCCCGAAAGTGAAGATTTAGTTAGAAAAAAATATTTTAGTGTCCAGTTTGGCCAAAAATTGTAAACCACTATTATGGGATCAACCCTTTATACTTATCTTTATCTCCCTTCTCCATCTCTTTACCTCTCTCTCTCTCTCTCTCCTTCCCTCTCACTCTCTCCTTCTGTCTAATTTTCCTCTCTCTCTCTCTATCACACACACTCACACAGGTCTATCTCACTCCCTAACTCTCCCACCCTCCCTCCTTTCCTCTCTACTTATTTTTATCTCTCCTCTCCGTCCCCTTTTTTTTTTATCTCTCCTCTCAATCTCTCTCCCCCTCAATCCCCCTCTTTTCTCTCCTTTCTCCTCTCTCTCTCACACACACAAAAATAGACACACACACACACCTCTATCTTCCTCCTCCCTCCCTCTTTGCTTCTCTCCTCTCTCCTATCTCTCTCTCCTTCCATATATATCATTTATCTCCCATTTTCCTCTCTATACCTACCTCTCCTCCATCACTCTCTCCATCCCTCTCTATCTCACGTATGTATCCCTCCCTACCTCTTACCCTCTCTACTCTCTATCTCTCCTCTCCTCTCCCTCCCTCTACCTCCCTCTCTCTCTCTCTCTCCATCTCTCTCTCCCCTCCTCCTCTCTCCCCTGTCTATCTCATCATTATTTGTCTTCCTCCCCCTCTCTCCTCTCTATTTCACCATTCTCTCTCTATATCTCTCCCCCTCTCCCCCTCTCTCCTTCCATATCTCTCTTTCTCTACTCTATATCTCACCTATCTCTTTCTACCTCTCCCTCCTTCCCACCTCCACCCCCTCTCTCTCTCTAATTCTCTCTATCTCACCACACACACACACACACACACACACACTCTCCCTCTCTCTCATTATCTCATTCCCTCTCTATTTATCTCTCTCTCTCTCTCTCCTCTTTCTCTCATACTCTCTCCTTCTCTCTCCCTCCCTACCCTCCCCTCTCTCTCCCCTCTCTTTCTCTCTTTCTCTCTCCTCTCTATATCACCCTTTCTCTCTCTCTCTCACACACCTCTATTTCCTTCCTTCCCTCCCTCCCTCCCTCCCTCCCCTCTCTACTTCTCTCTCTCCTCTCTCTCTACCTATCGTTTCCTCTCTACTTATCTTTATCTCCCCTCTCCCTATCTCTACCTACCTCTCCCTCCATCTCTCTCTCTCTCTATCTCACCTATATCTCTCTCCCTACCTCTTTCCCTCTCTACTCTCTACACTCCTCTCCCATCCTCTACTTACCTCTCTCTCATTGTCTCTCCCTTTCTTCCCTCATCTCTCTCCTCTCTATCTCACCTCCCTCTCTCTCTATCTCTCCTTCCCTCTACTTATATTTATCTCCCCTTTCCCTCTCTCTACCTAGCTCTCCCTCCATCACTCTCTCTATTTCACCTATCTCCCTCTCAGTCCCCCCCTCTTTCCCTCTCACTCTCTCCTCTCTATCTCACCATTATCTCTCTCTCTCTCACTCTCCTTCCCTCCACCCCCCTCTTTCAATCTCTCCTCTCTATCTCACCATTATCTATCTCTCTCCATCCCAACTCTCTCTCTCTCTCTCTCTCTCTCTCTCTCTCTCTCTCTCTCTCTCTCTCTCTCTCTCTCTCTCTCCCCCTATGATGGTTGAGGGTGTAGGGTTTAGGGATAGTGTTCAAGGTTGAGAGTATAAGGTTAAGTGTATAGGGATTAGGGTTTGGGATATTGGGTATAAGGTTGAGGGTGTAGGGTTTAGGTTTTAAGGTATAGGGTTGAGGGTATAGGGTATAGGGATAAGGGTTTAGGATATTGGGTATAGGGTTGAGGGTATTGTGTTTAGGGTGAAAGGTTGAATGCAGGGTTTATGGTTATAGGGTTGAGGGTCTAGGGATAATGTTTAGGGTTTAGGGTATAAGGTTGAGGGTATAGGGTATAAGGATGAGGGTTGGAGGTGTAGGGTTTAGGGTTTAAGGTATATGGTTGAGGGTATAGGGTTAAGTGTGTATGGTATAAAGATTAGGATTTAGGATATTGGGTATAGGAGTGAGGATATTGGGTTTAGGGTTTAAGTATAGGGTATAGGGATTAGGGTTTAGGATAGTGGGTATAGGGTTTAGGGTATATTTATAGGGTTAAGGGTTGAGAGTGTAGGGTTTAGGGTTTAAGTATAGGGTTGAGGGATAATGTTTAGGGTTTTGGGTATAAGGTTGAGGGTGTAGAGTTTAGGGTTTAAGGTATAGGGTTGAGGGATAATGTTTAGGGTTTTGGGTATAAGGTTGAGGGTATAGAGTTTAGGGTTTAAGGTATAGGGTTGAGGGTTAAGTGTATAAGGTATAGGTTTGAGGGTACAAAGTTGAATGTAGGGTTTAGGGTTTAAGTATAGGGTTGATGTTTGAGGTTTAAGAGTATAGGGATGAGGGTTGAGGGTTCATGGTTTAGGGTATAGGGTTGAGGGTATACAATTAAGTGTATAGGGTATAGGGTTGAGGGTATACAATTAAGTGTATAGGGTATAGGGATTACAGTTTAGGATATTGGGTATAGGGTCGAGTGATAATGTTTAGGGTTTAGGGTATAAGGTTGAGGGTATATGGTATAGGGATGAGGGTTGAGGGTGTAGGATTTAGGGTTTAAGGCATAGGGATGAGGGTTAAGTGTAATGTTGGGAGAGAGAGGGAAGGAGGGAGGGAGATGTAGATATGGAGAGATAAAGATAGATAGAGAGAATTAGAGAGGGAAGTAGGAAGGTTGAGAGGGAGAGAGAGGGAAGGCGGGATGAAGAGGTAGAGATGGAGAGAGAGTGAGATAGAGAGAAGTATATAAGGAGAGATAGAAGGGGAGGAGGGAGAAGTAGAGAGGGAAGTAGGAAGGTTGAGAGGGAGAGAGAGGGGGAAGGAATATGGTTGAGAGAGAGAGAGAGATGGAGGGATGGAGGGATGAAGGGATGAAGGGAGAGATAAGTGACATAGAGAGAATGAGAGAGAGAGGGGGGGAAGGATGAAGGTGTAGAGATTGAGAGAGAGAGAGAGAGCATAAGGGATTACTAAAATAAGATGTCAAATAGTAATCAATCTTCATATTAAACCGATGTCTAAGATAAAAGTTCATTTCAAAAAATTAAAACAATTATTGAGTATTTTGTAGATGAGTTCATCAATGTTACCAAGGGATCTTCAAATAGTTATGCTTGGAATTTTGAGGCCATCTTTACTACACTTGATGAGGCCTCCAAAGACTCATCCAAGACATCAAATAGATAAAGTGTAATAGGATCTATTGGAGGTTGGTGGCATCGAAGGATGGAGGAATTTCCATCATCTCAAGTTAGCTTCTCACTTTGAGATGATTTGCATGGGAAGCATTTTTTCTTTCTTTCTTGTTTTCCTTTTTAGTGCTAATGGATTTCTAGAATTTACATATATTGTGAAGTTTGATTTTTGGAGTGTTACCCCACATTTTATTTTGGTTCATGGGAGTCCTTTGTTTACTTAGAATTGGCTTGGTCCTTTCCCAAGCAGTGTTCGGTCTAGTCCCGTGAACTTAGGCGACATCTTATGCAGTTCGTGTAACTTCTCGCTTTATCGCTTAGACTTTTTTTTCATTGATACTTCCGTTCTTTCATTCAGGCAGTATCTTGAAGCGAGACTTGAACTTAAGCACACTTTTATGAAGTTCGTTGAACACTCTGGTTTTCTACTTCTAGATGTTTGCTTTCAAATTTTGAAAAGCAGTTATAATGAATGGTCAAGTGATTTCCGCCATGTACTATATGAAAAGTAAAGGGTATTAAATTTTCATCTACTCTCATGCCTTCTTTGGGGTTTTGAAATTTTTTTCCAAAGTGCTAGACAAACATTCCCATTGTGACGCTATTTCTCGAGGGTGAGATGGATGAGACATAGGATTTCAGCTATTGAATTCATCATTGAAGGTATTTATAATATCCCCTGTTTCAAGTTTGAATTTTTGGGATATTTGTGTTCCTGCTTCAGGATTGTTTGGGTAATTTCTTGTTCGAACCCTAAATTCTCATTTATGGAAAAAGTTAAATGCATGGGTTATGAGTATGTATTTGGGCTGACTTATGAGGAACCAGAAATTGGTGATACCCATTTTTGACTTGTAAATTTGGATGAGATAAGAAGTAAATTTAATAAACTAAATCTTCCACCCTGATATCACTGCACGAGTAATTGATAGTAGACTGGTTGGAGCCGCTGCATTTCCTATAGCAGTACAATTCCCTGAACTCATTTTGGAGTGTATTAGGCATTATAATTCACAAACGCGGGATGTCAGGATAGAAGATAACCGGTTGATACTAAAGATTCAAAGATCCACCTTTGCATCTTGCCTAAAAATCCCAAAAAGAGATGATTATTCACCCATGACTGTAACAAATTCCCAAATTGAGTTTTCAATGAAAAGGAGGCTCTATAGAAATGAAATGGCGAAGCGTCGATTGGCCAAACCTGAATGGGGCAAGTCCCAATTACCTCAAAAATTGCACAAGACCCATTTTGTAGAAGAAGTAGCTGACATTGTGGTGTTATTGCATAGGCCGAGAGGAAATCGTAGATGAGTGCACCATTGTTTCAAAAGAAGCACTGAGTACCCCGGTGGCTCTCGAGTTACAATAGGATAAAGGTGAAACTTGGAATGACACAAACATCAAGGGTCTGATAGATAGTTTCCAGGGAATGATTAGGGAAACATTTGATTCACCTTCATTCAATACTAAGCATTCGAAGAAGCTTAGTGAATTACATTTGGTCACATCTCCACATGAAAGTATGTGAACGACACTTTGAGATAGCTAAAGATAACCATCTGACGTGGAAAGTGTGAATGAAAAATATGACCATTCCTCAACATAAAGAATTGTTACATATCCTTAAAGCTTTCCAAGCCTTGCGAAAGAAACCCGTGGTGACCCCGGAAGCTGGAAGTGAAGCAACACTATCATAACAGCTCGACTTCTTTATTTGTATTTTTGCCTATCAATTTGATCAATTATGAACAATAGAAAGAAGTGGTTTGTCATCCTCTTATTTAATCTTATCTATTTTCATATGCTAGCTCTCTAAGACACTCTAGGAACGCTTGATGTTATTTTGTTGTGAATGAAATTATTGTTTTGTCTTGGTGAATACAATTTATGAAGATAATTTGGTGTTCTTGAATCTTCGTGTTTAAGGATATCTTAATGTCATACTTCATATTTGTGTGGATTATACGGTTTTATTCATGATCAATTTTGTTTCTCAGATAGTGTTGAGTGCATCGTTTATTTCTTTAATGATTTAATGAATCGGTCTTTGCACTGGTTTTCTATTCACCGAATCTTGCATCTGATATTTGGGATTCTTCCAGATATTGGTTTTACCTTTTCTGCTTTCTGGTTAAAAGAAAACATAGTGTTTATTTTAGTGTTTCAATTCATTAAAAATCTAGTGAGGGAGCTGTACCTCGATAAAATTCAGAGGATGTCTGCTCTTGTTTAAGAGTAAATATTCAGAGCTGTTGGTTTTCTGAAACCTTTCCAAGTATAGGGTTATATTATTCTAAGGTGCCCAATCTGTTAGCCAACATGGAGATAGGTAAGGGAATTGGTGTTGGACACAATATGGATTATTTTCCAGTGAGTTTACGAGACTATGATCAAGAATTATACCCTTTCAAGGGTCATTAGATAACTTGATGGAGCTTTCTCATAGCTTAATATGGATTATTTTCAAATAATTTGGGAATCGGTGATGCGAGAGTTTAGGAAAATGGTAGTCCCAAAACTTAGGAATTTAGCTTGAAGCTACACCTTTTCAAGGGTCAGAAGGCAACTTGATGGAGTTCCACTTGATTTAGGTTTTGTTTCTTCAAAGGAAGATCTTCTCAAGAATGTATATTTATTTTGTAATTGAAACAATTTTTGATATGTAAGCCTTGAGGGGGGTCCCTTAACAAGGTGAATTGGAGCTTTTAGGGGTACTCTTGCAGCAACAATGTAATAAGGGGGGATGTTAGCATATGTGTGGTATTATATATTACATTTTTGATCAAACTAACTAGTGCTACAATTATCGGTTCAATTACAATTGCATTTATCCTTTTTAGATATTGTTGTGTAGTTCCTTCATAATCAATCAAGCATTTTACCACTTCAATTTAAGCCTCGAAGGGTTCCATATAAGGTGGCTTGATTGAATAGGATAAGATCAACCAATAGATTATTTAGCTACATATTTATTGGTGTGGTGATAAATAAGAACTTCCACATGTGAAACATGTTAAGACACATAGCTAGTACTCTCATGAAGAGCTAGAGTTGAAATACCAAAAAAAGTTATATATGAATGAGCTCTCCACTAGTATCAGTTATAATCATAGTCCTCTAAGGCTTCTCATTTGAGGCTAGAAAAATAGGAAGGTATAAAGAACATATGTATGAAATCTTTAAAAAAATATCTTTCAATAAAAATTCCTTTGGGGTTAAGGTTCAATATCTATATGATTTTGAATTGGTATATCCATATAGAATAAAGTTATAGGTCATAGGATGTGAGCCCAAGAATTAGAACCAAATGTTTATCAATTTTATTTTGGTTTCTTTCTTACCATATGTTCAAAGGTACTTTACCTCTTAATTCTTAGAGTTGGACTATTGTTAATGATATATGTCATTGAAATTCATTCCTCCTTAGAACTATAAATATAATTTTCTGACATAAACCATGCATCTATCCATATCAATGGCAACATGATATTTTATCTCTTTGATGTCCCATTCTAGAATGGATTGTAGTGAGATATGTATTGATGTACCATGTTGTGGTTAACATTTGATAAAGCACTCAAACATACTAAGCATGCATTCCCTTACACTATCTAATTTAAGATATTTTATTTTCTTCTCTAATTGATTTTACAACACTATTAGGTGGATGCATTAATAGTGCTTTATACATATTAAAAAGTAACTTCTTTATATAGTTATTTTAAGTTGCTGCAATATTTATTATTACGTGCCATGCATGTACTTATCATTATCTTTCATGTTATGATCCATCCCCAAGTTTTTACATAGTGGCTAGTTGAGTTTGGAGCATGTCAAGGTAATTCTATCCATGATATAGTTCTCTCCGATTACTCATATCATTTATTATTAAGTGGTATGCATGTGGAAAGTTTTGGTTTTCCACATTATTTATTATTACATGGTATGTATGTATAATACTTTATTCATATATAAAACTAACTTATTCATATGACCTACCCCACTTTATTATGCATTTACTTTAGGATCTAACTTAAATTATGTATATAAGTTATTCTTATATTATTCTCTAAACCTTGAATTCTTTATTGAGAATCTCTTCATACTTGATACTCATGGTAACTATTGGTCAAGGCTTCTTCTCAAAATTAACTTTCTTGAAACCAATGCTCTTGGATATGGATCTAAACATGAAAATTTGACTTTATGAGTCTTTGGTGATTTGATCACAAGAGCTTATTTCAAGGAGGTCAAATTGCTAAAATTTTAGAGAGACTTAGAACTAAATGATATTTTCATACATTTGTAAAAAGATATGGTAAGCATCTCAATAAAAATATATGTATGTAGATTATAATTCACAAATTTAAAAAATTATTAAGACAAATGTTTATATGTACCCTAATTTGTTCATATATTATTCTCTAACAGATTGGATATAAATATTTTCTATCAACATTCTTATTATTGCTTCAATATTTAGTGACTTCCCATATGTTATATAGATTCTAAAATAGTGTGTCACAAGTTCCCAACTCATAATGTTAGACAATTTCATTAACATGCCCTAAATCTTGAATTCCTTATTGGGAATCTGTCTCTTCATTAAATTGATACTCATGTTAATAATAGATCAAGGCTTCTTAATAGAGTAAACTTTCTTGAAACCATGATCCTTGAACTCAATAAGAACATTTGACTTTATGAATCTTTAATGCTTTGATCACACGAATTTATTTCAAGGAGGTCAAATTCCTAAAATTTCACACAAAGACTTGAAACCAAATGATATTTTGACACACTTAACCATAAAAATACATAATAAAATCTCAATAAAAATGCAAAATGTATATAGACTATAATTCCTATTAAAAAATCATTTAAAAAAATGTTTATATATACTATTCTCTAACTGATTATATATGTAAATGTGTATTCACTTAAAATAAGAGATATTCCTTTAACACTATCATAGTCAGTAAGTCTGAGGGTATACCGTGAAGTGCACAATTTGCACTTATTTTTTATGAATATATCTAATAATAAAATTAATATTGGAAAAAAATGTCTTCAGACCTCAGATTAACGGTTCTTCTTCCTCCTTTTGGATAAGCCTTAGTTGCTACTTTTCTTATCGCCTACACTAAGAATCGGATATCTTGCTTGCTGTTAAATGAATAATCTTTAGGCTGTTGAAAAGAAATGCTTCGTTACTTCGATTCACAACGTTTTCTCTCTGCTATTCCTTTTTCCTTTGAAAAAAAAGAAATTGATCGATTGAAAGCTTTTTTTGGTACAGCATTCACAGAATATGATTGATTGCAATGAGCATACTGATAAAAGTGAAAGAATGCCCCTATGTTTTGTATGTGTTTACCTGCTTTAAGCAAATCTCGAATACCATTTCTTTCTTTAATTATTACAGTCTATAATGGTGTTTCGAATCTGTAGGCCCTACAATAATTCAAGCTCTACAATAATGGTCTGTGGAATCTGTAGGCCCTTCAAATTCTTACTTTTACTTTATGCTCTTCACCATCCATTACTCTAACTAAATCTCCCCCAGGTAATGATACTTTGCTGCAACTGGCAATATTCTCTTTACCCTTCTTGTTTTTCCGTCCCCCATATTCTCTTTATCTTATTCGGGTTAAAGAATATAACAAAGTGTATACGTAACTCACAAGAAAAGCATTGCTTCTAGTGAAAGAAAAGCATTGTTTCGAGTGAAAGAAAAGCATCCACCTTCAGGATGTTGCTCCTATAAATGGCTATTTTTTAAATAATCAGACTCAGATTGAATTCAAGCTTATCAGGTTTCTGTTGTGTTTTGGTGTGCTTAGCGACTGCATTTTCTCAAGTCCTTTGGCGATTTCATTTTGTCTGCATAGAAACTTCAGAGAGGAATTTTAGCTTCACTCTCGTATTTTAAAAATGGCATCTGTAATTGGAGATGCTGTTGTCGGAAAAATTTGTGAGATGGCCGTTGAGATGGCCATTCAGAAATTAGCTGAAGAAGCAAAGTTGGTGGTGAATTTCAGAAAGGACTTCATATGGTTAAACCAGGAACTCAAATCTGTCAGGGGTTTTCTGCAAGATGCTGAACAGTCTCGTCATAAGGAGGATGTGAAACAGTGGCTGGAGAACATTCGCGATATTGCCATGCGCGCAGAGGACATCTTTGAGGAGTGTGCTGTACAATCTATGTATAGAATCGATGCTCAGTCTTGTGGGTTCAGTTGCAGTCAATGGATTTTTCGCTACAGGATAGGGCGGCAAATTAAAGACATCAAGGACCGCATGGGATCTATTACTGAAAAGGGCAACCAGCTGAAGCTACTTCGTGATGTTTTGTCTGCAGATGAAGCATTACCGAGTACATCTCAAAGCGCAACTGTAAACCGGAGGAGATCTAGTCTTTTGCCCAGAGATTCACACCCAGTTGGAATACAGTCCAAAGTTGGTGCCATGGTCAGCTTGTTGGAAAACCCAGCCTTTCCAGTGATTGCGGTAGTTGGGATGGGAGGGTTAGGCAAGACCTATCTTCTTCAGCATGTTTACAACCAGATAAAAGAAAGGTACGAGAATTCTATATGGATTTCAGTCTCTCAGTCGTATTCTATTTCCAAGTTGCAATGTGTCATAGCCTCCCATTTAGGTTTAGATGGGCAAATTAGGGATGGGGTAGATATCTGTAGAGCTGCAGAGTTGATTCGAGAAAAGTTGCAGGGTAAAAGGTATCTTGTAGTGTTAGATGATGTTTGGGAGGTTAGTAGGGAAGATAATTTGTTAGATAGACTTGGCCTCCCAACCGCAAACAATAGCCCATGCAAAATTGTGGTTAGCACAAGAAGCAAGGATGTTTGTACAAATTTGCATGCTAAAATTTATGAGATGCAATGTTTGTTAGATGAAGAGAGTTGGAGTCTCTTTTCTTTCTATGCATTTAGAGAGTATGGAGGACATAGAGCGCCATCGCAGCAGCTGGAAGAGGAGGGTCGGAAGATTGTAAAGCAATGTGGAAATTTACCTCTTGCTATTACAACGATAGCAGCGTCTCTGGCCGACACCACAGATCTCAGCAAATGGGAGTCGAAGCGGCATCAGCTCGAAAGGGTAGTTACTCCAATTGGTAACCGGGACCCTGTCATGGACATATTAAAATTGAGTTACGACTCCTTGCCTGCACATCTTAAAGCCTGTTTTGCTTATATTTCTTTCTTTCCCGAGGATGAGACGATAGATGCCGAGTATCTCATAAATCTGTGGATTGGAGAAGGGTTCATCCCCGCAGGAGAGGAGCAATGGGATGTGGCATGGGATTGTTTATATCAACTTGCCAATCTCTGTCTGCTTCAACTATGGGAAGAAAGGAGTCGTGATGAACTAACCAAAAATTGCAAAATTCATGATTTATTGCTAGATTTGGCCATCCGCATATCGAAAGAAAATAAATGTGCTTTTTCTGTTGAGGAAGCCTCTACAGATACAAGTGATGGCACTGGCTGGTGTCGAGTTTTACTGGCCAAGAAAGATATAAATGACAATGCCATCTCAGAGAGGCGTCCTGTTTGTCTCCGTACACTTTCACTGTATCTGAATGAGGGAATTACAAGCACTCCGGCAAACTTGTTTACCGCTATGAGAGGACTGCGCGTTCTCGATTTAAGCTGTACAAGCATCTCTACATTGCCTGCGTCCGTCGGAAAGATGAAACTTCTTAAGGTTTTGAATTTAAGAGAGACACCAATTAAGGAGGTACCGGAGTGTGAGACATCTGAAAAGTCTCTTGTTTTTAGCTCTTTCTGATGAAATCATGAAATTGCCAGTCTGGATAAGTGAACTTAAATGTCTTAAGCATTTAGAATGCCCGGGTGTTTATCGCATGCCAAAGGAAATGTCAAAGCTGGTCTCTTTGAGAACACTGCGAACAGAATGGTTGCACCTGTCCACAGAAGAGGACGAATTCATGAGGTTAGAGGATTTGGCCAATATGACTCAGCTTCAGGAACTACGGTTAATTCTTAACCATGAGATGGAGTTGAAGAGGATGGAAGAAGGGGACCTTGCAAAGCTGGAGAAGATGCGTTGTCTGGTACTCATTAATGAGATAAGTATTGAAATGTCGGTCGGATCAGAAGTTGATCTTCCACACATTTCGGAGAATATGAGAGCAATGAAACACATGGAACGTCTTGAATTAAGGAGGTTTGGAGTGCCAACTTGGATATGCGGTTTTGAAAATCTGAGGGAATTAAGCTTATTCTATTGTGAATGTAGTGATTATCCGGAGTTGCAAAGAATGCCCAATCTAGTGATGTTGTGGATACGGGGAAATAGGAAGTGCAGAGAATTGCCAAAGGCGTTTGGAGAGACGGGAGGGTTTCCACACCTCCGCTTCTTCATAATTGGGAGATTCGAGGAATTAGAGGAGTTTCCAAAATTAGAGGAGGGTGCAATGGCATGTCTTGAAGAGTTCCGTCTAGAATTGTGTCCCAAAGTGAAGAAAGTGGGAGAGGGATTGGAGCGTTTGGGAAGACTGAAGGTGTTCAATTATTGAGAGACAAGTGAATTGAGGGAGACTTTCAAGGAAGGTGGGGAATATTGGAATAAAATTAAATCCATCAATCCCCAGGTAACAATTATATCCTAACTCTTCATTATATTGTTTTATGTTTTTATAATATTTAATTTATATTGAAGAAATATTATATTACAGTTGGGTGTGAGGTTGATAGTTGAGAAGAAGTGCACAGAGCCAAAGTTTCTTGTAATGTAATTATAATCATGTATATGGCTTCTAAATATTTATTCTGATAATGTATTGTGACATTATGTTATTTAATAATATTGATATTATTCTAATTTTTAATATATATATTTTTTAATTAATGTTATTTTTAATTTATATTAAAGTTAAATTTATTTATGAGTTGTCATAAATTTAAATAATATAAATTTTAATTATTTTTTATATGTTTTTTACTAAATCAATTAAGAAAGATTTAAAAAAAATAATAGGTAGAATAAAATCAATGACATCAAATTTTTATGCAGTATTTTAATTTGTATAATATTTATAAAATTTTAATTATCTTGAATTTTTTAATGTATAATTTAAAACTACAATCAACCATTTTATATTGAATACATAAATATATACACAAATTAAATTTGAAAATTATCAAAATAAGTGATATGTATTGAAACCAATACAAGAAAATTTATCTCATGCCTATATGTTTTATGTTTTTAAAAATTAAATACTTGTACAATTTTAACTGTCCTATTTCTTTATCTTATTATTTTCAATTATAATCATTATTTTTAAATTAAATATTGATTAATTTAATGTATAATAAAATAGTTTTTTCTAAATGAATTTATTCTAATCCAATAAGATATATACATACATAAGCATAAACTAGTCTAGATTAATCAATTTATAATTGAGACTAGATAATTGAATAACAAATTTTATAAAGGAAAATAAACATTCTTTTAGCTTATTTTAGGCTAATCTAATCAAATGTATACAGACAAACATGGTTAACCTAAACTATTATGCATGGCATCTATATGTTGATATTCTAATAATTTGTAGTAAATTGAATAGTGAATGCAAAATAGAAACAAATGTGTTTGGCTCTATAATTAATAAACACACAAAGATTGATAAATATTTGAATATGGCACACCTTATTATTTTGATTAGCGAATGATAGGCTAATAATTAGATAAGAATTATTTTATTTTTCTTATATCATTTAGGGATGAATAATTTGAGAAACAAGTATTATTCCATGAGTGCAAAGTTATCTTAAACATACAATGTTATCTTTTTGTGATCTATAAAATATATTTCTTCACTTCTCTTGATGTATCTTAATTTCTATTCTTTTTCTTGATATTTTTGGACAATGGTATTTATAAATTCCTTTATGGGGCAACTAATATATCAGAATGGGTCATGTTCTCTTAGCTCAAACCTTAGAAATGTGTATATACAATAAAAAAAATCAACCTTTAGTCATGCAAATGCTCCTAAAATGCTTGTTGAGATTTTAATGCCTTATGCTCCAAAATCCTATATGATCAAAATTAATGCATCGAGTCCCTTTGAATATAATGGCATGGATAAAATTTGCATAAATTTGTGTTTCATGAAACCTAGGAAGGAAGGGTTACAAATTTGTTAAGTTCCAACCAAAATTAATCTTAGATTTTAAATTAGCATGAGATAGGTTTACAATCACAAGGATGACCATAACCATGAACTAATCTTTATATACAAAATATACTAAACTTTGGTGGGTAATTTATACATAGAAATAAGTGTGGCCATAGGTGTGATACATAAGGTAATTAGGTGAATATATAATAGTATATGAACATCTAAATGAGGATGAATAGTAAGTGCATAAGAAAATGTGTAATGATGTAGGTGGATAACATATGAAAAGGGACTTGAAATTGCACAAAATTATGACATTTATCAATATGCCTATGTATCACTAAACTCTCCTCAAATAATCATAACTAAATAAAAAATGACATATGTATGAATTTTTTTACCATTGCACTTTTCTCCCACATTAATTTGCCTATGAGTTCCAAATGATGATATATCTAAAATTATTTGGCACTCACAAACATACACAATTATAATAAATATATCAAGCACTTAAAGGATGGCATCATATGAGTCCATATAAGTAATAGACCTTGCAAGGATATATGATCATGAATGTTTTCCTTCTATGTATATTTTTTCATAAGATGGACCTCTATAAGAACTTGCAATTATTTAAAGATCTAACTAGGAAAACCTTAGTGATAAAATATTCCCTCTCAATAATTGGTTGCATTCATAGGATATAAGGAATTGCTAGAAAAGGGAAACAATAGTACATAGGGATTATTTATATAATCTAAACATGCAGACATATAATATTTTAAGAATATAATCATTTAATTGTATAATCATATAAAAATGGAACCATATAATCATATAAGCATTTAAATATGTACAATAATGATTATAAAATGCATCATTTAAACACATTGGTTGGGGATGTTATGAATGTTCAAATATTAATGTTTCCCCTAGCATTCACAAAGGATGATTTCACCCCTCTTAGTAACTAGAAGCACACATTAAATATAATGACATGATGTAATAAATGGTATCTTGGTGTTTTCAAAATAGAAAAAATATTCATGAAGGTATAATATGTAAATAGGAAGCTTAATTAATTTCAAATGAGAAGACTTACTTTCCTTTAGTGTAATTATAAGAAATTAAATTAGAACTTTTGGCATTAAAGAAAAAATCTAAAATCCTAATCTAACTCAAGCCAACCTTTTATTGAGCATTGTATGATTGCGCTCAAGATAGCAATGATATGCATGTTCTCATTATACTAGCATAATATTACCATTCTTTGGATGATACAATTAATAACATGATTTTATATTAATGATCAATTTTGAAGAGAATACGTTGAGGATGCGTTTATAGGTTTTTGAAACGATGAATGAATGATCTAGAATTGATTTTGAATCTTGAGTTAACTCCTTTAATTTTGGAGTTAATGAAGAGAAGTGGAAATCATGGAGAAGTTAAGACTTATTTTAATTTTTAATTAATGATTATTGAGTTAAGTGAATTGGTGAGTGAGTGAACAAGATTGATTTTGAGTTAGGAAGAGTCAAATATTTGCATAAAATAGTTAACTAAGTGTATAGATTCCATGGATCGGTTGATTGATTGCATGAGGAAGTGAATTGAATAGATCAGTGAGTGGACTAATTTGATTAATGAGTTAATTAATCTTGATTTATTAGTTAATTAAATGAGATGGAACTAGAAATTTTAATTCTTTATTTATATGGATAATGTGTGCATTTGAGGTGGAGTTTGATAAAATAATTAATTATTTGATGGATAATAGATGGACAATATGAGTTTAATTTATTTATTAAATACGAGAAATTAATTCACTTTAAATAAACTAGCACTTGCACCAGAGGGGGTGCAAGGGTGACGTCGATAGGAAAATACAGAGTAGTAAGAAGGGGAGTGATGTGCATTTTAGCACTTGTTTAATATTGTTTGTATATTTTTACAAAATGGATGTAATAAATATTTGGAGGTACAACAAATACATTACTAGAACTAAATAGACTTTACATAAAGATAATGGGTGTATAACCATCTCAATCACAAATAGAGATGTACACATAAAATGTGTTCATTCCATCTTGTTCTAATTATATAGAAAATGTTAGTAATATATAGAGAACACCTTTGGCATGTTTTGCGTAGAAATATATATAATTTTGTTTGATTTAAATACAAATTGTTTGTTATATATATTCTATGAAAAGAATATATGTATGTCTAAACTAAGATGTTGTAATCCTCTAAATAGAGAAACATTAATTTATATTATGAGTTGATGGATATAGATCATGATGTTCTTGAAGAAAGTTGTAAGTATTTGCCCCTAGTTTGTAGGAGTGTATGGAATGTAATGGGTGGGTGGATGCATGGATAAATGAATTGATGAATGGATATGTGAGGCATGCAAAGGATGACAAGGATTACAATTTGGATTTTGGATGGTCATTTGAAGAATATATAAATATCACATTACTTTTTAGTTATAATTGCTTTTTATACTAGCATATATATATTAAATATCACATTAATTTTTAGTTATAATTGCTTTTTATACTAGCATACATATATTAAATACACAAAGAGTTATCATTATCAAGGCATCTATGGGACTGAGAAAAAATGATGAAATAGGTGTCTCAAGAAGGATAACTCTAGATATTATTATTATAATAATGTTAATTATTATAATACAATATTAAATTATTTTTCGATATAATATTTAATAAATATTATAAAATATTAATTTTAATCTAATTGAATTAGAATTACATTTAGAACTTAATTGGAATCCTAACCCTAATTCAATGCTAACCTTAACCCCAATTAAACCCCAATCTAAGTGAACCTTTACCTAACCATAATGCTAATTTAACTCTTACTCTAATTGTAATAGAATCTTAACTACAACTCTAACCCTTATTAAACTCTTAACTCTAATTAAACCCTAATAGTAAAATTTATATTTATTTATTTTTTAACAATTTTAGTAATAATAATTAATATAAAATTAAATAATATGATGATATAGTATATATTTATATTATAAAATATAATAAAAAATATTTGTGTGATTCATATTTTTTTATATAAATTTAATTTATTAAAATTATTAAAGTATTATTATAATTATAGTATTTATAAATTGCAATGTATATAAATATAATATTATATATAAGTATATAAGTTATAACTTAATAATAAATATATTATATAATATTAAATAAATTCATGAAGTTTCCATAGTCCATGATAATATTAAGAAAAGATTTCTGGATTAAAACTGTGTCAATTTTTACATCAACGTTTCAGATCAAACTCCATGATCCATCATTAGGATGCAATGCAGAAACATTGATGATGGATCATGGAGTTTGATCCCAAACGTTGATGTAAAAATTGGCACACAGTTTTAATCCACAAATCTTTTCTTAATAATATTAAATATTTTAAAATGTAATATTTTTTATAGTTTATTATAAATAATTTTATATTAATTTAAACTATAATATTTGAAACAAAATTAACTATAATAATTTAAAATTTAATAATAGTATGATATAATATAATAATTTACTATTATTAATTAAAATATTAATATAATAATATTTAATAAATTATTATTAAATTAGTAAATATTATAAGGTTATTATTTAATTGCTAATGTAAAATTATATTAATATTGTTTGAATTATGATTAAATTAAGGATTAGGGTTAATGGAAGTGAAGGGTTATAATTAGCATTAGTTTTAGAATTAGATTTAGGGTTTTTGATAGAGATGTAATTAAGGTTAGGATTTGGATTACGGTTGGATATACAAATAAGATTCAAGTTAGTATACATATAATTATATAATATAGAATTTAAAATAATTTTCTATTAATATATAATAATATTATAATTATGTTTTTAAAATATTATATATTAATATATTTAATTATTATATATTAATATATTTTATTTTAAATTTAATTTATTTTTTTATAATTGAACCCTAATTGAAATGAAATGCTAACAACCCTAACCATAATTGAAACTTAATCCTAATTTAATTGTAATCCTAACCATACATCTAGTTCTAATTCTAACTCTAACCCTAACCCTAATCCTATTTAAACTCTAAACCCTAACCCTAACCCTAACCCTAATTAAATTCTATTTGAATTCTAATAAAATCTTAAACATAATCCTAACCTTAGTTGAACCCTAATTGAATCATAATCCTAATGTTAACTCTAATCCAAAAAACCCCAACTCTAATGAAACCCTAACCCTAATTGGATCTTAATCTTAACCTTAATTTAACCCTATTCCTAATTAAAACCTAACCGTAACCGTTATCAAGAACCTTAACTCTAATAGAAATCTAATTGAATCTTTACCCTAATCTTAATAATAAACCTAATTAAATCCCAATTGTAATCTTAATTGAACCCTAACCGAATTTGAACCTTATACCTAACCTTAGTTGAAGTCTATTCATAATCCTAATTGACCCTAACTATAATCCTATTTGAACCATAACTGTAATTGAACCTTAACCCTAACCCTAATTGAACCCTAATCCTAAATCTCAAAAAATAATAAATCCTAGTTAAAATGTTTAGCTCTCAATATTGAACTTGTAATTCATTTGAATTTATCATTAATTTTAAATTTATAAACTAATATAGATATCATGAACACTTCTACCTCAAATATTGTAAGATATCAAGCTTGAAGTGTTTATATTAAATGTCAAATATATTAGATATACCATGTAATATAAAAGTTTAACTATAATTTCAAATTCATATTTATATACAATTATAATTATAAATTTATTATAAATATATGAAAATTTATTATAATGCTAATTTATAGATAATTGTAATGATTTTATTTTTATATATAAAAATTAATAAAACTTATAAAATAATGATTATAATTAATTAAATAAGATTATGACTATATGTTTATATTTAAGAGGTATAAATAATAATATATAATAATTAAATTTACACACATTAATAGCTTTATATAAAAAAATATAATTATGTTTTAGTTATCATACTTTAAATAAAAAATTTAATGATATTGAACTCATATAGATCTTGATGTTTATATTGAGAAGTTTTGAAATATGATATTTGAAATAAAAGAAAATTTGATAACCATTATTTCTATTTTTAACCATTATCTTTAAAATTATATCTTATTTATGTGTAAAAATTTAATGCACTTATATTGTATCCATGTATATTTAAATGTTAGATTACAATATATTTCACTTTTTAGATTATCGTCATTTGATCATTCTAATTAAAAATTTGATACATGTAAGTTTTATGGATTGTCTTAGATAGTTTTTCCTTAATTTATGATTTCTTTGACAATATATAGTGACAACTAAAAATTAATTTAAAAGACAAATTCTAAAATTGATATGTTAGTACTCTCCTTATATTTGATCATCATATTTTGAATTTTAACATATTTTAGCTTCTTTTGTTTTTAATTCTAACTATACTTATTAATTTTTCTTTTGTTATCAAATATGTTCCATTGTAATGATTTGAAAGTGGAATAATAAATTTAAAAAAAAACCTATAATATGTGCATTAAAAGAATCTTAACATGAGTATTATACTCATCCCCCCAATATTCAATATTCTTTTAACTCTTCAATGTCCCTGTATTTGTAATCATTTATTCCTTTGGATGCATATAAAAATTGTAACATTCAGTATTTATTCCTGTTAAAAGTGGAGGGTAGCGATGTAAATGCATAGATAGATATGCGGACAACTCTTTCAATTTGTTATTAAATGTTGGTCCTGCATGTGTCAGATTTAACAACCATGGCTATTCAAACCAAGTTTATAGCATTTCATAATATTTGCTTACTATGTTGACTGGGCATCAATAAAATGATGAGCTTCACTAAATTGTTGTATTTTGTACTCCGCTAGAATTGACTATAATACGCCCCCTTGGATTTGATTATTTTAATTTAGTAGTTTAATTTTATTTTGATTTTTTGGTGAGAATCCGATGATTATAAAAAATGCTTTGGATATCCCAAAACTTATGAATAAATAATTCACTTATTGTACACATATGTGTAATGATATATTTAATAACTGCAAAAGCAACCGAATCAAATTGTTGTGATTAATATAAGGCTTTAATAGGGTTGGTGCTCGCTTACTTCGTTTGCAAGGAAAATTATATTTTATATATCTTGCTTTCCTTTAAAAAAAATGATTTAATTACACACTGAGTTTCTCATAAAGCATGAGAAAACTCTCCCAAAAATAATTATTATCAATACATTCTCTTATCAGATTGCAATGAATAGAAAAACAAGATGATGAGCTTGAAAAGAAAACACAATTTTTTTTTATCAGATTACTACTATAATATTTAGTTTCTTTTGCTGTTGTAGGTTACTTCCAGCGCTGGATCTGGAATCATTTGATTTTAATGACTCTGTGAGGCACTTTCATGGCATTTGTAATTTTTTGTTCTGTTTTTTTTTCAAAGAAACACGGAGTTTTATCAAGATTGCATCAATTACACTGATACTTTATAGATATTGAGAGAAACTCAGACTGCGATTAAACTGAAAAATATGCTCTTGCATGGATATATTCAAAATAATGATCAATAATTATTAGATCACACTTTCAAATATAAAAAATAAAAATAATGATCAATAATTACTAAATCACACTTTCTTTTACCAGACATTAAAAAAATTAAAAAAATTGCATTTCCCTTTCCTTCCTTGAAAGATCATTGTTGAAACTTAAATAGTGAATTCTTCCATATTTTCCCATAGTGTTCTTGAGCTGTGTACACAGATCTCCTCAGACAAAACAGTTTAAGCTCAAAATTCATTTATCCTCACCTGGGCACTAAGTTTAAAAAAGCTATGGAAAAATATGACGGACACCATAGCTTTACATAAATGCTACATGTACTCAAGAAAAAGAGGGCAGTAGTAATGAAGAAGGAAGAGAGAGAAGAAGAGGGGGAAGCTGAGGAAATGTTTATCTGGTGGGAACAGGTCTTGGAGACCCTGAGCTGGTGACATTAAAAGAATTAAGAAGTATGCAGACGGCTGATCTTGTTCTCTATGACTGTCTTATCTCCAGACATATTGACATGGTTTACTCCTTTGGAGCGCATTGCCAAAAGAAAATCTCCAACATTTCTTCCAATTCCTCTTTCTCTTCATTGATCTCCCCACTGTGGTTGCCCTGCAACTCGGTCAATGCCTCACAAGTTGTCGTTCTGTTCTCATGGGAGGTCGGACTTGGCATGCCCAAGCAGAAATCAGATGTGTGTGCCACCCGTGGGCTTGATCATCCCTTGTTGCCTTCGTCCAAGCAACCCAAGGGGATGGAGGATGAAGCGCACCGCTGTTCTTTTAAAGAGAACATGCAACTCTTTTATAGCATACGTTACAAATTAATCGATATCAGACGTCTTCTAATGCATTGATGGTGACTGTCAAACAAAGCCGTATTCATTCTTCTTGTAGGGAAATGCAGCGGTGACTTAGCAGATATTTGAGAGGATGGAATTTGATGGTGTTTCAGATAGCGGTAGGATTTTTACCAGGTGGAGGTTGATATTTTCAGACTTACACGATTTCAATCTGGAAGGTACGTTCTACAACATTGTGGCTCCTTCCTTATTCTGCATTTACTCCATCCTCCAGCAATGTTCAATCGATAATGTTGTATTTACTTCACATACAATGCAAGTACGCAAAGTGCTTCAACTTGGCTCACGATGCGAGCATTAAACTCCTTCTATTGCCATTTATAGTGTTGGAAAGTGGGCTCCAACATGTCACATCAACGACGAAGATTACAAGCGTTCACAAGTGGGTTCCAGCATGTCAGATAAACGACAAAGCTTACCGGCAATCCACCAAAAGTTTGATGGGAAACCATGGTAGTTCAACGGCGTGAGACTTGTTTTAGACCAAAAGCTCATCCAATATATAGCCTATCGGCTAATAATAGGAATTACTTAACTAAATTGTAATAAAGTATTAATGGAGGATATAATGAATAATAATGGATCTTAATTAAAATAATAATAGTGGTTCGATAAAATTATTTTAGTGTCTTACAAGATGATGTTCAAAATAACATTGTTTAAAAAAAAAGAACTTAAGAAGAACGAATTAGAAGAGATGAAAAAAATAATGATATGCCTCAATTAGGTGGAGGAATAAGAAAATATTAGGTAGTTGATGATGACTGGACTCAAGAGATTATTTGTGTAAAAAATACACAAGTTAGCTCTCAAAAGAAGAATTATGAGGAAAATTTCAAATGAAATACAGAAGATGATGGAAGAAAAGAAGAGGACCTGGATGTAGAAAAGGATTTAAGAAAGTACAATTAGGTGAAAAATGTGATTTATTGTTTTTGAATACTTAGTTATGTTGACATGTGAAGATCAACTTTATCTTAATATATAGCAGATTTTATGCACCAAATTATGTAGGATTGAGGTTAAAATGTATCCAATGCATGCAATAACTTATAATAAAATAATAAACAAGAGGAAGCCCTAGTATTCAACAAGAAATTTGATTCTCTTGGTGGGTCTAAGATGGGACAACCAATAGACACAAAGAGAAGTTCCCATCACATCTCAAGGTCTTTGACCTAGGTGGATACTATGAGAGAATGGACTATAGATAGAAAGATTAGGCCCCTACAAATCATAAGGAATTGCACCTTGGTGGCTTTTGTGAGGAAACAAAAAACAAATAAATCATATATAAATAACATACCATGCCTCAACGTACACTAGTCAAAGCACACCATGATATATTTTTTTATCATGGTGACCTTGAGTAGGCATGATATGGGTTAAAAGATACATAAAAAGACAAAAATATATATCAAAGAAATAAAATATTAACTATGAATTAACATACAACATTTTTCCCTTTTTCCAAGGTCTTGCTAGGATAAATGGAAGAGGATTATGCCTAATTTGGGGAAGGATACGTCCCATAAAGGAAATTGATAGATTAAAAAGGAAAATTTAATTATAAAAAATTATGTGACAACTATATACTATCAAGGTTGATTGAGATTGATTGGTGTGAGAAGAATGATGTTTTGAATGTGTAGTTTGAAGTTTTGAAGCATAAGTTTTTGTTTGGAATTTTATTAATTGGATGGTTATAAATGCATTAAAATTATTTATTGTGGAAGTTTTCAAGATTAAAAAGTAAGATAGAAGATATGTATCAAGATCTATTGTAAAGAAAGATGTGACCACATATTATCAATGCAAAAAATGGAATATTTTAACCTAGATATGTATGTAACCAAGTAGCCCTAAAATTATGAAGTAAATGTTGTGCACAACTATACATGAATATATCTATGGATGGTGCAAAATCCTATCTTCAAAAGATCTCAAACCAATGAAGGCACAAATATAAACCAATGAAGGTACACATATAACTTTGGCAAAAAAGGTGTTAATCCTACAAAATAATATGACTTAATGCTCAATACAACCATAAGTTAACCACTCAAATCATTGTATTCCTTAATTTAATTTAACCATAAATGTAGATGAAATATTCTTATATGTCACTCTCTAATGGATGATCCTTTGTTGTCGTGTAATAGAATTTTCAAAAAATGGGGAATCTGCACTCCCAATCATGAATGTAGTTTCCCTCCAACCAAAGATGATCAACTCAAAGTTTGACCATAAATAAGTCTCTTTCATCTCTAATGGTCACTAAAAATATTATGGTTTAGGTATCTCAAAGTCTTTGAACATCTCAAAACATAATTTATAATCTTAGGCCAATATCATTGATCAAAAGCCTCAAATAAAAAACTCAATTGCTCCCTACATAAGTGGTAACTAATGTGACTAATCATAGTCATTCATTTATATTAATATTTAACTCTCATCATGGACAATCCAATTGTGACCTCCATCCAAATGTAACCAATCAAAAAGTGGCTAAAAGGAGTTGTCTCTAGCTAATAATATTTGGTGTAGATTTGGATCATCATTGAAAAATCTCAAATATAGATAGTCACCAAATGGACATCCAAGCAACTTGAAGCAACAATATTACTTATGGGGAAACCATATATTCAACCAACTTAAATAGGTGCACAATGAGGAGAATTGTGCAAATTTGCACAATTCACCAACCAACATGAAGCATAAACAACTACAATTAAAAGTGACACATGTTAGATCAACATCACAATATTATCAATCTAAAAAAAATGGGGTTTAGGTACATAAAAAATTGTCAACAAATAAAAAATTGAACACCATCACAAGATGTCACATGGAATCCAAAATCCAACTCAACATCAACAATAGAATAAAACAAATCACTAGTTATAACTTAGGTACATTCACAATGACATCTTTACCATGCAACTTATACACAATTTGTATCAAAGATAGAAATTATAACATTGCATTAATTATACCATAATATGAACTTTTATTTGAGGTTCCTCTCAATAAAGAATTCATATCAAGTGGGAATTGCAACAAAATTTTACCAACTCTACCACCATATCAACTCTACTTTGTAGTCTCCACTCAAATTTGGCATAAACACAAAAAATTTACCACCCGCTTAAGGGAAGAGAGTGTAGAGAGTGTATACCCCTTGAATGGGAAGTACCAAAACACACAACTTTGAATGAGTATTCATAAAAAATGCATAAAACTCAATGACATCCTTGCAAGTTTTCATGTATATCTTGTAGGAATCCTAGGGGTATGTGCACCACTAACATGAACAACATATGTTACCATGAATCATAAATGTGATGGGTTTGGAATACTTTTGGAACATAATACATTATGAAACCCTTGAATTTGAGATCGATCTTCCCTAATTTATTCTATATAATTCTTTCACACACACTATGGGTTTTGACTTAACATGAAGCACACCATACCAGACACTTTTGGGATTTTCTGTTTGGTACAACATTCTACAAGACACAAATTTTGATATGTTAGGTTCATTTTTCTACAAAAAAGAAGAATATTGAGACAACATTCACTTTATGTATATAGAAGATGTGGACTAATGAATCAATGATTTTTCTTGGATGTATAGGAGAAGAAACATCTTGAGATTTCATCACAACATCTACTTGTGTGCCAATTGTCTTTTTTGTTGAAGTGTTGGGTTGCACGTGTTAGAATACAATATATTGTTTTAATGAATGATTACACTAGTGCCTATCTAATTACCATAGGTCATAACTAATTTTGTTACTTCGTTGTTTCCTTTTGCAACATGTATTGATTACATAATTACATGAAATAATTGATAGTGTCTCCATGATTAGATTTTCTCCATGCTAATTGTTTACTTTTATTTTTGGTGATAACATATTATTAGAGTATACAAATACCATAATTAAAAACAAGAAAAGAAATTTAATAATATAAAATGAGTAAGATCACACACATGTGTCCAAGTTGATTACCATTGAAAATGCTCATGAAAACAAACAAACATTTGCTAACTCTTGGCTTTCAAACTTGAACCAACAAAAATAGAGTTACAACACCTTAAAAATCCAATCACACACTTATTGCTCTAGCACATTTTATGCCATTGAGGAAGAGTGCTTTTCTAAACCCTAGTATGATCCAAATTAATGACTATTCTAATACTTATAACAAGAATGAGGAGTATAATCATGATGCTTATATGAACACTCAAGATTTTACAAGTGAGTTGGCAAGTTTGGCTAATGTGGAAAATATCGTATAAATAACAAATATATTTTCATGTTGTGTTCGCTACCACCATATGGATTAGATATTTTTCAAGTGGTTTATGCTAAGATTACTTCTATTGTGACTAGTGTATATGCTTACATTCCTATTTCCACCATAAACCCATCCTCTACTTGTTAACATACAGATTTGTCCTTCAAAGATAAACACATAAAATGACTCAACATGCCCAAAAGTAAGAACAAACGATGCTAACAGTTGGAGAAATTATCATTAAATTAACAATTTTCCTCTGAATTGAGAGGTACAACTCCCTCTTAAAATATGCAATGAATGGAATAATTGGGTATGATTTTAACCTAAAAGTAGGAAAGGAAGATCTACCATCTACTCATAGCCATGAGATAGATGTGATGGATTGAATTCAAAATTAAGTAAATGCAGAAAAATGACACAAAGTCCATTTACCCTACACCCACGAACGAGTAACAAGAAGATAAAAAGTAGTAAATTCCCTTCAAAAGGATGAATTAACTTGAATTAAAAAATTCAAAGATAAACATTTGCACAACCTGATACAACAAATAATATATATTGGAGAAAGATTACAAAGACACATAGGACATTGCAATAAGATACAACATTGATAAATTCAAAGATTCCAAAAGGTTTTCCTTTATTTCTCCAACACAAAAAAGAATTCACAAACTCCACTATCTGTTACAAAAAACTGTGTAGAGGACAAAATAAAACTGCTCCCCCTTCCCTGCACACTATTAACAAGAAAGGTTTCTCCTGGGTTTCCAAGTACTCCCAGAGAGCTATGAAAAAAATAGATCCCGCTAAATGCCTGCAATTACATATTTGTAACCTCTCTAATGATCCTTTTTGGTTCCCATTCCCATTTTCTTTGAATTTGATTTTTCCTTTAATATTAAGAAACCTTCTACCTTCCTCTCTCGTGAATGCCATTTCAATTTGTAACTGTTTCTTTGTATCTCAAATTGTCTTCCCTCATGGAGATATTTTCGACTTCCTTTTGCCTTTTGTAACTGCTTTTTGAAATTGTCCTTTTTTTTTTAGCATCAAGGAGGGTAAATTTTTTATTAAATCAAGGAAACATTACAAACCAAGGCCATTAAATGGCCCTATCAATTTCAACCAGGTGATCCAATTGATGAGACAATTCCGGGGGTAATTGGCCCCGATCCACCAAATTCCAATCATGAATATGCTCATAAGCCCATTTAGCCAAGCAATTAGCAACCCCATTCCATTCTTGAGGAATATGAGTGAAAGTAATATACTCCAGAGAAGCACAGAGAGTGAGAATTTGTTCCACAATCAAAGCCAGTTGCCAGCTCACATCATCCAAATACCGCCTTTTCAATAAGTTCACCACAACCTGTGAGTCAGACTCACATATCAGCCTATGCCAATCCAATTGACATCCCCTTTCCACAGCCAATAAAATAGCCCGATCCTCCAAAAGATTATTAGTATGAAGACCCTTATACACATAAAAGATAAACTGAACCTCTCTAGAGCTATCCCTGCCAGCACCACCAATCCCAGCATGACCCTGATTTCCGCAAGAAGAGCCATCAGAGTTGATTTTTAGGACTCCATGAGGGGGAGGAGTCCATCTTGCCTCCTTATTCACCTTCGAAGTAGGATCTCTACATCTGTTGCGCAAGAGCTGACATTGCGGGGGAAGATGCAGACGATTACAACAACCAATATCATGAGGGTCCACTAGCATAGTTATATCACACTTAGCCACAATGGTTTCCACTAGAGAGAAGAATTTTCCACCATAGATGAGGGGCCTTAAACAACGAAGCCTGAAAAATCTACCTATTCCTCTCAAACCACAAGTTCCAAATGATAAAGGATGGCCCAAGAGTCCAAGCGACCTGAAGAAAGCCGGAAGAAACAAGGGCCCTACCCCACCGTTCCCCAAACTCCACCAAAGAAGAAACATGCCAACAGGCCATATTCCACACCCCCCATCAGTTCTTTTAATTTAGAAGGCTCTTTGTATATTCATTGGGTTTCGATATATGTGGCTCTGAAAAGCCAACTCACAACTTTGATTATAATTGAGTGGATCTTCATAGCTAGATATAGTTTATAGAAAGTTTCATTCTATTTGTTCAACTCCTCTACCTCTTGACCAAGGTGTTTTGGTAATGAAGGAAAATTGATACATAAAACTTCACTTCCATCAATAGTCATTGGTGTAGCCTTTGAAGCTGTTGATATGCCCGAGAGCCTTTTACAACACCATTCAAAGTGGATGATTTCACATAAAGATCCTTCACAGGAGAACCAACCTTGTATCGTGTAGTAGAAGAAATTTCACCGAAGGAATGAAACCCAAACTTTGAGACTTGTTCATCATCGGACTTCCAGCATATCCCGCTTTGTTCATCTTTAATGTGAGCTACATAATGAACATTGCTTACTGTTGCCCTCTTATGTATCAATATAACTGACAAATCATATATAAGAGGTTTCATATTTTGGTTTCCACTCAATCTCGGTCCCATATTCAATGTTCCTGAAAACTGAATTTGGAAATCACATTTTCTTTGATGTAGTCTTTGCAAGGAAAACACATTGTTTCAGCTGAAAATTGAGTACTGGAGGAAGGGTCTGTAATTTAATATAGTAGGTTGCATCACCCACGAATGTTTCACTATTGTTATAATGCCCTATCATAGAAATATTTTCTCCTTTTATCAACTTTTATTGCCTTCTCTTATTTTCTTTTCAAAACCCAAGTCAAACATTGCCATGTCCTTGACAGGTTGCCTGAAACGCTGTGTATCTTCAGATAGAGGAGCTCCACCCAAGAGTAAACCATGATCATGGCTACCAAGAATTGCACATGTCCTTCTGAACACTACTTATCCCACAAAAACTTCTCTAGAGCCCATCTACCATGCCAACTTCCTTGACAGCTTGCAACCATAAAAGCTTTGCATATTTTGAATAAGTCATGACTTTTTGATGAAAATTTTGACACAGTCCTCCTCATATGGAGCTGATAATTCATATTACAAAACAGATTCAAAGTGACCATACTCGAGTTCCTTGTGTTAATATGAGAAAAAACACCAAGAGGTGAGGGTATGTATAACTTTCTGAGGCAACGACTGCTTGCAACGAGCCCACTCATTCCAAAATGAGGCATTTGCAGAAGATTCTCCTTTGCTTTAGTCTCCACATCATGCATACATGACTGGCAGAGCACCTCCTCATAAAAATAAATGACTACTCCAATACCGACCAACAACATGCTGAAAAACAAGTCACATCTTGATTTGCAAGTATGACAAATCACAACCATCATGGGGTAAAAGCACAAAGTTGTGTCACACTTTAAGCCAACATATCAGCACAGCTGAATTTATGTATTTCTAACTAAAAATCAATTTTGGTCAAACATATGACCTAGTAAGATTTATTCTAGCTAAGTTAGATACTTCCACAATTTATTCAATTAAAATTGTTGGCTAAAAATATATGGAGCACCACTTTGAGTCCAATTTACCAAAAAAAAAAATTATTTGAAAAACTTGAAGCTTTATTAACTCCTCCTCATGTAAATAACATTTTTTTAAAAATGTAAAAATACCTTTTTGTAGATCTATAAGTGTGGTTTTCAAAAATATATTTATTTTAATAGTTTAATTATTATTTTTATTTATACTAAAAGTAGGTTATCAGCAAAAAATATTAGGTTGATTACCATGCCAAAGAAAAATACTAAAACTTATTAAAAAAATTTGAAAAAAATATGATGCATTAGATAAAAGAATCTATTTCAAGATGGTATAATTTTTTTTCCATTTTAGATAAATATTTAATATGAATGTTGACGTCCGGTGGAAACAGTTGTTTTTTATTCATGCACATTTTAATATTTATATAAAAATATATATTTATCAACATTGGAAAAAAATATATACATGCACTAAAGTTTCAAATTATAAATACACACAAAAAATTTGAAAAAAAAAAAAAAAAATTTACTATAAAAAGTCTGATGTCTCGTGCAACTTCATTTTTCAGCATTTTATCAGCAACTAAATTATAGTGCTAATTTATGAAAAAATAGTTTAAAATAATTTTTTAATTTCCTATAAAAAATACAAACATAAAATATACTAAAAAATACATATTTTACTAGTTTACATCATTTAAAAATTCAAAACATATATGCTACTTTTTAGTGATTCAAGTTTAAAAGTTGGATCAACATTGGTCGTTTCCTTGATAAAGTGTGACACAACTTTGTGCTTTTACCCCATGTAGGTTGCAACTGGCATGAGAGTTTTCAGCATTAGAATAAAGGCCACTAAAATATGAAGATACACAATATTGCCAAACCAGAAACTTGATGCAATGAAAGGGTCGATTGGAACAACACATGTTGCATATATTTCAAACGTCATTTTGACTGGTGTGAAAACTTTGAGGACACAAACAAGTATAAAAGCAACTGCTCCAGAAAATCCATGTGGATCATGGTGAGAGTTATTGGAAATGGAAATTGAAATGCTTTGTTGATAGTCCTCAACCATAGACTGCATCAAAAAGGTCCCTTTGAAGCAAATAAATTTTGTTCCCTGTTCTTTCGTGCATCCTTGCTCAGAAGTTCTCTCTTTGGTACGGTGCGGGCTGGTAGAAATACTAGCAGAGGCTGCGGACTTTGGCTTTACACAACTAATTGCATTTGTTAGAAAGTTTCTAAAGCCTTTTCATTGAATCCATTTTATGCATCGTCATGGTATTTCTCCTCAAGTAGTCTACATTCCTCGTCAATGATCCAAACTTCACGTATTAGTCCAATTCCGAAGCTCCATTTCGATGATGGGGACCTGAATTACTAGATTTTTTATGGCAACCTTGGGAGATAATGTCAATCGAGATAATGAATTCTGGAATGAACACCATAGGAAGCTCAATAACAATTTGCTAAATTGCACATCATATGAGTACTCCTTATTCATTATATCTTCAACCATGGACTCTTCATGTGGACGAATTTCATTAGTGTGGAGTCACTGATTATGCTTTATATGCCTTAAAATTCTCGGTTGAAGGAGCATGCTGGCAAAAGGAGTCAGGATATCATGTGTATTGAGAACCTTAAAACCTGAGTCGGCCCTTGTTGGAGTTCACAAACTTATTAAATCTCCGACGACAAAGAGTCGGGAGTTTTAAAAACTTTAGAACCAACAAATAAAAAGGGAACCAAAGGTATTTGAGGTTCTAGAACCGAAGGAACTCCCGACAATAAAGAGGCCAAATTTTATAAGGCTAATAATCTTCACATAAGGGCTTTACGGATGCATAAATGCTTACTTTAATAAAGTCACAGGTGGACTTTAAAGTTGAATGCTTCTAATACAATTTTCTGACTTTGGAAAGTGGATTGAACTTTATGATGACCGAACAGTAATTTAAAGTTGAAATTTCAAAATCCGTTTTGGGCTGAGAAACAAATTTTTCATATTTTCCACATAACAGCTCAGATTTGTATGAAATTTGGACAGTTTGAAGATCAGAGCCTCTTGAACAAAACCCAGAAGGCTTTTAACCCCCATCAACATAAAAATCGGATCTTGATTTAATTTGTGAATCATGGATGATAAAAAGTGAAGCTTGATATTTTGCAAATGATGAGAGTTTTGAGCATGAAAAATTGTCAGATTAGGTGGAATGTGCATTAAAAATTAAAAAATTTCTTGGCTCAAATTTTGGAGTAACATTGGCTCTGATTGGGGATGAGGACTGCGAAGGACGAAACAAGGAATCCAAAACTCAAAGCGTGGACTAGTGCATAAATCCATTGGGTAAGGAGTCAAGGAGAAGCGCAATAATATAGTGAAACTTCGAGAAGGTTGGAGGCGCACAATGCACAAGACAAAAATGAATAAGCCAAAACCGACTAGAACCTACAACACATCAAAAACTTATTTACAAATATGTACAGGGGTGTGAGCCCCTTACCTCTGGAAAATCCCCAGAAGAATTATGCGAAGCCATTAACAGGTTGGGAAAAATAAGGGCCGCTACGAAAAAGAGATGTACGCTCATGAAGTGCTTGTGAACTTAGCAATAGCATGCAGGTCCAATGGGGACTCACCAAATATAAGAAGCTCCTGTGTATAAGCTCACAACCAAAAATCCATTTTTCATCATATATCTCTGAAGTTCCCTATGAGTTGTTTTCATTATCACCCCCTTTTAAAATAATTAGAAGAATCACAACCTTATCAAATTTGGGAACACTCTCAAATAAAATGTTTTCACTTTTATCTTCATTGTTTGATTCATCCCTCTCTATGAGCAGCTCTATATTTGCAAATTTGTCCCCCTAATCATCTTTTTCAATATCCGACAAAGAAGACATAGGTACATCTTTTCCACAAAGGAGATTATCATCTGAAGCTTCTAAAAATCTTTGAGATTTCCAACCTCCATCAACTCGACTATTCTTTTCATTTTCATTAATCTTAATAACTTCTTTTCTTTCCATAATTTTAGATTTCGAAAGAACATCAATATTACATAGAGTTATTCCATTTTTAACACAAGCTTCATTTGATAAATCATTTCCAATAGGTATAGCTGCATCTTCGAAGTAAAATAACTCAAAGATGGATTCTTCACTCACCTTTGGCTGTAATATTTCTCCTTCATCATATTGTTCTTGAAACTTGAAAG
Source organism: Sequoiadendron giganteum (assembly GCA_007115665.2). Lineage (NCBI taxonomy): Eukaryota > Viridiplantae > Streptophyta > Pinopsida > Cupressales > Cupressaceae > Sequoiadendron > Sequoiadendron giganteum. Next base: position 553,147,463 of record CM021103.1, on the reverse strand, counting down.
TCATATACTCTCGCTATGCATCAATCATAACTTCATTATCAACACCAGGACCTAGAGAGAAAACATCAAAAATGAAGCATTCTTTCTGTAGATTGCTTAATGAACCAGTCTCTGGGAATGTGACTATTGATAGTGACTTTTGAATATCATATTCTACAAGCATGAGATTGAATTTGAAAGAAATAACTTCTTCATTACTTGCGCAAGAAAAATCATCACTGAGAGGATAAGCAAATTTGGAATGTAATTTATCCATTCTTTTATTAGGCTCTCCTTCATCTATTTTATCAATTGCTAAATCAACATTATTAAAGATAAAAAATTCCATGTCAGAACTTTGATTTAGAAACCCTCTTTCAGCCTCATAAAAAATACTTTCTATGACTTGGTCTTTTTCATCAATATCAAAGTTAAAGGTTTCTGATTCAGGAGAAAATACAGTATCACTCATACCTTCTTTCATACCACTAGAGGCACAAGTGGTTGCACTCACTTCAGTGATGTGACCATCTTTGTCCATAATTCCACATAAAAATTCATTTGAACTTTCCAAGCACCAGTTGGGAATGAGAACTACATTGGATCCATCTAACAATACTTTTTCATTTTCTTCAAAAGAAGTTGATTGTTGTTCAATCTCGCTCGTTTGTATGCAATCTCGTTCACCAAGAATAGGAAAAATAAAAGAAACTTGCTCTTTATTCTTCGGTTCTTCCTTAAGCATTTGTAACTTTTCCACCTTTGTCTGATGAATCTTGTGCTCAAGATCTTTAAGGGTGTAATATCTGCAATGTAAATCTTTGAACAACAAGGCAGATTGATGATCTTGGGATGGATGTAGCCTTTTCTTTTCAGCTTCAGATATGCTTTCTTTGAGACCATTCCGTAGTCAATGAATCATTTCATCTTCTTTAGCCAATATTTTTTCAATCGTTGGCATTGGTCTTCTTCTAGCTTTGGGTTGATGTCTTTGATTTTCCTGGTGTCGAATTTTTTTTTAAGATCTTTGAATACAAGAGGGTCGCAAACCCCCTTTCCAGTCGAGGTACCATTAAATATCCGAGGAAATAAGAACACTAGTCTATTTGATCCCCAGCGAAGTCGCCAAAACTCTGTTAACATATAGATTTGTCCTTCAAAGATAAATAGATAAAATGACTCAACATGCCCAAAAGTAAGAACAAATGGTGCTAATAGTTGGAGAAATTGTCATTAAATTGACAAATTTTCCTCTGAATTGAGAGGTACAGGTCCCTCTAAAAATATGCAATGAATGGAATAATTGGGTATGCTTTTAACCTGAAAGCAGGAAAGGAAGATCTACCATCTACTCATAGCCATGAGATAGATGTGAAGGATTGAATTCAAAATTAAGTAAATGCAAAAAAATGACACAAAGTACATTTACCCTACACCCATGTACAAGGAACAAGAAAATAAAAAGCAGTAAATTCCCTTCAAAAGGATGAATTAACTTGAATTCACAAATTCAAAGATAAAAAACTGCACAACCTAATACAAAAGATAAAATGTATTGGAGAAAGATTACAAAGACACACATGACATTGCAATCAGATAAAATAATGATAAATTCAAAGATTCAAAAAGGTTTTCCTTTATTTCCCCAACACAAAAAAGAATCACAAACTCCACTATATGTTACATCAAACTGTGTAGAGGACAAAATAAAACTGCTCCCCCTTCCCCGTACACTATTAACAAGAAAGGTTTCTCCTGGGTCTCCAATTACTCCCAGAGAGTTGTGAAAAATAAAGATCCTGCTAAATGCCCGCAATTACATGTTTGTAATCTCTCTAATCAGCGTTTTCGGTTCCCATTCCCATTTTCTTTGAATTTGATTTTTCCTTTAAAATTAAGAAACCTTCTATATTCCTCTCTCATGAATGCTATTTCAATTTGTAACTATTTCTTTGTATCTTAAACTGTCTTCCCTTATGGAGATATTTTCGGCTTCCTTTTGCCTTTTGTAATTTCTTTTTGAAATTGTCCTTATTTTCTTTTAATTTAGAAGGCTCTTTGTATATTCTATGGCTCTGAAAATCCAACTCACAACTTCAGTTACAATTGAGTGGATCTTCATAGATAGATATAGTTTATAGCAAGTGTCATTCTATTTGTTCAAATTCTATTTGTTCAACTCCTCTATCTCTTGATCAAGGTGTTTTGGTAATGAGGGAAAATTGATACATAAAACTTCACTTCCATCAATAGTCATTGGTTTAGCCTCTAAAGCTGTTGATCTACCAGAGAGCCTTTTACAACACCATTCAAAGTGGATGATTTCACATCAAGATCCTTCACAGGAGAACCAACCTTGTATCGTGTAGTAGAAGAAATTTCATCGAAGGAATGAAACCCAAACTTTGAGACTTGTTCATCATCAAACTCCCAACATATCTCACTTTGTTCATCTTTAATGTGAGCTACATAATGCCCACTGCTTACTGTTGCCCTCTCATGTATCAATATAACTGACAAATCATATATAAGAGGTTTCATATTTTGGTTTCCACTCAATCTCGGCCCCCTATTCAATGTTCCTGAAAACTAAATTTGAAATCACCTTTTCTTTGATGTAGTCTTTGCAAGGAAAACACATCATTTTAGCTGAAAATTGAGTAATGGAGGAAGGGTCTGTAATTTAATATAGTAGGTTGCATCACCCATGAATGTTTCACTATTATTATAATGCCCTGTCATAGAAATATTTTCTCCTTTTATCAAATTTTAATGTCTTCTCTTATTTCATTTTTAAAACCCAAGTCAAACATTGCCATGTCCTTGACAAGTTGCCTGAAACGTTGTGTCTCTTTAGATAGAGGAGCTCCACCCGAGAGTAAACCACGATCATGGCTACCAAGAATTGCACGTATCCTTCTAAACACTACTTGTCCCACAAAAAATTCTCTAGAGCCCATCCACCGTGCCAACTTCCTTGACAACTTGCAGCCATAAAAGCTTTGCATATTTTGAATAAGTCATGACTTTTTGATGAAAATTCCGACACAATCCTCCTCATATGGAGTTGATAATGCATATTACAAAACAGATTCAAAGTGACCATACTCGAGTTCCTTGTGTCAATATGAGGAAAAAAACCAAGAGGTGAGGGTACGTATAACTTTTTGAGGCAACAATTGCTTGCAATGAGCGCACTCATTCAAAAAATGAGGCATTTGCAGAAGATTCTCCTTTTCTTTAGTCTCCACATCATGCATACATGCCTGGTGGAGCACCTCCTCATAAAAAGAAATGACTACTCCAATACCGACCAACAACATGCTGAAAAGCAAGTCACATCTTGATTTGCCAGTATGAAAAATCACAACGATCATGTAGGTTGCAACCGACATGAGAGTTTTCAGCATTAGAATAAAGGCCACTAAAATATGAAGATACATAGTATTGCCAAACCACATACTTGATGCAATGAAACGGTCGATTGGAGCAACACATGTTGCAAATATTTCAAACTTCCTTTTGACTGGTGTGACAACTTTGAGGACACGAACAAGCATGTGTGAGAGAGGGGGACCACCCACTGCAAGGCCCTAGGTCACAAAAGGCCAAGAGCGGAAAGGCTTCCCTAACCCACCTTAGTTTAAAGGGAAGTTAGGATGATGAGGATGATAATGATGAGGATTATGAACCCTTTGATCACTCTGCAATCCGAATGTAGGGAGAGGACCAGATGAGTAAGCCTTTAGAGTCGGATTTGTGTCTTAGGCAGCTCTATGTCTGAAGATGAAAGTGTGGTTTCGGGACAATAGCGCAACACGCCAGCGTCTCATAGGTGCGCTGGCATCTGTATGGCCAGAGAACCGAGAAGACACGATCCTTACTCAAAAAGGAAGACTACTAGCCTAGTCTAGAGATGTTTAAAGTGAGAGAATGAGATTAAGAGGAAAGAAAGACAAATGAGAATATGATAAAATAAATGTATTACCACCAAGGTGACGAAGACGATTTCATAGAATGCTCTCCTCGCTAGCTTGCTCTATGCACTCTCCACCTGCACACAAGGAAGGGAGAAATTGTTGGGACTGTATAGGGGCCTGCCTCAGTCAGATCGTCGTCTTGGTGTTTCCACCTCCATAGACAACCAAGTTTGGAATAACAGAGATAGATGATAAAGGAAATACTACAAGCTACATATGCAAGAAACACCACAAAATAGTAAATGCTTACTTAATGAAAAGAAAAAGGAGAGAAGGGAGGAGATTTACCACCTCCGTCCAAAGCGCTCAAGGCTTGTGGATCTCAAGCCTTTGCTGCCACGGTGTATGTCTTGTACTCACCTTATTGGAGTGATGGAGTGTTGAGTTGCTACAATGGAGTGAAGGATGTTGCTACAAGCTTGGAAGTGAATGCTCAAACAGTTCCCACACTTGCAAAAACTTTTGTTGAACCCCCAAATGGATGGGAGAGTGAAGATTATGAAGGAGAAGGCAAAAAACATCCATATTTGAGTCAGCCAATTGAGGAGGGGTGTTACTCTTCGACTTCCAATAAAAAATGTAATGCCTTTGCAGTCTCGGCCGTAGGAATCTACCAGGGATGTAAGCGCACTGTGCAGACGTTTGCGCGCTGCGCCGACATCCCTGACAAAAACGCCCCCACCAACACACAAACTAGGTGCCAAATGGAATGCAAACAATGGGCTTAAGTGGAATTAAACCTCCTCTTTTTATTTTCTAAGGTGTTGAAGGGAAAAAAGGGGATTTTCACTAGGGGTGCAAATTCACGTTAATACATTTTTCCCCCACTTTTGTGAGCATGAGTACTGATGAGTGCTTCGGTAAAGTAGAGTTGTAAAGAAGTAACAAAGTAAGAGATGCATACCTGAACCGACGAGGAAGCAGAGCACGGTCTGGCGAACCCGAAAGTGTAGGAGGGGGCTTCATAGTTCCGTGAAACTACAAAGTTGAAGTACGAAAGTACCTTATAGGCTCACGGTCTTGCAAGGGGGGTTATCCTTCAAGAACTCTCACATGAAGGAAACCAGGAAAAACACCTTATAGACCTGTAGGCCTGCAAGGAAGGTATCCCCCAGGAACTCTCACATGAGGGAGACTGAGCAAAGGGGAATCCATAGAGTCAGAGGTGGCGACATGTTTAGTCATAGATAAAACACATCAGGAAGCGGCTATGCAAGCCAGTGAATACACAGTCACGCAGACCATCACTAAGTTGTAAGACTTTCAAAGGGCTCCCTCGAGAACCCTTCAAAAGGAAGGAGGGTCCCCTTAAGGGATGTGCTGTCTGAAACGTAAAGTCTAGTTGGGTTGCCCCCAAGCTAGACGTGAAGACGTAAAGTGAAGTCTAGTCGGGCTGCCCCCAGACTAGACACAATAATGTGAAGTTGGTCCAGTCAAGCTGCCCCCGATCTAGACGCCAAGAAATTATTTGAAACTTTGTGAAGGGGTCCCTTAGGAACCCATCATGAAGAGGAGGGGTCCACTCAAGGAACACGTTGTTCCAAAGTTAATATCTTCCTTCTCAAATCGATTCGTCACCAAGGAATCTTTTTTAAAGATGTTCACTTCATCAAGGAATTAGAAAGGAAGGAGATGTGCTCATATGAGGGGAAGACTAAGACCGTTCTTGCTTCAGAGGAGGATCTCCAAGCCTTTTCTTTATGAACCCTTGATGAAGGGAACACATTCCGTTGGGGTTCTCAGTTGAGAATGTAATTGTAACAAGGAAGTGTGTGAAGGGTCTTCGAGAAAAATTCGTTTGGCAACAAATGCATTTTCTAAAGATCAAGTGATGCAGAAGATGTGTTGTCACACATGAAGGGGACAACTCAAGCAAAGAAGAGAGAAAGATAAAGTGAAAAGTTAAGAAAATGGATCACACACGAAGGTCACAGGGGGATCTAGTTATGTGAGGTCAGATATGCCTTTATTTATATATGTAGGTAACCGTGGTAAGAGGCGAACGATCATCAATCCCCAACTAGATCAGGAAGAATGTACAAAAAACAAAGTAAAAAAAAAATGGGTCAACATGGAAGGAGGCCTAAATGCTCCGAATGCTTTGTATCATCCCCAATTTATCGAAAGTCAATCAGAAACATGGAATAATGATGACACACATAGAGGAAGTTTTACAACACATACACAATGCCTGTATCCAAGCACCGACAGGGTGACGTGGGTCATCCAGGCACATAGAGCACGATCACAGGGAGCACATGTCACAACACGCACACACATCTAACCTAAAGATTAAGGAGATGGTCTCCCCCTAACAGTGGTGAACCAAGAGGTCATCGGCCTCCCACTCTAGATCATCGAAGGAAGGAGGACGAGCCTGCAATGGTGTAATGTTAAGAGGAGGAGCTTCTGATCCTCCTACAACAAGGGCTAAGGTAGAGGGACCGATGAGGTCTTTGTCGCTCAACTCTTGTGGGTCTAGGGTCAATGACCTCACAAAGATCGCTGATAGGGTTGGAACTTCATCCATCGATTTAAACATGTAGTTAACACGAGTGCCATGTTTTACCTCAACGAATGGAGGAGTCTGCACCTGAGCTTCACCGCTAGGCTCACCGAGGGACTCGGGAGCGATGAAAAATTTGGGGGAGGCTAGAGTTGGTTCTGTCACTAGGATAAAACAAGTTAGTGTGGGGCCACCTTTCGAGGAAGGTGGGCTCTTCTTTCATCCTCCATCGCTGGAGGGACCACACTCTACCTTCTTCTTCATTGGAGGAGGTGAAATCCCCATAGACAAAGCAAGGATCGAGGGAGAAGATGAAAGGATCACAGAGGATATGACCAAAGTGTTCACCATATCCATGGGCTTTGGGAAAGGAAAGACATCCAGGATGGAAGTCAACAAGGGCGGCTCCGCAGAAGGAGCGATGAACACTTGTACCTTTCTTGGTGCAGGTGCACTTACAACGGGAATTGAAAGAGATTCAAAATGAGTTTGAACGAAGATGAAAGGAGGGAGAGGTGAAGACACATCAAGAGATGTGGTCTTCTTCTCCTCCTTCTGTAAGGAGGCTTTCTCCGCTAAAAGAGCCTTTCTTTGGCGCTTACGCTCGCGTGCAAGGTGGTTTCTATGACTCTTCGCACCAGAAGCTGAAACTTGTGAAGGAATAGAAGGATCTTGCTTAGCCATGGGAGTGTCTTCCACGACTATTTGCAATGGAAGGGAAATCTCCTAAATGGAAGCAAGAGGATCAAATTCAGAAATGACGGGAGGAGTTACCTCTACCACCTTAGAGGTGGGCCCTTTTCTATTCAGGATAGGTCAAGGAGCAAACTCTCTCCGCGAGCCTTTCTTTCCATCGTACAAATAATACCAGGGTCCTGGGGATCTATTAGGGAGGTTTGATATCCTAAACTTGGGCCTTCACCAAGGAGGCATCATCAGACTCAATGGATAGAGTCCAGGCTTGTTCATCCAGTACTCTTTCCAAGAGAGAGGAGTAGACAAGTCGGCTTAGGAGGGAGCGAGCTTCTCCTTTCCCTTTCAGGAGGAGGAGGTAGCTAGCTGCTTAGCTACAGGAAGAGTCAACTTTGGCTTTCCCTTATCTCCAGTCTTGTACTTCACATAGTTCTTGGAAAGTAGGTCCATTCTTTGCGAGAGTGGACCGACGAGAGTGAGCCAAAAGTGATCTAACGAGTATCCCCCACGGGATACCACAGGTTGATATCCAGTGTCATGCAACGCATGCACGACACCCTCATGAGAGAATTTAAGGCACTTATGTACCACAAAGGTGATCCCGTGTATGGAAGTTAGCCAGGGTATGCCTAACTTCACTCTAAACAGGTCTGATTCGGGAATAACATCGAAGACTGTGTCTACGGTCCTAGGTCCAACTAGGATGGACAATGTTATCGATCCATAAGGTTTAAGAGAAAGTCCATCATGCATATGGATGATGTATTTTATTTCTTTGTATTCTTCCCTTTGTAGGGAATTCTAGAACAATGTCTCCTCTGTTATGATATTCACTCTACTCGCGGGGTCGATTAGGACCCCTGTCACAATGTTTCCATTGAGGCGAACAAGAATATACAACAGATAAGGTTTGTTGTTTTCTAGAACGTCTTGCGAGGTAAATGTAACATATGACAAGCCGGTCACAAGATGAGGAGAGGGAGTAACAATGACCATGTTAATGCATGCCTTAGGGTAGGAACCCAAATCCAAGGGATCGATAATCTTGTTGGTAGAATGCGTTGGAAATGGGTTTGTATATATCTGCAAGTCACTGTTGGCTTTTTCCACTGACTTGTTTGTATTGTGCTTATTCCCATCAAGATGGATAGTACTGTCCTCAATGCGGTCTTGTATCTCATGACGCAGATGCATGCAACGCTCGGTATCATGTCCATTAACTTGATGGTATTTACAATACATGTTCTCTTCATACTAGCTAGGGTATGGTTTTCTAACTGGTTTAGGGGTATGCAAGGTAAGGATCTTATCCTTCACCAACTTCTGCAAGATGGAAGAATAAGACTCCGATAGTTTTGTGAATTTCTGATTGTGTCGGAGACCATTGTTATCTGCAATGACCACTAAATTTGCAACAAATTTACCTTTTCCAGAAATTGATACAATAGATCTTCCTTCAGAATGGGAGCACGAGGAAGAACCCTCAAATTGAACCACCATCTGTTGATATTATCATAGGGTGGCACACAGATGTGCGAAAGAGGGATACTTCATGAGGGCAAACTTCTCTTGTCAATGTCTTTGTAAGCTCCCTATGAAGACCTTCTGCACATCCGAATCGGGCAATGAATACAAGATCTATGAGAAGAGTGCTTGATATTGCACTATAAAGTCTATAACCTTCTCATTTTCCCCTTGTTTGCATCAAAAAAGGTCTTCAAGAAGGTCATGTTCGATCCTATATTAGCTTTGAACTGTCGCAAGAACTGGTTCACAAGTTGATCAAATGTGAAGATGGAATTATCAGGAAAAGAACAGTATCAATCTAGTGTTATATCTTTAAGGGATCGGGGAAACAGTTTAGCCATCAATGCATCATTATGGAGGAAATCAGTGCATAGGGCGTTAAAGGCAGACACGTGCATATGCGGGTCCCCTTTACCACCGTACTTCTCAAATTTTGGAATCCCCATCCCCAGCAGGAATGGAGTGTTTACAATTGCAATAGACAATGAGCTGTGTTGGGAGAAAGGTTGAAAGATAGGTTGAGCTGAGGCTTGAGATAGGTTTTCCACTTGATTCTGCATCTTCCCCATATTTTGAAGGAGAGTGTTCAGGATAGGGTCATTAGAAGATAGAGGGCCGCCATAACCATTTCCAGAGCCACCGTCGGAACCACCACCAATACCACCGCCGTCGATGTGGCCTCTATTGACACCACCACCGTGACCACTACAGAGCCACCATCGATGTCGTTGCCACCAGTGTGACTTTTTCCAGAGCCGCTGCCAAAGCTGAAGCCACCACCATGATTGCCATCGACACCACCTCTACCAATGCCACCTCCGCTTCTGAAGTTTCCACCACCAAAGCCTCCACTCATCATTCCACAAAATCCTCCACCAGCAAAGGTGACAGAAGGGGTGAAGTGGAAACCCAAAGGGTTCTTGTTTACTTTGACAGTGTACAAATTTTTAGAAGTTGAGGGTATATTGACCGAGGGGACCGTGTCAGCCATGTACACAGATGTGGGAGGCATCGACATCTCCAGTTGTCTTTCACGTTCCTCGAAGAGGCCACCTCGTAAATGACCAAAGCTCAAGGGGGCACATGCTTTAGCTAGACTAGCGAGACTAGCCAAGAGTTCTACACTTGTTCGGTCCTTTTCCACCATGTATCTTATTTCATCGATCACCTTAGCAGCCCTAGCGAACTTTGGGTTGCCTTCCAGGTGATTTTCCAAAGCACCTAGCCCTCTACCAAGACTAACGACGTACTCAGAAGGGATACGTACGACCTCATGCTCATCTACGGATGAAGAGGTGGGCAATGCAGGAGTAGGGACGCGATCGGTTTCATCAAGAAACTTAGGTTCGTCTTGCGATACTTGCCCCTGTGCGTACAGTCCAACTGTAGAACTAGAGAAAAGGCTGGTAGTGAAGCTAGAGGAGACCTTCATCTTTTCCATCAAAAGGTGTTGCAAACATCTTCTAAAAATATGGCTAGAGGTCGTAGACTGGGTCGTGAAGCTCATAAAATTTCACAACACACCAGGGTACAACGACCAAGAGGTATATGAGAAGATGTTCAAGATACCAACAAATGGATAGACGTTAGTTCATGTCAGGTTCACAAAAAATGTGAGAGAGGGGACCACCCACTGCAAGGCCCTAGGTGACAAAAGGCCAAGAGCGGAAAGGCTGCCCTAACCCACCTCACTTTAAAGGGAATTTAGGATGACAAGGAGGAGAATGATGAGGATTATGAACCCTTCGATCACTCTGCAATCCGAATGTAGGAAGATGACTAGATGAGTCAACCTTTAGAGTTAGATTCATGTACTAGGTAGCTCTTTGTTTGAAAATGGAAGCGCGGTTTCAGGATGACAGCGCAGCGCGCTGGCGTCTCACTAGCGCGCTGACGTTCATACGGCCAGAGAACCAAGAAGAGAAGATCCTTACTCAAAAATGAAGACTACTAGCCTAGTCTAGAGACGTTTAAAGTGAGAGAATGATATTAAGATGAAAGAAAGACAAATGTGAATATGATAAAAGAAATGTATTACCACCAAGGTGACGAAGACGATTTCATAGAATGCTCTCCTCGCCAACTTGCTCGACGCACTCTCCAGCTACACACAAGGAAGGGAGAAATTATTGGGGCTGGATAGGGGCCTGCCTCAATCAGACCCCCATCTTGGTGTTTCCACGTCCAAAGACAACCAAGTTTGGGATAATAGAGATAGATGATAAAGGAAAGAACTACAAGCTACGTATGCAAGAAACACCACAAAATAATAAATGCTTACTCAATCAAAAGAAAAAGGAGAGAAGGGAGGAGTTTTACCGCCTCCATCAAAAGCACTCAAGGCTTGTGGAGGAGTGAACGAGAGGGACTCAAGCCTCTGTTGCCATGGTGTATGTCCTGTACTCGCCTTGTTGGAGTGATGGAGTGTCGAGTTGCTGCAATGGAGTGAAGGATGTTGCAATGGAGTGAAGGATACTGCTACAAGCTTGGAAGTGAATGCTCAAAGAGTGTCCACACTTGCAAAAACTTCTGTTGAACCCCCAAATGGATGGGAGAGTGAATATTATGAAGGAGAAGGCAAAATATGACCATTTTCAGGTTGGCTAGCCGAAAAGGGCCGTTACTCTTCGACTTCCAATTGAAAATGTAACGCCTTTGCAGTCTCAGCTGTAAGAATCTGCTAGGGACGTAAGCATGTCATGCGAACGTCTATGCACCGCACGGGCGTCCCTGACAGAAACACCCCCACCGATACACAAACTGTTTGCCAAATGGAATGCAAACAACGGGCTTAAGTGGAATTAAACCTCTGCTTTTGATTTTCTAAGGTGTTGAAGGGAAAAAAGGGGATTTGCACTAGGGGTGCAAATTCACGTTAATACAGTATGAAAGAACCCGCTCCAAGAAATCCATGTGAATCATGGTGAGAGTTATTGGAAATGAAAAATTGAAATGCTTTGTTGCTAGTCCTCAACCATAGAGTGCATCAAAAAGGTCCCTTTGAAGAAAATACATTTTGTTCCCTGTTCTTTCGTGCATCCTTTCTTAGAAGTTCTCTCTTTGGTACAGAACATGATGGTATAAATACTGGCATAGGCTGCAGACTTTAGCTTTACACAACTAATTGCATTTGTTAGAAAGTTTCTAAAGCCTTTTCATTGAATCTATTTTATGCATCATCATGCAGGTATTTCTCCTCAAGCAGTTTACGTTCCTCGTCAGTGATCCAAACTTCACCTATTAGTCTGATTCTGAAGCTCAATTTCGATGATGGGGACCTGAATTACCAGATTGTTTATGGAAACCTTGGGAGATAATGTCAATCGAGATAATGAATTCTGGAATGAACACCATAGGAAGCTCAATAAAAAATTTCTTAACTGCACATCGTATGAGTACTCCTTATTCATTATATCTTAAACCATGGACTCTTCATGTGGATGACGTTCATTAGTGTGGAGTCACTGATTAAGCTTTATATGCCTTAAAATTCTTGGTCGAAGGAGCATGCTGGCAAGAGGAGTTAGGAAATTGCGTGTATTGAGAACCTTAGAACCCGAGTCGACCCTTGTTGAAGTTCACAAACTTATTAAATCTCCAATGACAAAGAGTCGAGAGTTTTACAAACTTTAGAACCAAGAAATAAGAAGGGAACCAGAGGTATTTGAGGTTCTAGAACCGAAGGAACTCCTGACAATAAAGAGGCCAAATTTTATAAGGCTAATAATCTTCACATAAGGGCTTTACGGACACATAAATGCTTACTTTAATAAAGTCACAGGTGGACTTTAAAGTTGAATGCTTCGTATACAATTTTTTGACTTTGGAAAGCGGATTAAATTTTATGATGACCGAACAATAATTTAAAGTTGAAACTTCAAAATCCGTTTTGGGTTGAGGAACAAAAACTTTCATATTTTCCACATAACAGCTCAGATTTGTATGAAATTTGCACAGTTTGAAGATTGGAGCCTCTCGAACAAAACCCAGAAGGATTTTAACCCCCAACAACATAAAAATCGGATCTTGATTTAATTTGTGAATCATGGGTGATAAAAAGTGAAGCTTGATATTTTGCAAACAATGAGAGTTTTGAGCATGAAAATTGTCAGATTGGGTGGAATATGCATTAAAAATTAAAAAATTTCTTGGTTCAAATTTTGGAGTAACACTACTATTGCTCCTTTTATTACTACTACTCATGTTCATAGTACTAGGATCATTAGTCTCCCACCATTTAGTACCAATCCCTTTTTCACATATCCTCCATCTTATGACCTATGTCCTAGATACAATCTTATGATAACCACTACCCAACATTATGTACCACAATTCCACATCTCTTTTATCTACCATGCTACTAGACCCAACATTTACCGACTAGCCATGCTACTTTCATACTCCATACCACATCCCACACCTTAAATAGCCTTAGATGCATTTTTTCTTCCATGCCTTTATCTATCGAATTTGCTTACCTCCCATGCATATACTTATATCCCTCATGGTGGGTCTCATACACTCATACCCATCATGGTGGTTCTCAATTTTCATTAGGCACCATCCTCCTTTTTACCCTAGATGCAGTATATCACAAAATAGATCAAGTAGAGAAAAGAGTGGATGGTAATTTAAACAAAAAAGGTAGTGATGGATTTAAGGATGCTAGACATACACTATTTTCCTTTGATATTGTGGCATACATTTTACCTATAGGTTTAATGGCACTTTGATCTTCAGTGTATATTTTGAAAGGTGACTCTAACACATCTTAGATCTTATACAATTGCATATGTAAAGTTATTTTATGAGTATAAGCTAAGTGTTTTCCACACATTTTAAAATATTATGCTATTGAACTTATCTTCTCACTATCTCAAGGGTCTATTCATTATTTTGATGATCCCATAAAAGTGTTCCTAAAAAATACGAAGATAACATGGGCCTTAGAGTAACAATTTTCAATTTATTTGAGCATGCCCAAGAATCAAATTAACTATAATTCCCAAAAAAATCTACTAAAATATAGTTAAGGACAAAACACAAATTTTAAATTTTCATAACAAACATTTGCATAATTTGAAGAAGGTTGCTTCCTATACATGCACTTCATGAAAGCATAACAAAATTTGTTCAATAAAATTATAAGGACTTGGTTAGTTAAACTACTATTGTGATAATCATGATTGGGTTCAAGTTGAGACATGTAATCCACACCACCGAATAGACATAATTAGTTCTACTAACTAATTAATAATCTAAACATAATTCCAAGTCACATGTCATGCAATAATATATATATATCAATAGTAATCTCAAGGTAAAAGAAGAGAACAAGACCTACATGGGCCAAACCTAGTCCTCAGAGGCTCGTCTCTGATGGCGTTGCCTATGTATTTCACAAAGGCTTTATAGTTCAAGAACTTGATTTCACATAACTCATATTTGATTGACCAACAATCACACATTTCACCCAGGTTTAAATCACCACTAAATCACAACAATATTAAATACAAATAATGATCAACAATGACTAATCTATAAGGGCTCCTTTTACTATAAGGAGTAATGGTTAACAATCTCAATTACAACGCTCCTCAAGGGCCACTTGACAAAATAGATAACCAAGAATGATCTAGGATGAAGGTAACCATATCATATCTTAAAAATATGATTATAATTAAAGTTTTGGTTTTAATCCAAACCATACAAAGGTCACCATATAACATTATTAAGATTACGTCAGGGTGAAAGGTTAATAAGAAAATTCACATGTTGAATCTTTCTAGGCAATTCAACCATCATACACTTGGTTGACTAACATAAGGGGTATAAACCTTAGGCTCAAATATGATTCTACCTTAGTCACTCTCATAACCTAATAACACTAACATACATGAAACTCATCTCTCTACTCCAATTCATCCTATGCCTCTATGCTTTTATTTATAAACTAAATGATGGTTACACAACCCTTTCTAGGGTCCTTTTTCCCCAGACAATTCCATAGTTGGCTGCCACCCACTTAGGTGAAGTTGGGGATCGAAAAAATCATTAAGGATATCTTAACAGCATAAGGGTATAAAATTGATCCATGATAATTTGGAAAAGCATGCACAATATGAGTTGAATCTATGTATTAACATAGGAATGTATTATAGGGATCCTAACAATAATATCTTATATTTTAATTATCAGACTTTTGTTGATCAAAAAGTGGTTAAAGATATTCAAGGGTATCTTGGAATGATATTCCCTTGCTAAATCCAAATATACTGAGTATTAAGGTTAGGAAAATTTAATACTAGATTTATAATTTCATACTGCTTACTTTCTAAGGATCTTGTTCCGTCCTAGGAATCATTTCAAGATATGCATAAATTTTATAAAGACAGTTTATTCATAAACAATTCTCATCATGCATACATGATAATTTAATGTCTGGACTTAATATTTGTTTCTCTTCAAGACAACAATCCTAGTTAAGTGAAATGTTAAAAGACCATCTCTAACCACAAGATTAGTAACAACAATGATATAACTCAAAAGAATCAAACTTTCTCTCCACCCGACCATATTGACATCATGAAGCCTCATGAGCTCTTATTAAACCACTGAGTAAGAAATATTTTAGCCACATGATGATGAAATGGAGTCTTCCATTTAGATAATATAAAATGGTATTTCAAGACAAGATTTATCTAAACAACTATCAAACAGTGCCATGATCGCAATACTCAAATTTTATTGAATAGAGCATTCCAACACCCATTATTCTTACCAATTATTATGTATCAAAAACATATTGAAATTACTACTACTAGCATTTGAAGACCAAGAAGGACATAGAAAACCATGCTCTATTCATTTAGGGATAACATTAAAATCACCATACAATGGCTTATGAACAAGGATTTCAATTGAGATCAATGGAATGGTCAATGGAAGCCAAAATTCTAAACATAGTCCTGAAACACCCATGGGTATGATTTGGGTATAAATAGAACTCCCAAATATTACCCCACTAAAATAATACATGAAATACACAACCAATGCCCCCAATACACATGATAGGGTCCAACATGTAAATGCATCTATACGTACAAAATGTCACGTGGGTATGCTTAAAACCAGCTAAAGATAGACTCCCATACTTGCATAAATATTCTATAAGGGCTTGAAGTGGGGTCTTGAACCTTTTATTCTACTCCAAAAATCCTTTGTCCACCATGAAGACCCCATAAAGGAATTTAGTCATATAATAAATCTGAAATGGCAGTGTGATTCTGTGCCTTCCAATCTCCACCAGTTGGAGAAAAAGTGCCATACCTAGCCCCTGCCTTCTCTATTTTCTTTTGCTTCCTTACGTATCTCTCTCTTCCCATCGTCCCTTTCCCCCAAAGCTCACGTCATCCTTCCTCTTGAAGCAAATGAACTCCATTCCTCTTTTATTCATTGAAAAGTTACCTCCCTCGAGCCAAGCACCACCAAACTCATTTATTACATTGGCTATTTTTCTCGCTTTTCCAAATAGGATTTATATTTCATTTAATCCCATTTCTCTGTTTGCTTGATCTCTCCCAACTTTCATTGCCAACCTTTGTATTAATAGTGGTATCCATTCCTTCATTCCTCTCCAAGAATGTTGCATGGAGCTGACATATCATTTTATGTGCCGTAGCTCCATTTGCCTAGTCGTTGACACAATCTAGCCTTTGAATCCAAGCCATTGATCTTAAAATTTACATCATGATCTAGCACATCTTAATTACCTATCTTTCTTTAAAACACCACCATTTGATTTGACTTTCTTTAATTTCAAGCGTAGATCTCTATTGATTCATAACAACGATGTGGATCTAGTGAAGCAATCAATTCTTGCCACATGTCACTATCTTGCATATCCGCATTGCTCAACCCAATTCAATGCAAGAACTCACAAAATGGTAGGATTACTCCATTTTTATGACATTATGTTTCTCAAACTTTAGGGTTTGGATGTTGGGTATCCACCTTACCTCATGCTTGAAGTGTATTAAAGAACTTTAGAGGCAAGCCCAAACACCTAAGTCTGAAGCTTCTTACCCTAGTTGGGTTTCGACCATCAACCTTACCCTCTACCTTCTACCTCATGATTGACATGCTTTGAAGGCCTTAAGAAACAAGACCGAACCACGATGTTCAATCCTCTTTATGCATATCGGGGTTTGAACATTAGCCTTATCCTTAGTTCCATTTTCCCTCATTTATAGGTCATCATAAACCAACACACTAACCTCTAAAACACTGAAGCGCGAGACTCTGAACAAAGCTTTAAGTTGTCGGAGGTCAAGGATTGCTAATTCCTCTTGAATCATCAATGAAGTTCATAGTTGAGCTTAACAAGCAAGTCTAAACACATATGTTTGATTCTCTTTACACCTATCGAGGTTCAACCATCAGCCTTACCCCTTACCTTCTACTTGCCTTTACTCCATCGCAAACCTTCCCACCAACGTCTAAAACATGCATGCATTTTTTGGATGTTGGAGTTCGCCCTTCCACCTTATTGCTTTAATGTGTTTGTGTTAAGGTGTGAGCCAACTTGCCTACCCATGATGTCCAAAATAATCCTAAGTATTGACAAACTTGATTAATGGTGAAGAATAGGTGATACTATGTCACCCTTTCTCCAACCAATCATTCAAGGATGTCCTAGGAGTCCCAATTGGATTGACTAACAATCTCACAAGGTGAGTCAATTCTTAATAAGGAGGACCTAGGAGGGGTTTCCTTGAGCTTTGAGGGGTTCACCACCAAGCAAATGCTTGGAAAAGACAAATGAACATTCAACTCACAAAACCTAGTTATGCAATCTAAATGAGAGATGCAAATGATGTTTTTATGCAACGGGGAGTTAGGATGTATGTACCTAGGAAGTGTGGAAATTCAATAAGGATTCTAGAAATGCAAAGAAGTTGACAAAATATGCCATGGAGGACAAAGATGCCCTTATTGTTGTCTTAGTCCCATTGTTGTTTTTCGGGGTAGATGCAAAATCTTTGAATGCTAGAATTTTGGATCTAAAATAATTTTTGAAAAACATTTTCAGGAGGACTAAGACGCCTTAGGTGGCGACTTAGCCTCGTCTAGAATTTTTGAAATCTCTGAATGTGGTCCTGAGGTCCAAGGTCTGCACTTCCTTATTTTATGATCTTAGGTTCTGAAACTTCAGAATCTGGCCCGTAAGTGATTTTTCGTGGAGATGGCAACTTTGTAATGCAACTTTGCACTCCAAACGATCTTCAAGTCTTCAACCTAAATCAGCAATCACAAACACACAAGAGAAGAAAAACTTGTTGATTGTTAGTGAATGGGGGTTTTCCTTGGTCAAACCCCTTGTTGGTAATTAAACCTTGAAATGAAATAGAATAATGAAGGGAAATGATGAATGAACAACATGCAATGCTACAACTCACCAAACCCTTGTAGTAAAGTTTGCAAACTCATGTGAAATGGCTACAATGGATGTGGTTCTCGACTCTTTCTTGAATGATATTGATCTTGATTGAAACAATTGCTTGAATAAAAAACCCTACATCACAAATGTTAGCACAAAAACACACATGATGCAAAAATATCTTTGATATGATGCTTGAATCTTGACAATGGCTCCAAATGCTTGATAGAATGCTCTTGATTGCTCTTGTGATCTCAATTATGCTATATGGAATGCTCTCACAAAAGACTTGGATGAAATAAATGAGTGGACCTTGTATTTATACCTATCTGTGCTTAATATCCCAAAATTACATCACACTAAGCCGACATATGAATTCATTAAATAAAGGAGGCGAAATACCGCCAAGATTTGAAATTAAATCTTGAAAATACCTTAAGGGGGACTAAGATGCCCTAGACCTGGTGTCTTAGTCCCAAGGCATGAAACTTGGGGCACAAATACAAAAAAGGGGCCCAATTAAGATGCCTCAAAATCAGGGTCCGAAGACCTTTGTGGGACAAAGATGCCCTAGGTGGTGTTTTAGTCCCAACCCAAAAATTAGGGACACTCAGATAAAAATATCAAATTATCATTTATACATTGGAGAATGTCAATATTAGACAAAAAAAGGTATAATTCATAGGGCTTATAGATGCAAAATATGACCAATTAAGCCATAAAGAGGCATAAATAAAGCAAGGCGGGCCCAAACAAGTGTGACAATGCAAGATATGCATTTTACTACAATACATTTAGCCCCCACTTTAGTGAGAGGATGAACTTGCTTCAAAATCACACTTAAGTATCCAACTACGCAATCAAGAGGGGTTCAAATGTAAAAATGTTAGTGAGATAGGATGACAATAATCAAGAGGGTGGCCAAGCCCCCAAGATCAAGATCCAATGGGAAACCAACATAAGCACAAAGGAACCTGCTTGCAAATGATATATGAAGCCATAACCAAATCACAAACATACAACATCAAAGACAGTAAAAAGGAAAATGGAAAAGGGAAAATAAAATGGATCAAGATTCGATTGGCTATCCAATGGGGTGGATTGAGTCTAGGTTGTTTGTCCAAAAAGGTTTACAAGTGGAATGCGTTGTCCACTATGCAAATAAAATGCATACTCACAAGGACTAGTGAAGCTAGTTGTCCACTAGGTGAGCCCCAAGAAGTCCATATCAACGTCATACCCCCATGACTATGATAAGGAAAAAATAAAATGCATGCTCACACGGGCTAGTGAAGCTAGTTGTTCACTAGGTGAGCCCCAAGAAATCCATATCAATGTCATACCCCCATGGCTATGATAAGGAAAAAATAAAATGCATGCTCACACGGGCTAGTGAAGCTAGTTGTTCACTAGGTGAGCCCTAGGAAACCAAAGAAAATCCATACCTCCACGACTTTAATAAGGCACAAAAATGCATGCTCACAAGGGCTAGTGAAGCTAGTTGTTCACTAGGTGAGCCCCAAGAAGTCCATATCAATGCCATACCCCCATGACTATGATAAGGACAAAAGAAAATATAACAATAAAAAGGGATGTTCAAAGGGGTTTTGCTTAGTTCATGTGAGGTCATGATCTTAGGTCTCATCGTGCTTAACATCTCTGAAAGAGGATAAATACAAGGTCTCATCCTGGGGAACATCATACCCAATGTTTCTAAGAGAGGACAAGTGCAAAAGGTCTCATCTTAGGTAACATTGTACCTAATGTCTCCAAGAGAGGACAAGGAAATATCGTGCTCTCAGAGGAAGTCAAACCCAATGACACCACCAAGAGGACACATCGCAAGAAGAAAGGAAGTCACACAAGGAACATGAAATCATGCCAGAATAATGCCAATGTATTCCCCCACTTTAAATAAATTGCTAACACCAGGTTGTGAGCAATTAATTTAAAGTAACCAAAAATTAAAAAGGAAAAGAGGGTTGCCCCCCAAAAACACATAAGGGATCTATGGATTCAAGGTCAATATCTATCTTTGTTGTAATGATATTAGAGAGCTCAAAACTATCATCATTCCCAAAATACACATAGAACTAGAAGAATGACACAAAGAGAGCGAACACAAGGAAAAACCTTTTGGGTCAAGTTGGAAGAGACATAGGGTGTCTCGATGCCTTGCATCATACACAAAAGCAAAACATAAGAGAAAAGCGAAATTGAAAAGGAAAAATGCTTATAACATATAAAAGAATGAAGGTACAAATAGAGGAATGCATATAGAGAGAGAAAAATCAAACAAAACATCATCAAGAATCACAATACACACATGAAATCACACAAAAGAAAGCAAAAACAAAGAAAATAAAAAATACTAGCAAAGCATATGTAGATCAACCATCCAACGAGTCATTTGCATCCCATTTTTGTTCAGTATATGCAAAATGCAGATCACTAGTGAGAGGGATCACATCAAGTGATGTACTAGGAGAATCACCAAGTTCAACACATGGTGAATCGCTCGATTTAGGAGGATCACCATGACTGTTATCATTTAAGCTCATGGAAGAGTAAAATAAAAAATTCAACTCATTATGCACTTGCTCATCAATTTTAGTTGTTTCCTCATCGTCATCCAGGTTAACCACAACATGAGGACAAATGATAATATCTATAGAAGGTTATAGTCCTTGTTTGGTTGGAGATGTAGGATCTATTTGTTCTGGTAATGGAGGAGGCTCATCATTTATTGCTTCAATGAAGTTCAAATCTTGATTTTCAATGTTGTTTTCTTCATTCATTTTTTGAGCAATAGAAGAATGTCGACACCTACGCTCTCTAGCATTTCAATTTCTTTTATTATAGTTTTTAGGTTTTGTTTGTGTAGGAGCGGGTTTTTCAACCATATAAGGTTCCTTTTCTCCTTGTGAAGGAAGAACAAAAGAAACCATAGAAGGTTGTTCAACCAATTTCTCTTTGGCTTTTTAAATTTTCTTAGGATACAGATTAGGACTTGTTTGATTTTCTCTAGGCCTTTTATAGAAAATAGGAAAGTGATTTTTTATGGATGCCCATCTTGGTTTGTTAGAGGGGTTTCAGGCTCAACATTGTTGTATTTAGGCTGCAGAGGTTCAAGCATGGGTGGAAGTAAGTTTTCAAGAGATAGCTTTGCTATGAATTTTTCTTTGAATCTTTGGTAGGATATGAAAAAGGAAGTCCTCACGAGGTCTGATAGGTTCTATGGGCTCAGGCCAAAAATAATCTAAGGAGAAATTTCCATAGGAAGAAGGAGGTCTAAAGCCACTATGGTTTATAGTGAATATTTCATTGTTGATTGGAAACTTTAAGCACTTGTGGACAATGGATGGGACCGCATTCATGGAGCGAAGCCATTTTTAGCCTAACTTCACACGAAATTGGTTTGAATTAGATATGATTGAGAATGATACATTTAATTTCTTCGGTCCTACTTGTAAAAGGAGTGTGTTGAACCCATCGTACCATAAGCAAAACCATCATGCATTTTAATCCATGCTTTTGGTTTATTATATCTATCTTGGGTAAGTTCATGCACATATAAGAGTTCTTTTGTGATTACATTCTCTCCATAGACATGATCAATTAAAATCCCAGGAGTGGGCTTGTTATTGATTCTGTTGGTTATGTAAAGAGGACCATTAGGTGCATGTTTGATTGTTTGTTCTGAAGAAAAAGTAATGTCAATGGTTTATGGTTTATGAGGCTCAATGCCAATCACTCCTATCATGTCGGGTTCACCAAAATGATTAATGGTGAAAAAGGGATGATACTATGTCACCCTTTCTCCAACTAATCATTCAAGGATATCCTAGGAGTACCAATTGGATTGACTAACAACCTCACAAGGTGAGTCAATTCTCAATAAGGAGGACCTAGGAGGGGGTTCTCTAAGATTTTAGGGGTTCACCACCAAGAAAATGCTTGGAAAATACAAATGAACATTCAACTCACAAAACCTAATTATGCAAGCTAAATGAGAGACGCAAATGATGAAATTATGCAACAAGGAGTTAGGATGTATGTACCTTGGAAGTTTGGAAATGCAATAAGGATTCTGGAAATTCAAAGAAGCTGTCAAAATATGTCATGGAGGACAAAGACACCCTTACTATTGTCTTAGTCAGATTGCTATTTTTCAGGGAAAATGCAAAATCTTCAGATGATGGAATCAAATCTGAAAGAATTTCTAAAAATATGTTTAGGAGGACTAAGATGCCCTAGGTGGCGAATGTGGGCCTGAGGTCCAAGGTCTGAACTTCCTTCTTTTATGATCTCAGGTTCATAAACGTTTGAATTTGGCTTGTAAGTGAGTTTTCATGGAGATGACAACTTTGTAATGCAACTTTGCAACTTTTCCACAAAACCCTAGAGGACAACATGCTACAACTCTTAAAATACAATTTTTTATTTTATTTTATTTTTAAAGTGCAACATACTAGGATTGCAGAATAGAAGTTAACATTTAATCTACACTAAGTCATCTAAGGTTCCATGACTACGCTACTAGAATCCCATCAACTAAACTAACAAGAATTACTCTATTAATATGATTTGCCTATAATTAAAGAGTGCATTAAATCCATCACATTGCACATGATCAACAATATGAACATCCATTTCATGTCATCAATATCACAACATCAAAGATCATTTAATTAATTCAAAAATGCAAGATACATCGTCACATTATCCATAATAAGAGAGTTCACATTTAATTACAAAATTACATTATAACAACAGTGCTTCCCAAGCTTAATAGGGAAGAATGTACATCTAAGTACAATGCATGTATAACTAATTTATAGTATAATACAAGAACGTGGAAGATAGTCCACATGAATTGGGACAAGTGTAGGAGTCCACATCATCAAGAGTAATCACCACAAACACGAACGATAGGCAGGAAACCCAATGGAGTGCATAGCACACCATGTGGAACCCTAAGGTCCACCCCCCATGCTAGGAGACAACATTAAGGTCCCACCATAACAGTCAAGAGACAAAAGATGACATTAGGGCTAACTTGACTCTAATGTACAAGTAGATTAAAATAACACACAATAGTGACACTGCTTCTAGAGGCATACAAACATCAAAGGGAGACAAGAGGCCTGCAAGAGAATACTAGGCTGTCATAGGAGGAGTGTCATCACATAGTTTGCTATGGGTTACCTTGGCAGATCTTCCTAGGCCCCGACCCCCATCCTGGGTTACCCTGGTAGCCTCTCCTAATCTCTGTCCCCCATACAACCCTATGCAAAACCAAAATACCCCTCATAAGGACAAGGCAGTTGATCTTTCCATTCTAGGCCTTCTCAACTCATCTTAGGCCTAAATGAGCACTTGAGCCACGAGTGAGGCATTCACATATCTTGATTAGTGTGATTACTACCCAACCCCCTAACTCATTTTGGGTTATCACTTAATTATGAAACTCTCACATGGGTTACCCTGGCGCCACTTTGTGCACTGGCCCCCATTGAGAGACACTCCCCTACTAGCAACTAGGAGACCCAATGAAATCAAAAGGGAAAAGCCAACCTACAAAATCACAAAAAACACACTATCATACACAACCAGGCAAGGCACAAATGATCCCGCACAAAAGCTCCAACCATCAAAAAACACACTATCAAGAAGAGAATTGTCCCCTAGCCTCTAGAAGACTCCTAAATATCCACATCATCATGAAACCAATACTCAAGCTATCACACAAAAAGGATACTCCCCTAAACCTTTGGAAGGCTACCAATAACCACACCACACAAAAAGCTTCTACTTTTGAGCAATAACACTGAATATCCCAAATTCAAATAGCCAAATAATACATCGCATACAATTCAAATAATGCAACCATACAATACACCCAATCATATTTAAGGATAGCTATATCATCAGACAAACCATCATCTCAATCAAACTAGCTACTATGTAATGTCATTCCAAGTCTATGCTAGTAAAACACACTAATTAACTAAACTTCCCCAAATCTAATAAAATGAGTAACAAAATATAAAAATAACACATTCCATTCAAAGACTCTAACATAAAATTCATTTTACAATTATCCATTAATAAGAAACCGTATAACTAGGTGATGGGTGAAATCGTAAACTAAGATTCACATAAAGGAATGTCAAAAGATATTTGAAATAAAGTGGGAATTCAATAATCCATTTACTACGCTAGCATATAGATATATCAATATGCACTTGTTTTCTATCTTTAAATGCCCATGAGACTTTCCTGCATGTCTAGAATGAATAATTATCTTAATGATCACAATAGTGGTCTTCCCTTTTAATTAGTCCTTTATTCAATACCCACCCTTTTCTAAAGTTCAATATATAAAGGGCTAAGTCTATCATATACCTCTCTTATTTTCATTCAAGTGTTAAAAGAATCATTAAGTCCTATTGCTCAATCATTTAAGCTGATCCCATTGGTAATATTTGTATAATAGATTATCATCTTGGCTATATCGGGTAGAATGATTAAACGAACCATTCTTAAATTTCTATTCTTTTCCCAAACAAATTAAGCTTCTCTCAATAAAAAAATCACAATATTACAATTTCACCACAACCCGCTAAACCTCCCTTTACTAAATCTCGACATCAAAGTATTGTTAAGGTTTCTTTTAAATGTTCATATAAGATTCTCATCATATGCTTGTACAAATATATCTAACCCAGGGAACATAACTAAGTTTAAACTCCTTATTCTTAAACCATGAATACATGGGAGTATATTAACCTCTTTTTCCTTCGAATACATGCAAAGTTGGATAAACTGGCTTGATAGATGGAGGCGACAGGTCATTTTCGGATCCAAGACATTTAATTACTGTTGGAGAAATTGAGGAAATAAAGAATTATTTACCTATCACTGTTTGAGGAAAATTGATACTTATGCCCAATAGGCAGAATCTCGACCCCTTGGAATGACTGATAGTCTTTCTTAGAACCTCCAAGTATGTTTTGATAGCCATAGTGCGACTCAATTTATCTTCAACATATTGTAAGAGAAATAATTCAAAGAGATGAGGATTGTTCCCTTAACTTTAAACAGGGACAATGTTATAGTGGAGATTATTGGTGCTGCTAAATGAAACAATCAGAAAACTAGACTTGCACTATAATAATGTGTATTGTATCAGATATCTAGTAATAATGAAGGGACATCCATCAAAACATAACAACAGGGAATTTGTCATATGAATAGGTGGATCATATATGAATATAGGCTAAGTATTTCCAACAACACTGCTTTTTAGTTGGATCCTAAAAATGTTGCAACTTATGTTCTTCTCTAAAACCTCTGTGCAAAAGCATGCAAGTGTGGAGAGATTCAAATAGTAAGGAGATTAATGAAAGATAGAGGAATTAAAAAGATACCCTGATGTAGTTGGATTGAAGGCCTAAAATGGTACATGCTTCTTGTGTAGGAGATAGATCACATCCACAAAGATGAAAGATCTATGCAGAGACGAAGAAATTGGCTTAGTAAATGGAGGCAACAGGGTGTTTCCAGATTCAAGACTTTTACTTAATTCTGTGGAAGAGAAGAAAAATGAATCATTTGTCTGCCACTATAGTGAAAAGTTAGCAATAGAATTTGGTAGTTAAACATGGCCCAACGTATATATATTTCATTACTACTGATTTGTCGTCAAAGGAATATAACATCACGGGTTATACAGAGCAACAATGCAATTTCTACAATTATCAACAAGTATACACTCCTACATACAAATACATATATACATATATATATAAATATGCAATTAAAAAGGCAACTTATAATAACCATCTAATTTGTAAGTAATAACTCACAATTTATACACACATATATATTTAAATATATGTAACTATGAATTCAAATATATATAAAACCTAACTATCGATTATCAGCACAAAGTGCTTTCAATGGATTCCCAACATAATACTTAATCAATATACTGTATATGAAGATGAGAAGGGCTGATTTAAGTCAGATTTAAAATAATGCTAAGTCATTGCTGAGAGAAAAACATACTAGTTCTATGGTGCAAAGAAAATCATCTGAAGCTGCAAATGCTTTCATATGAAAAGAAGCAAGCTTGACAAGGTTGGTGTCAAAAAGGTAAATAAGAAATTTTCGCAAGGATTGTTTGCACACAGCCGATTCGACTAGAATAAGCACATCAAGGATTAGGTTCACATTGTGGTCGTATACACTGATGACTAGATTTAAAAACAGAGGCAACATTAAATGAGGCAAATTACTTAATGCCTTCCCTTGACATGATAAGCATAAGTTTAGCGCATTGTTTTGCTCATAAGAAGGTTCGGAAAACACACCATAGCGTGGATCACAATATGAAAGAGGTTAAGGAAGAAGAATCTGATATCCTAAATCAAACTGGAGAATATATACTCCATTGCTCAAACTTATAAGAAAAATTGAAAGTGGGCATTAGCCAACGAAACATTCAGATAGAGCAATGACCTGAGCAATTTTAATTTAATCTAGAGGAAAGGAGATAAGTTATGATAGCTCTTCACATGGCCCAGTTGGTCCAGTTGCTATGATAGTTAAAAAGACACTAGAGGTTATGGTGTGGAGCTTCCATTAGATGACATCTGCTAGAATGGATTGATGGCAGGATATGTAAAATAATAGATTAGTTACAAAGGCATATGATAAACATTTAAACCTACAACATGACTGTCATAGATTATAGAGTTATTCTAAAACATGATTGAATAGATCTTTGCAAGGGAATGCGGTCGAGCCCCATTGATAAGGTTGTGGATAAAGGTCTATCTACAATTTCTCTTAACTTAAAACACCATTTAATAAAATACATCTATAAGACCAAATTCGATGCTCATAAACTTCACAAAAGAAAAGCACTTAACAGTTGTGCAAGTCATGTCGAATAAGTAAACAAGACACATATCCAATACCGACATTAAAGGATAAAAAAATATTTGGTTAAGAATGATAAGAACATAAAACGAAGTGATCTGGCCATACGCATACTTTCATTCTTTCAATTAAGACTAAAATCATAGCAAGTGACTTACCTCAAGATTGAGCACAAATTCAGTCGAGCCATTCCACTTACTTAAGTTTATGGAATTCAAAACATTTTATTGATCATGGAGTCTGTAATATCTTATTTACTCGGTTCAGTGCCACTTCTTTCTCAGTTCTCCCACACCCTCTCCTTTGCGTCCTCAATCCTTTGTCATAGCCTAGCTCTTTAATCATCACACATCGATAGCTTCATCCTGCAACATTTCGTGAGAAGAATAGAGAGCCTCCTTTTCCCCGAGATTAAATTTTCTCAAACCCTTAAAACCCTAGTATCCAAAATCTGGTAATTTCTCGAAAAGACACACCGATTACACGACTGCATTGTAAGCAGGTCATCTCTGGTGGCTTGGTGAATGTAACCCCCATTTTTCTCCATAACACCCTCATGCAGAGCGATTATGAAACCGTACAAGCAATAGGCTATATTTAGTTCTATCTTAAAACTCCCATAATAATGCAATCATACTATTATTTATTCCTTCCACTCTAATTTTTATTTTATTTTAATGTTCATTCCATATTTAATTTATTATATTATTACTTATTTAATTTATTTTATTATATAAATTTACCTTTTTATTTACTTATATATCAAATTTATTCCCTTAGTTTAATGGTTTATTTTAAGGCATCAAATCATCAAAACCTCGTTTATCAAACAATTTTAATTTAAACAATCAAACACATAAAATCAAACAATCCATATCATGAAAGGGTCAATCAGGGAGGGGCACTACATCCTCCCCCCCTAAGATTCGACTTACTCCTGGAAGTTGTAAGGTTAGAATAAACATATTTAAATGCAACAACATAAAATAATCAAATA
This sequence comes from Sequoiadendron giganteum, assembly GCA_007115665.2. Taxonomy (NCBI): domain Eukaryota; kingdom Viridiplantae; phylum Streptophyta; class Pinopsida; order Cupressales; family Cupressaceae; genus Sequoiadendron; species Sequoiadendron giganteum. The sequence continues at coordinate 553,119,393 of CM021103.1, read as the reverse complement.
ATTAACGTCAAACAATTAGCTGACCCCTAACGAGGATAAAAGGCATAACTTCAAACGATGCAGACTGACAATAGAATTGACAAGGTATTGACCCAGATACTTATCCTCTTCGAGGATGATGGTTAGGGTAGGGGATCTTATGCTATTTCGAATCAACATATTCCATTGGGTTTAAGGCATGCTCAAACCTTTCAATTCAAGTGGAGTCGATGCCTGGTACTTGCATCCTGCAACAAACAAAACGATCAAACATATATATATTCACACAATTAGACACACTGTGAAAGGAAATTGTAGTGTATCAGGGTACTCACGAATGAATAATGCAACCCTATTCCTTTCACCAAGACACATCCGAAGAAAATACTCAGTAATCAAATCATCTCGTAAACCATCCGCTACAAGATAGAATAATTACTTTATGATCCTAACATTGCATCTAATGTCATGTAATACACTAAGCTGATTTTCTACATCAAAATGTCACATTTTCACAAAACACCGCATATATGCACACCCAAAACACACATTTTTCATCAAATATACATCATTTACACGCACAACATTCCACTTTATTCATTATACAACACTAATTCTCATAAAAATTCAACAAAAGACCATGATTTTGCACCTTTTTAGAAGTAAGAAAACATAAATTATCACTTCACAAGCACAAAATTCCAAAGTTAACATACATTCTTCAGATACACACAAAAATTCACATCACTGGGAATCACATCACAAGGCTACATGAGGTTTCATAAAGCATTCTCAATAGAAAGAATATTGGTGCATTGCACACTACACTGAGGGTCCTATTCTTTCCACCAATTTCTGCACCATTGGACGCACACCACTAAAGGATAAGTCTAAGGTTATCAAGTGAGGATGACCAAAAAGGGAAAACATAACCTCAAGAGTACACACAACTAGAACAACATAATGGGCTCAAACAAACCCAGAGTGCCCAGTGTATGAACCTTGGTTCTGATACCATGTGTAACGCCCCGCCATAGAACCCTAGAGGACAACACACTACAACTCTTAAAATATGGAATAGATTTTTTAATTTTAATTTTTTTAAAGTGCAACATACTAGGATTGCAAAATATAATTTAACATGTAATCTACACTAAGTCCTCTAAGGTTCCATGACTACGCTACTAGAATCCCATCAACTAAACTAACAAGAATTACTCTATTAACATGATTTGTCTAAAATTAAAGAGTACATTAAATCCATTACATTGCATGATCAAAAATATGAAAATCCATTTCATGTCATCAATATCACAACATCAAAGATCATTTAATTAATTCAAAATGCAAGATGCATCATCACATTATCCATAATAAGAGAGAGTTCACATTTAATTACAACATTACATTATAACAACAGTGCTTCCCAAGCTCAATAGGGAAGAATATACATCTGAGTACAATGCATGATACAATTGATTTATAGTACTATACAAGAACGTGGAATATAGTCCACACAAACTGGGACAAGTGTAGGAGTCCACATCATCAAGAGTAATCACCATGAACATAGACGATAGCTAGGAAACCCAATGGAGTGCCTAGCACGTTCTACTTGACCATGTGGAACCCTAAGGTCCACCCCCCATGCTAGGAGATAGCATTAAGGTCCCACCACAACAAACAAGAGACAAAAGACGACAGTAGGACTAACTTGACTCCAATGTAGAAGTACATTACAACAACACACAATAGTGACACCGCTTCTAGAGGCACAAAAAACATCAAAGGGAGACAAGAGGCAAGGGAATACTAGGTTTTCGTAGGAGTGTCATCACATAGTTTGCTATGGGTTACCTTGGCAGATCTTCCTAGGCCTCGAACCCCATCCTAAGTTACCCTGATAGCCTCTATAAATCTTCGGCCCCCATACAACCCTATGAAGAATCAACATACCCCTCATGAGGACAAGGAAGTTGATCTTGCCATTCCGAGCCTTCTCAACTCATCTCAAGCCTAAACGAGCAGTTGAGCCATGAGTGAGGCATTCACTTATCTTGATTAGTGTGATTACTATGCAACCCCCTAACTCATTTTAGGTTATCACTTAATTACAAAACTCTCACATGGGTTACCTTGGCGACACTATGTGCGTCGACACCCATTGAGAGCCACTTGCCTACTAACAACTAGGAGACCCAATGAAATCAAAAGGGAAAAGCCAACCCGCACAATCACAAAAAACTCACTATCATACACAATCAGGTGAGGCACAAACCATCATGCACACAAGTTCCAACCATAGTGGAAAACATACCGTACAAGGCTAAAGACCCTTGTATATTCAATCAATACAAAACAACCATCTCAAGGATTATCAATCAATTGTATCAAGAAGAGAATTGTCCCCTAGCCTCTAGAAGACTCCTAAATATCCACATCATCATGAAACCAATACTCAAGCTATCACACAAAAATGATACTCCCCTAAACCTCTGGAAGGCTACCAATAACCACACCACACAAAAAAGCTTCTACTTTTGAGAAATAACACAAAATATCCCAAATTCCAATAGCCAAACATAATACATCGCATACAATTCCAATAATGCAGCCATACAATACACCCAATCATATTTAAGGATAGCTATATCATCAGACAAACCATCATCTCAATCAAACTAGCTACTATGCAATGCCGTTCGAAGTCTATGCTAGTAAAACACAACTAATTAACTACACTTCCCAAAATTTAATAAAATGAGTAACAAAATATAAACATAACACATTCCATTCAAAGACTCTAACATCAAATTCATTTTACAAATTACCCATTAATAAGAAA